>SNQJ01S0000421.1:273502-297258 GCA_010110895.2 Picea sitchensis
AATTCAAGGACATATTTCAGGAGGTACCTGGACTACCTCCGAAGAGGGACATTGATTTTTCTATAAATTTGATGCCTGGAGCAGCTCCAGTTTCAAAGGCTCCTTATAGAATGAGTACACCAGAGCTGAAAGAGTTGCAATTGTAGCTCAAAGAGCTACTAAAGAAAGTTTACATTCACCCCAGTGTCTCACTGTGGGGAGCCCCGGTCCTATTCGTGAAGAAGAAAGATGGGACGTTGAGGTTGTGCATTGATTTTCGATAGTTGAATAAGGTCACTGTCAAGAACAAGTATTCTCTGCCAAGGATTGATGATCTTTTTGATCAGTTGAAGGATGCAAAAATATTTTCGAAAATAGATCTCCGATCAGGATATCACCAAGTGAGAATAAAGGATGAGGACATTAGCAAGACCGTATTTAGAACAAGGTACAGTCATTATGAGTTCACGGTGGTGCCGTTTGGGCTGTCCAACGCGCCTGTTGTTTTCATGAGCTTAATGAATGGAGTGTTCATAAATTATTTGGACAAGTTTGTCATAGTCTTCCGGGACGACGTCTTGGTGTATTCCAAGACAGAGGAAGAACATGGGCAACACATGAGAATGGTACTGCAGGTGTTGAGAGAACACCAGTTGTACACAAAACTGAGCAAGTGATCTTTTTACCAAAGGAAGATCCATTACTTGGGACACATTATATCTGAAGAAGGGATTGTTGTGGATCCTAAGAAGGTACAGGCCATTCAAGAATGGCCAGCGCCAAGAAATGTGGCAGAAGTTAGATCTTTTATGGGTCTGGCGGGCTACTATAGGAGGTTCATAGCCGGATTCTCAAAGATAGCTCATTCTATCACTTCCTTGCAAAGGAAGGATAAGAAGTTCCAGTGGACTGAAGAATGTGAGAGCAACTTCTAGCGATTGAAGCAACTACTAACTAGTGCTCCAACCCTGAAGATTGTAGATCCAAATAAGGATTATGTAGTGTGCACAGATGCGTGTAAGGAGGGGCTGGGAGGAGTTCTCAGCCAAGAGGGATTTGTAATTTTTTATGAGTCCTGAAAGATGAAAGAGAACGAAAGGAATTATGCCACTCATGATTTAGAGCTAGCAACAATCGTTCACTCCTTGAGGAAATGGAGACATTACCTCATGGGAAGGAGATTTGAATTAAGAACATACCACAACGGTCTGAAGTATTTATTTGATCAGCTGACTTTAAATGCGAGGCAAACCAGATGGCTGGAGTTTCTGTGCGAATATGACTTTGATATCAAGCATATCAAAGGGAAAGAAAATAAGGTGGCTGATGCACTCAGCAGAAAAGTATACAAATTACATGCTACAACCATTAGCATGTACAGAATTGAGATTAAAGACAGAATTTTGGAAGCTGCCAATGTTGATTTGCAGTATAGAGGTCTAGTAGCAAAGCTATAGTAGCGTGAGAGACCAAAAACCAAGGAAAGTTACACCTTGGGCACTGATGGCTTACTTCTGTATAAAAACAAAGTGTATGTACCCAATGTCCGAGAATTGAAGCTGGCAATTCTAAAGGAGATGCATAACGTGACTTATGCTGGACATATTGGATATCAGAAGACTGTGGCAGCTGTCAAAAGCCATTACTTTTGGCCGGGTTTGAAGAAAGAAGTCACTGGATACATCGCCAGATGTATGGAGTGCCAAAAGGTTAAGGCCGAGCATAGGCACCCAGCAGGGTTGCTGCAGCCTTTACCTATTCCTTAATGGAAATGGGACATGGTAACAATGGATTTTATCACAAGATTTCCCAGACCAAGCAAGCAGCATGATTCAATCATGGTGGTGGTGGACAAGCTTACTAAAGCTGCCCATTTTATTCCACTGAAAACCACCCACAGAGCAGCAGATGTTGCTGACATTTTCCTAAAAGAAGTTGCATGCTTGCACGAAATTCCTAAGACAATTGTGTCTGATAGAGACCCGAAATTCACATCGAATTTATGGAAAGGACTGTTCAAAGGATTTGAAACGAATCTAAACTTTAGCACAACATATCATCTCGAGTTTGATGGATAGACAGAGAGAGTAAACAGAATAATAGAAGACACGCTGAGAATGTATGTGATGGATAAACCATCAAGGTGGGAAGACTACCTGCATTTGGTAGAATTTGCCTACAATAATGGGTATCATGCATCACTAAAGATGAGCCCATTCGAAGCGCTTTATGGAAGAAAGTGCAACACTCCAGTGAGCTGGGATAATCCAGCCGATAGAGTAGTAGTTGGGCCTGAGCTACTCAAAGAGATGGAAGACCAAATGATAAGAATTAAACATAATCTAAAAGCTGCCCAGGACAGGCAGAAAAGTTATGCTGATAGTAACAAAACCCATAGAGAATTCAAAGTGGGTGACCATGTTTTCTTGAAAGTGAAAACTAACAAGAGTTCCCTCAAGCTGGGAAGTTGTGCCAAGTTGGCAGCAAGATTTTGTGGGCCATTTGAGATCCTAGAAAGGATTGGGCCGGTTGCATACATGCTTGCATTACCTGCATCTATGACTGTACATAATGTGTTTCATGTTTCACTCCTTAAGAAATATGTACCTGATGCTAATCATGTTATCGATTGGAATGTGATTCAGGTGGAACCAGAAGGTGTCCTGCAAGTGCATCCTGTACGCATAATGGACAGGAAAAGAAAACAGCTCCGGAATCGATTCATAGAGCTTGTAAAGGTCCAGTGGACCTAGTACGGTCCTGAGGATGCGACATGGGAGCATGCAGATGTTATGCGGGCAGAATACCCGCATATTTTTGAATTTTTTTGAAAAGCTTGCAGATGTTGTGTAAAGTTGCACTGAGGACAGTGCAAAAATAAGGGGAGTGGGATTGTAGTGTCCCCAAGGCCGAGCCCCGTTGTAAACCATGTTTTGAAAGGAATTGTAATTATGTTTTATAGGCTAGTGAGCCAAGTTTGTATAATCTGGAGGCTTATGTGTTGTTAGGCCAGGAAGCCTGAGTGTTGAGGGCCAGGAGCCTTCTCTTGTATATGTAATCACGCAGAACAATTAATAAAACATAAACACCACCATGTACACACCAACCACGATGAATGAGTGAAGGGGGACTGAGAATCCATAGAGTGGGCAAGGAATTAGGGGATGGAAGGTGGAAAAAGGGGCTAAGTGTTGAGCCTAGGGGCTAAGCGTAGGGAGATTAAGCCGGGGAATAATATTTTAATATTATCCCCAAAAGACATGTGCATTTTTATGTTTATCCTAAGTTTATGGAAAGGGGAGAACATGCAAGGGAGATGTGTGCTAATGGAATGCATGCATTTTCATGGGTAACAAGTGTCAACCCTGACACATGTGAATAAAACGGCCAGGGTGAGCCGTGAGAAGGTTCCTTCCCCATTCCACCTGATTGTCTGAACGTGTATGGAGCCCTGGATAGTACTACCAACCCGACTCCTGCAGAGAACCTGGGTACGTCCCTGTGATTACAGAGTGTGAGTCTATTTTGTGTTGCCAATTGAGAAAACAGAAGTGTCTGGTCCCTGCTAAGCCTGGTCATACTGTTGCACAAGTCTTGAGCTGCCCTTGGGGTTTCGTGTCTGGATTCCCGTGGATTGTGGTGGACATGTATTGTTTGTTCCTTTGTGGCTTGTTGGCCAGTTTGTACAACACTCTCTCCAGGTGAGAGAGGTGGTTGAAGTTGGAAGAACAGGTTGTTGGGCCGGTGAGCGACTCCCTCCAGGTGAGAGAGTGCGCAGAGGAAGGAGAGAACTCCTGGAAGGAACCTTGTAGCTGCCATAGAGCCTGTAGACTTCTGGTCAAGCCTGTTCCTATAACCCAAGGCAAGGGAGATTAGCAGCTGAAGGACTGTCCAGGTGACATAGTAGGTGTATATTCCTGGGGTGGAACAGGCATGTGGAGAATGAGGGTCTGTGGGCAGTGGGGGTGGGAGGTTCCTTGGAGAGAATCCCTTCCTTGTGGTTGTGTGTTGTTTTTCCTGTAACCTCAGCCTAGCCTAGATTTCCTTGTCTCAGGGTGGAGCTTAGTCCCAGCTCGGGGGTGACCCACTGCTGAGATGATGAGCAGTGTGGTCTAAGGCTGGGAGGTTTGTGGAAGGCATGCACTTGGTTGGTGGATTCTACCACTGTTAAAAAATAAGTATCTGATTATGTTTTAATCATGTTTTGCATGACTCTACTTCTTATGATATCATGATTTCCGCTGTGTATATGAATTAGTATGAAATGATATGGATTTTTAATTATGGCAGTAACTCATATGAATACTCTGTGTAGAATGTGTTTATTTGTTTAAATGCATGAAATTTATAATACCTGTATGAGTTATGTGCAAAGTGGTGTTATAAGTTTTCTTTTAAGAGCGATTAAAACTTGGTAGCCAAGAAAAGGTGTGCTACAATTTTGTATCAGAGCGATTAAACAAAGTAGTAGAAAAGGTGTGCTACATAAAGTACTTAAATACATCAGATCTGAGTGAATGATGTGATGCGTTGTTCTATCTGTGCAGTAGTTATTGGTTGAATATTGATGAATTGTTGATGTTAAGTTCTCTATTAAGTAATATAATCAAATATCTGTGTCCCAACTAAGGTTGCAGACACCTGAGTCCTGCAACCACCCCTGCTTATACCTCGGGTGAGACTTCATCTTCTTCACAGGTGTTGCCAAAAGGGCCGATAGTTAGGGTTTTGATGGTACGTTGTTGTACCGTTGAACCCTGGGTATGCCCCTGTGCCAACACAAGCCTAGAGGACCATCCCATATTAAGAGAGTATAAATATGTGTTTCCATAAGAGGTACCAGGTCTACCTCCAAGAAGAGATATTGACTTTTCAATAGAACTTGTACCAGGAGCGGTGTGAGTCTCTAGAGAACCTTATAGAATGAGCACATCAGAGATAGTTGAGATCAAAATACAACTAAAGTAGATGTTGGACAAAGGATACATTCATCCTAGTGTGTCTCCATGGGGAACACCATCCTTGTTTGTGAAAAATAAGGATGTCACACTCAAGTTGTGCATAGACTATAAACAACTTAATAATATGACCATTAAGAATAAGTATCCCTTGCCAATAATCAATGAATTGTTTGACCAATTAATGGGTGCCACAATTTTCTCCAAGATTTACTTGAGGTCTGGATACCATCAAGTCTAAATTAAGGATGAATACATCCACAAAATATATTTTAGGACAAGATATGGTCACTATGAATTTGTTGTGGTTCCATTTGGACTTACCAATGCACCACCACTTTTATGTGCTTGATGAATAATGTACTCAGTAAGTTTTTGGATAGAATTTTTTTGGTTTTCATTGATGATATCCTAATCTATTGTAAGAGTAGGGAAGAGCATGTCGAAAATATCAAGTTAGTGATTCAAGTGCTATGAGAACATCAACTCTATGCTAAGTTTAGTAAGTGTGACTTTTTCCAAAAACAAGTCCATTACATAGGCCATGTTATTTCTAAAGAAGGAGTGGCAGTTGATCTTGACAAGATCAAATGTATTATAGATTGGTCTACCCCAAAGAATTTATTTGATATTTGATCCTTTATGGGCCTAGCATGATACTATAGAAGGTTCATAAGGGGATTTTCCAATATTGGTTGTCCAATCACCTCCCTTCAAAAAAATGGAATTAAATTCATTTGGACATCATAATGTGAAGAGAGATTCCAACAATTGAAATACCTTATAACCAATTCACCCTTGCTGAAGATTTCATACCCAAACATGGACTTCTTTGTGTGTACAAATTCCTACAAGGAATGACTCAGAGGAGTCCTTATGTAAGAAGGACACGTGATTTGCTATGAGTCTAGAAAATTGATTGAGCATGAAATAAATTATTTAACCCATGATTTGGAATTGGATTCCATAGTACATGATTTAAAAATGGGAAGGCATTACCTCCTAGGTACAATATTTGTGCTTATGATAGACCATAGTGGGTTGAGATATTTGGTTGATCAACCAAAACTCAATGCTAGACAAGCTAGATGGATGACTTTCCTTAGTGAGTTTGATTTTGAAATAAAACATATCAAAGGAGTATAAAATAGGGTGGTTGATGCCCTTAGTATAAGTATGAAATTGATTCACTTGGAAACTGTAAGAACCTATGAATCATATGTCAAGGAGAGAGTCAAAAGTGCACAAGAAGCATATGCATTTTTCAACACTGTAAAATCATACTTAGATGAAGAGCCCACATGGATGAAGTATGAGGGTTATCAATTGCTGAATGATGGCCTTCTAACTTACAAAGGTAGGTTGTATGTTTCAAATTGTGATGACTTGAAGAGGTTCATAATGGATGAACTACACAAAAGACCATATAACGGTCATCCTGGTTATTGGAAAATGATCACAGCCACTAGGAAACTATTCTATTGGCCGAGACTGAAAAAGGAAATAGTTGATTACTTAGCCAAATGTATAGAATGTTAGTAAGTTAACGCAGAGCACTAAAATCCAACATGGATGTTGCAGACCCTACCAATCCTAGAATGGAAATGGGAAACCATATCCATGCATTTCATCACAGGGTTACCAAAATCAACCAAACAGAATGACACCATCATGGTAGTTGTGGACAAACTGAGCAAGGTTGCTCACTTTATTCTTGTCAAATCAACTTGCAAGGAAATAGATATTTCCAATATTTTCATGAAAGAAATATCTAGACTGCATGGAATGCCTAAGGAAATCATATCCGACCGAGATGAAAAATTTACTTCAAACTTTTGGAAATGTTTTTTGTCTGGTTTTGAAACTAAATTTCTATTTAGTACAACCTATCACCCTCAAAATGATGGGTAGACAGAGAGGGTAAGCCAAGTGTTATAGTACATGTTAAGGATGCATGTAATGCATCAGCCTAAGAAGTGGGGAGACTACCTATCACTGGTAGAGTTTTCTTATAACAATGGCTATCAAGAGTCATTGAAGATGAGCCCTTTTGAGGCCCTCTATGGTAGACAATGGAATATTCCAATCAGCTGGAATAACCCAATAGAAATAATTACAATAGGGCTAGATATGCTAAAGGAAATGGAACAAAAAATAGTTCACATAATACAAAATCTGAAAAATAGCTCAAGATAGACAAAAAATCTATGCAGAAAGAAAAATGACTCCTCGAGAGTTCAAAGCAGGGGATCATGTGTATCTCTGAGTTAGGCCCAAAAAAATTTCCTTGAGAATGGGATCATGTTTCAAGCTAGCACCTCAGTATTGTGGACCCTTTAAAATTTTGGATAGAGTGGGACATGTAGCATATATACTAGCACTTCCTCTCAAAGTGAAGAAACATAATGTTTTCCATGTTTCATTACTAGAGAAATATGTACATTATTCTAATCATATAATTGATTGTTCTGTGATTTAGGTAGAACCAGAGGGAGAATTCCTACCAAAGCCATAATTCATAATAGATAGGAAAGAAATCCCACTCATTAAGGGAACCATTGCACAAGTCAAGGTGCAGTGGAAACACTTTGGTCCAGATGAAGCTACATGGGAAATGGAGGATACTGTGAAACAAGTATATATGCATTTTTGTTTACTTCTGTACATATAGAGAACATAGGAATGCAGAACATCAAGGAAGATGTTCCTTTAAGGGGGAGGGGATTGTAATACCCATGTTTCCCCCATCTTGTAAATATAACTATAACTTGCCAAAATACTATGGGCAGACTAAATATGTGTGGATGTTTGAATTGATGAACCTTTTTGTTATAAAAGGTAATGTATGTATTTATGTTACTAAATAAAATGGATATTGTTGCATCACCGCTGAGGGGGTTTTCCAAGTTATATCATGATGCATGAGAGATATGGTGAGGGGAACCAAAAATGGTTGAGATGACCCCCACCAGACCAATACCTTACTAGATTTAAATTATTCAGATCCAAAACAATCCTCTGACCCAGAAATAAATTACTAGTCAGGAAGGTAGTTGGGAAGTCCTCCTCAAGAGTCAATGAGGAGATGGGAAGAGTACCCATATGAAAAAATTCCTAACCTAACCAAGAAATGGGGATTCATACCCACACAATCTTATGGAGGAAGGAAATCAAAGAAGAGAATTCTTGGGTAGATAGGAGGATATGAGGGAAATGAGACTAGAGGCCATTCACTGAAGAGGGAGAGCATGTGAAACTCTCTGGTTCGAAAAAGAAATAAAAAACAAGTTTGTTCTGGGTACATGAATTTGTTGGGAAGCGTCTTCAGTCCAAGTTTATATATGGTGTTGCAATAATATGAGTGACGAATGAAGCACTCATCGCATAACCCACTGCTTGGTAGAGGAAGAAACTATCTGCTAAATTCCTGTGGGAAGAGGAGAGTGATCTTCGTCCCTGGTTGTTGCTAAATGAGTAGAAAGAGTCTCTATCAGAGAATCATAATTGGTGGCCAACGGTAAATCCATCCAAGAGTGGATGTGCCTACAGATGGGTGGAAAAAGGCACCCTTCTCAACAATTGATTCACTATCTGGTTTCTTGATAAGTATTCTTATAACCTATGTACTAGGATTGAAATGATGATTGGATGTATGTGTTTATGACTAAAATTTAGATGGTTTGATTTATATTAGAAATACTTATTCGTCTTCTTTAAAACCCTGCATTAGAAAGTCTTATTGTTCTTCTGTAAACCCATACATTTGAATGGTTTCTATTTTCCTCTACTTAGCAGCAACAAAACTATTAGAAATGGGTCTTCAAATAAATTTAGGAATAAGTTTATGATTTCTGTACTCATTGGAAAATCCTTAAGGGAATTTTCACAAGGGATGATTTTGTAACATAAGATTTGGGTCAGACTTTGTTGGAACACCTCACTCCTATAAACCCCTCCAATTTACCTTCACAGGTTACTAAATTCGATCTCTGTGTAGGGAAGGTGCCTCCTTCAAACCATTCTTTTGTCTTACTGAGGGATCATGTCCACGACCCTGACCAAATTGTGTCTAAGAGTTGAGCATGCAGCTCTGAGACTTGTCAGGGAATCCATATGAACAGGACCTTGGAACCCTTCGCTAGGTCCGAAAGGAGATAATTTATTTTTGGATTTGTAACTTCGGGAGTCTGGAGCTCTAGGACATTATGACTTTACAATATTCGAAACCCATCGAAGGAAACCTGCTGGTACGGTTACTAGTGAGGTTGACATACATCTAGCAGTTTCCTTAATTGTTACCATGGGATCTGTCCAACCCTTAAACCTTGACCCACTTACAAGTCACAAAGTAACATGAGCCATAGATCTTAGGATACTCGAGATCTTCCCCGACCATTGGATCTACATCGTGGTCAGTCCAGTGTTGACCACTCCTGGACAAAGGAATTGTTAAATAGATGGAACCCATGAACGTCGAACTCATGAAGTGATGAGAACCATAGATCCATGGATGCTTCAGGATCTCCCTTGACCGTTGGATCTATGTCGTGGTCAGTCCAGCATTGAACACTCTAGGAGAAAGGGAGTGTTGAAAGGGTAGAACCCATGAAATCCGAAATTGCAAAGTGACGGGAACTGTAGATCCATGGATGCTTCAGGATCTTCCTTAAACATTGGATCTACACTGTGGTCAGTTTGGCGTTGACCACTCTAGGAGAAATGGAGTGTTAAATGGGTAGAACCCTCGAACACCAAAGTTGTTAAGTGACGAGGACCATCAATCTGAGGATGCTTCAGGATCCCTTCTGATTGTTGGATCTAGACCATGGTCAGTTCGACATTGACCACTCTAGGAGTAAAAAGGAAAATAGACAGCCAATCTCCAAATGGTCGTAGATTTATGGATTTAGGTGGACCTATATCAACCGAGGGTTAAAAGGGGTTTTTGGAGGTTGCTGGTGGGAGTTCAGGTTTTGGAGCTCTGAGTGATTTCACATGAAGGAGAATCTAGAGACTCCTAGAGGCTGTCAGTCCGTAGTGACGTGGTACGATGACATCACCTAGGGTGACGTGGACCCATGTTCAACATGCCATGTGTCACCTTGATTCATTCCTTTTATAGACCTTATATGCCAATTGGAACGTGACACCTTTCACCCACTGATGGGGGCACGTGTCATATCTTCCCTTTTCCATGTGTCAATCATCCTAAAACATGCTCTCTTGACCTAATAGTTGGTGGAGTACCCAGGACACTAGGAAATTGAGACTTCAGGGAACTTGGGATGTTGGAATGATGGGGTTAATCCATCGAAGGCCTGGTCCTACCTACCCCTGCCTCTACATTTAAAGTTCCACCACGTGTAAGTGTGGATCCTTGAGGAGTCTAGGGTTTTAGAACTTTGTAGGTTTTGGGTTGTTTATTGAATAATTCAAAAAGGATGAAAGGAAGAACTACATGGTAGGATTCCAAAGTTTCAAGACTCTAGAGGATATGAGAATAAATAAAAGTGAATTCAGCATCGAAGCATCGAATGCCAAAATTCCTTTAAGTATGTGCATTAAATAAGGGCGTAACTTCCAATCTAGAGCTCATATTTGAGCATGGTAATAGTTGTTGGAAATCTCTTGATGAGTAGAAGAAGATGGAGATCTCGGGAAGAGGATTTGAGATATTTGAGTAAAAGAGAAATTCTTATGCCCCATCCCTTTAATGGTTACCTAAGGGGTTGGGTGTGTTACACCTATCTGTATAGGTTGTAAAATTGATAGGATGACGTCAACAAGATGACATGGCAACATGAGAGGCTACCACGTCTCACTCATTTTTGGCATTTTCAGGCACCCATGTGGAGCAATAAAAATATGCCATGTGGCATTTGTATGGATGACATGGAATCCATACGATGATGTGGAATGTGGAAAGTGGAATATTCATACAGATACAGGTGGTAAATGATGTGGCAGGATGTTGATTGTGCAAACAAGTGGACCAATCAGAGAGTGCCACATGGCACTCTCCGATTGGCTAATAATGGCTAAGGGAGAATATAATTCATTGGGTTGGAAGAGAATCAAAGTCATGAAATATGGTGGAATATTCATAGAATATTTGATTAACTTAGACATATTCCTTCTACCAATGCGCCACATATGTTTATTGGTTATAACAACCAACAATATAATATTTATGTTTAATCAATATAGCCCGATATTCCTTTGGGTGGCTTAGCCAACCAAGACCTATTTAATGGGAATGAAACCAATGCAGAGGGTATGGCGAGTACAATATGATGCATATAATTTTGTCCCAACTTAATATTTCCTCGTTTTGTGTGCAAGAGGTGCTCAGAGTTTTGGTTTTGTCTCATTTTTCATGCCATTGAGTTCTTTGAGGGAAGTATAGAGTGTTTACACTCATTTTATTTAGAATTTTGAGAGGAATCTGATGGTGATGTCATTTTTGCATAAAAGTGTTGTATATGAAAGTCTTAGTTCATATTGTTATCTATGGGATCCATAGTCTCATTATGCATGCAAAAAGGGAATTTTGGGTACATGTTAAGAATAAAGTAAAGTTTATACTCATTTTTCTCAAAATTTCAAGAGGAATTCAACAATGACCTGTATTTCTGGGATTGAATACAAAAATTGAATGTTGTCTTCAAAAAATGGTATTTGTAAGTCCACTCATTGTATTCTTGGCATTTTAGAATTAATTGAGCGGTCTGACTGTTAGAAAGGGACCTGAAAACGTAACCCAAGATGAGTGACCTCTGTTAATTATTTTTTATGTGTCATTTCAATTGTTGATATTACTTTACTTCATTTCAACATTTTATTTTCATCAGTTGTTCATCATTGTTATTGAAGTTTATGGATAAGTAAAACATTCACATGTTGTCTTCATTTCCCGAATTTGGTCGGATGTTTATGTGTATTTAATAAATAATTGAAATATAAGGATTTTTGGATGAAGTTGGTATCATAGCAGGTTGGTGTCACTGGAAGGAAACTTTCATATGACTAGAAGGAAAGTTGGTATCAAAGTTGGTTTTGACGTGTATTTGCAAGTGAATGCTTACGAGGTCCAAGTTCAAGTAAAGTGAAGGCACACTTGAAGACTTTAATCCTGAGATTGAATGATTTTTCAAAGGAAAGAAATGGAGCATGAATATGTTATTTTTGAGGCTCATAAGGAATTTTGAAGGATGTTCCTTGAGATGAAAAATATGGTTAAGAAATTGTGGAAAGACCTAGAAAGATGAACATCAACTTATCAAAATTAAGGTGGTCCATTGAGAACATCAATAAAATCTAAAGGACAAGGAGAAGGTGAAGAACCCCTAGGGTCTCCTTCATCCCCATCATCATCATTATCATCATCATACTCATCTTATTCTTCTTCTAATGAAAGTGAACATTCTTCTCATAGGAGGAAGAAACATTCTAAGAATTCTTCTCATTCTCATGATTTTCCTTTGTTAAATCTACATGTAAAGTTTTCTTTACCTACTTATGATGGAGAGTTGAAAGTAGAGAAGTTGGATAATTAGGTCAAATAGATTGAAGTGTATTGCAGGGTATATAAAATCATACATGACACTTCAAAGATACAGTTGGCACCTCTTCGCTTGAGTTACATAATAGAGTTGAACACAAGTTGATATTATTCAACATGTAAAATCATTTCTTCCTGGATTGAATTAAGAAAACAATTTTATCCATTATCTTATATGAAAATATCAATGATTACTTAGAAACATTTAAGACAAAGAAAATCTAAAAATATTCAAGGTTATACACAAGAATTTAGAGGATGTCATTGTCTTTGGGAATTTCATTACATACTCTTGAAACTATTGTAAATTATATTGGTGGTATCCACTCATGTCTTCAATATACTATATTGATGTTTAATCCTACTAATATCGAAGAGGTATTAGTACAAGATACTCATATTGAAGCCAACAATACACTCAAGGAGTAGTCGAAGGAAAAAGAGAAGAGTAAGAAGACGACTACATTGAAGAAGGATGAAGAAAAGAAGCCTACATGTTCTCACTGGAAGAATAAAAGACATGATGAGAAGCATTGATGTATGTTGCATCCAGAACTAAAGCCAAAGTGGGCTCAGCCTACGAAGGGTAAAAACTCAGCCCCGACCATAGTTCAGGATATTGGATTAGATATTGAAAATGAAACTAAGGTTACAACTATGGGCATTCAAGGTAAATCTTTTGTTGCAAGTTTTAGTTTGCATGCTTCTTCTACAAAGGCTAATGCAATTCCTGATGGAAGGAAAATAAAAGAACTATTTCATTTACAAGTTGTCTCAAATAAAACTAATATTTATACACTTGTTTATAGTGGATCACAAGTTAATCTTATTTCAGAGTAAGTTGTTTAGTGTTTGGGATGTTTGATCTAAAAATGAAGAAGACTTGTATTCTTGAAAATATTTGCAAGTTAAATTTTATGTGTTAAAAAGAAAATGGATCAACTTTGCAAACACATCTTTAATAGGATTTGCTCATTCAGGATTCATATAAACAATAGCATAATCAATGAACAGAAAACACATAACACAGCAAATGATAAAGGAGTTCACCCCTCTCTTGGGCTACATCTCCTGGTCCAACTTCCAATGGATCATTTGTATTATTTGCTCAAAGTGCTCAAAAATTTTCTTTACAATGCTCAAAATTCCAAATAGACTACTCCAATGGCTTCAGAACGTCCAAAAACCCCTAGCTGGGCTTTTTTGGCACCTCGGTTGGCCAAAAATTGAAGAAATTAGGCTTCTTGGAAGTCCCCCCCTTCAAGCTTGCTGTCTCTGCATCTACAAATTGCACACTTGTTGGCTCAATCTAGCCCACACACAATTTAAAGCATAAAAACTTGGCACCGGACGCAACCGCACAAACGGTACGAACTGTAGGATGACTATGGGCGCACCTAGCCCCTAACCGCCAAGGCTGAAGTCATGTGGCCATGTGACCACACGCAATTTCAAATGGGGCTCCGTCCCATAGGTGAATAGAAAAATAACAAGTGGCGGGTAGTTTGGTTGTAACAACCATTTAAACCAAAACTAAAACCAAAATGTGCGCGCGTCAACCGTTGCATTGGGGTCATATGATATGGCGGATACGACCGCGGGCTGGGGCTAAGCCTCGGCCCGGACCCCCGCTCCGACCACACATAAACTTTAGATCAAATGTATTTAAACCAGCATATATAACAAGGAATCTAGCGGGGTGTATTGGCAGCGCATACTATGTCAAGGATTTACATGAGGGTGGAGGTCACAGGGTCGAACCCGGTGGATTCCAATAAATTTTAAACGAGCAACCAATAATATGGTGCCACGTGGCACCGTACAACCAACCACAATATTCCATGTGTCACAATACCATTCATCCAAATCTACCAATTGTGACACTCAGCTCTGCCACGTGTTGTATGGACTGCCACGTCAACAGCCGTACGGATTGTACAGTCAACATCCCATTTTTTTTTTTGCCTATTTGTCATTTAGAACAAAACACGATATCTCTCGCTGCCGACGTCTGTTTGAGCCCAAATGAGTTGCGTTGGGTTCGTAACAATGAGGCCTATTCTCTCGTTTGATTTGAAGTGATTTCGAGCACTTTGAATTTTTGAGCAAAATTTGATCCCCTGATCACACCTCCCCATTGGAAAGATTTTGGACCTCCAAAAGACTATTTTCAGTCTATTTGAAGATGAGGGTATAGTTCCCTCACTCTTCCAACCTCTATCCACTTGGATTTTCTTGGATTTGTTCCTTTAAAACCAACTCGAAGATACTCCACATTTCCTCATTTTGAAGTTCGCATTCTCCTGTCAAGGATGGTGTCTTCATGCAGTTCTGTAAGATATTCTGGGGAAAAATCATGTATAGAAGGAATCTGAACATGCTCTCCATGATCATCAATCAATGGAGGCTCATACAATTTCAAATTCTCAACATTAACAAGCTGCATACATTTTTCATATAAGGAGGCAAATCTAAGCGAAAGGCATTGTTACCAATCTTGTCGATAATCTGAAAGGACCATATCGAATGGGTTTCAATTTTTTACCTTCTCCTTTAAGCCTCTCCCTTCTGATGTAAAGCCAAAATTCATCTCCAACTTGGAAGCTGTGATCCAACCGCGATGCTTGTCATGTCTAGTCTTGTACCCAGGATTGACTCTTTTCCAACTTCTCTTGCACCACTTGATGTATCGATTGAATTTGTTCAATGAACTTTTTCTGCCCTATCAATGTCAAATTGACCATGAGTAAATATCTTTCAAAGATAAAATCTAAAGGGTACGGCAAATAGCCAAACATGATTCAAATGGCTGACGTTTGAGTCGAAGAGTGCTTAACGCGATTGTACGCATTGAATGTAATGTAATCTTCATCCCAAAGTTTAGGATGCTTTACTACAATAAGCCTGAAGAAGATGCACCATATTCGATTGACCACCTCACATGCGAACATGCGAACTGCGAATGAAAATATGTGCTCTTTTGGTTGGTGTCCATGGTGCCCATAAACTTGACCAAACTTTTAACAAATCGAGAATCCCGATCCAAAATAATGGATTTAGGCAATCCAAAATGCTCCCAAACATTTTGAAAAAACATTTATTGTCATTGTTAGGATGCCAATAGCCTAACCCGTTACCAAGGCATCAAAGAATACACATTTTTCATCGATACAACACAACATAAAGATAATCATGATTTAGTCTTGACATGGGTAAACCTCCTACAAAATCCATGGAAATACTTTCCCAAGATTAGAAGGAACGAGGAGTGGAGTAATACAAACCCAACTTTCGATTGCTACCCAGGTTTACTTGTGGCACATAGCGAACATCCTCAAACGCTATCTTGAAACACTTTCATTCATTTAGGACAATAGCAATACCTTTGCAAATTAGCTACCATCTTGCCTACACCAAAATGACCACGACAATAAGAGAAGAATGGGAATCTCTTATAATGTTGATTCTTTCTCCCTATGGAATACATAACTTTCAAGATGATACAAAGATTATCATGCACACATGGTAATCAATTCTTCAACATGGTTAGATTGTCACAAAGTTTCATACACTTATTATCTAAAGCATATTGCTCAACTTATAACTTTCATGCATGATGGGACTATGCTTAAGAATAAGCACGAGAAGCACTAATAATGGGCCTTGAAAACATATCAATGACTTTGTTATAAATGCCCTTCTTATACTGATAACCAAATTATGGAACTGTTGTAGAAACCCATCCATCTAAAGTGTCACAACTAGCGTAGCTTTGTCTATGATTGTAAATATTGCGATTGGTTGATGATCGTTGTGAACAATGGTTTCTTTCCCAACAAATAAAAATGTTTCCATTTTTTCACACTTTTTACCAATGCATACAATTCATATCATAAATGGATAGTTAATCGACACCATTAAAAGTTTGAATGAAACAAATGGGCTTCGATCTTGTAGAAAAGCCTCCCCATTGCATAATTGCTTGCATCTATTTGGATTTCAAAGGTTTATTAAATTTGGAAGTGCAAACGGGTGTTGAACTGATCTTTTCTTTTCAAAGTATCAAAGCCTTATGTTGCACATCCCCATTGAAAAAATTTCTTGACACTTGTCTTGCATGTAATGGAGCACAATGGAAGAAAAGTTAGCAATAAACTTCCTCCAATATTGGGATGCTCCCAAAAAACTTCTTACACTCATCACATTGCTACGGGCTTGGGCCATTCAAAATGACTTTGACCTTGGAGGGATCAATTCACCTCCACCAACAATATTCCCCTAAATTAAATAGGGTGAAGTCTTTTCCAAATTCACATTTTGACAACTTCAAAACAACTGTTCTCTCAAAACATCAAAACTTGTTTCACATGTCTAACATGCTCTTCGAAGGATTTGCTAAAGATCAAAATATCATCCAAGTAGAAAATAACAAAATCATCCATAAAGGCCTTAAGACATCATTCATAACTCTCATAAAGTAGCAAGTTACGTGCAAAGTCCAAAGGCATTACCATCCATTCAAACAAACCTTAGTTTTGAAATTTGTCTTCCACGTGTCTCCCTCAACAATCACGATCATTGATATCGCTTCTCAAATCCTAACTTAGGGAAATATTTAGCATCTTTTAATTGATCAAATAGATCATCAATTCTAGGAAGGGATAATGATTCTTCTTGTCATTTGTTCAAAGAAACCACGAAATCAACACACATACGTTGTGTACCATCTTTCTTTGGCCTTAACACAATTGGAGATCCACATGGCGGCTTGAGCTTGGTACAATAACCTTTGTCCGGCTCTTGGATTTGTTTTTAATCTTAGCATTTTCCATATCTGACGTGTGAATTACCAATGTTTGGAAGCGACAATCTTGTTTGCAATTGGATTTCATGTTGGACTCCCCTTTTGGAGGTAATCCCTTTGGTTCTTTAAACATTTCATCATAGTGATTAACTACCTCATATAGATCGGTTCAACTTTGTATCACAACCTTGACATGCCGTTTTCAATATCATCTTTGGGTTTAATCATTAAAGAGAACAAAATTCTTACTAGCATTATTCAATCTCTTCATTGGTCCCACATTTACAAGTGATAAATTCATCTTCTTTGTATGGGCTCTAACAATGTACTCAACTCCATTCTAAACAAATGATACTTATTCTCATGACGATGAAAATAACTTTCCTATCATACAAAAATGGACTTCCCAACACAATACCATAGATATACAATGGAATAACATCAAGCTCTACCTCATCAATGAAATGTGGAGTGTTGAAAACCTAGGTTTACACCTTCTTGTTACTTGTAACTTAGCATTATGACATATCCAACCAAGAGGGTATGGCTTGGGATGTGGGATTGTTTCCTTTGTTCTTAGCAGTTTCTTAGGAAATAAGGTTTCTTGAGATCCGATTATCCAAATAGAGTATCTATCTTAGTATGCTTTGAAACAACCACTTATGTGAAAAGTTCAATTCTCTCTTTTTCTTGTTGAGTTACACTGATATTATTGTTACTTGAAGAACTAGTACTTGCATAAGAACCATTACCTTGATAACCCATGGTGTGATCTTTGTTTCATCACCTTTCGAATGAGAACATAAATCATGTTGAGCGGTTCTGCTTAGTCTTTGACTTTCCTTTGTTGCCAAACTTTTGGGTCTTCTTCAGGGATGAAGTTTCCAACAATGGTCTTGTGGCCATCTTTTGAACAATGTTTGCATACAAATTTTCTCCCTTCTTTCTTAACAACAACATTCTTTTGCCATTTCCTTTGAACTTCTTCTTTCCTTTGTCTCCATGGCTAGAAGGCTTCTTGTTACCCTCATGAGTTTAGTTCCTTCCTCTTGCTTCCAAATGGGTGAGTCAGACACAAACTTCATCTAGATTTGAAGGATTTAAACATGGTATAGTATGTCTCAAATAACTATGTAAAGCTCCAATGTGTTGGAGTAAAGAGTTTCTTTTGAAGACAAATCTACTCCCAAAACCAAATCTCTTCTCCCTAAATTCTTGGTAAAGCTTTTGCACATTGTCCTTTAAGCATTAAAATTTTCCAATCCATGGTAGCCTTTTGCTTATGTGCCAATGGATAAAATTGTCTTTTTAATTGAAACAATATAATCATTCCAAGAGGTTAAAAATTTTACCATGCTTCCTCACGTCCTCCTGAGTCTTGGTTCCCACCAAATGAGTGTTGTATTGTCCAATCTTAAATAAGAAAGCTGGATTTGGTTTCATCATCTTGAATTTTTTGTATCCTACAATGCACCTCAATCGTGAAGATCCAATTATCTAATTTCTTAGAATTAACTTCTCCATTGTATATTGGCAATTGAATTTAATATCAAGCTTTAATGAAGGGAATTTGCAAGGAGTTTTACCATGTCTTCTTGGAGGGTGAAGAGGTCTTGAATTGGTAGAGAATAGAAGAAGAAAGAAGATGGAGGAGGGTGGTGGAGAAACACCATTCCCCTCCATTTCCATTTGGAGTTTATCCTGCTGTCTCCCCTTATGCTTTGAAGGGTTAGAGCCTTCCCCTTGCCCTCTGCATTCCTTTCCATCAAGATCTTCATCACATCTCTCAAATCCATGTGACCTTTAAAGGATCTTCATCTTCTGCGGGAACATGTTCATGACTTTCTTCATGAGCCATACTTGGTGAATGCCTCCTTGAAAACTACTTGGTGATGGTATATGATTCCTCCTTGAAGGTTGAGAACTTGGCTCCACAAGTTGACCTTCTCCTCTTGTGGAAATTATCAACCTTGTGAGCAGTTGACCTTCTCCTCTTGTGAGTATCAACCTTGTGAGCATCAGAAAACAAAACACTTGTAAATAATCAAGTCTTCAAAAACCTATGCTCTGATACCAACTTGATCTAAAAATGAAGAAGACTTGTATTCTTGAAAATATTTGCAAGTTAAATTTTATGTGTTAAAAAGCAAATGGAACAACTTTGCAAACACATATTTAATAGGATTTACTCATTCAAGATGCATATAAACAACAAAATAATCAATGAACATAAAACACATAACACAACAAATGATAAAGGAGTTCACCCCTCTCTTGGGCTACATCTCCTGGTCCAGCTTCCAATGGATCATTTGTTTTATTTTCTAAAAGTGCTCAAAAATGTGTTTTACAATGCTCAAACTTCAAAATAGACTACTCCTATGGCTTCAGAACGTCCAAAAACCCCTATCTAGTCTTTTTCGGCACCTCGTTTGGCCAAAAATTGAAGAAATTAGGCTTCCTGGAAGTCCCCCCCTTCAAGCTTGTTGTCTCTGCATCTACAAATTGCACCCTTGTTGGCTCAACCTAGCCCACACACAATTTAAAGTGTAAAAACTTGGCACCGGACGCAACCACACAAACGGTGTGAACTGTAGGACAGTTACGGGCGCACCTAGCCCCTAACCGCCAAGGTCGAAGTCATGTGGCCATGTGACCATGCACAATTTCAAATGGGGCTCCGTCCCATAGGAGAATAGCAAAATAACAAGTGGTGGGTAGTTTGGTTGTAACAACCGTTTAAACCAAAATTAAAACCAAAACTCACATGCGCCAACCGTTGCATTGGGGTCATATGATATGGGGGATACGACCACGGGCTGGGGCTAAGCCTCGGCTTGGACCCCCTCTCTGACCACACATAAACATTAATTCAAATGTATTTAAACCTGCATATATAACAAGGAATATAGCGGGGCGTGTTGGTAGTGCATACTATGTCAAGGGTTTACATGAGGGTGGAGGTCACAGGGTCGAACCCAGTGGACTCCAATAAATTTTAAACGAGCAACCAATAATATGGTGCCACGTGGCGGCCCATGACTGGGCCACATGGCACCGTACAACCAACCACAATCTACCATGTGTCAAAATACCATTCATCCAAATCTTCCAACTATGCCACTCAACTCTGCCACGTGTCGTACGAACTGCCACATCATCAGCTCTACGGACTGTACAGTCAACATCCCATTTTTTTTTGCCTTCTTGTCATTTAGAACAGAATGCGATATCTCTCTCTCCCGATGTTCGTTTGAACCCAAACAAGTTGCGTTGGGTTTTCAACGATGAGGCCTAGGCTCTCATTTGATTTGAAGCGATTCCGAGCACTTTGAATTTTTGAGCAAAATTTGATCCCTAGATCAATGTTGGATTACTGAGAGGGGGGTAAATCAATAATAGAGAAATTTAATCCTTTCTCACCATAAAATGAAAGTGTTATATGAATGTAGCATTAACATCCAATAGTTGCAAAGTAAATAAACAATGAACAAATGAGCAATCATACACATACGCAATACACCAGTGTTTTACGTGGAAACCCAAAGCGGGAGAAAACCACAAAATGTTTTTTCTTATATGTATTTAAGAATTGCATTCATTGGAAGCACCAAATTCCTTTGTTTTTCAGCTGCAACTAGAAGGAGGCTCCAATCCCCTAGTTTCTCAGGCTACAACCTTAGGGAAGCTCCAACTCCCCAATTCTATGGCTACAACTAGAAGAAGGCTCCAACCCCCTAGTTTCTCAGGATACAACTTGAAGGAACCTGCAACTCCCCAATTCTCTAGCTACAACCAAAAGGAGGCTCCAACCCCCTATATTCTCCAGCTACAACCAGAAGGTGGCTACAAACACCTGTCCTTTCCATGTCCAACTTCCTTGAAATAAAAGTAGAATGATGGAACCACTGTCACACTATCACTATGATATTTACTGATGTAAACCCGTACCAATCAACTTGTAATCAACCTGTACCATAAACAAGTGCATCAACCATGCACCAACCTATACCAAACAACCTGTAATCAGCCTGCACCATAAACAAATGTATCAATCATGCACCAACCTGTACCTCAACCTATAATTAGCCTGTACCATAAACAAGTGCATCAACCATGCACCAACTTGTACCTCAACCTATACCATCAACGAGTGCATCAACCATGCACCAAATATGTTTCAATCATGCATCAAATACACATAAACTATGACTCATCAAGATGTACCAACATCATCGACTATACACCTCATGTATGTGCCAACTCATCAACTAATTGTCTCAACCATGTACCCAACATGTACCTCAACCGTATACCAAATACATATACCAATATAACCATCAAAATTTCTCTAGCAATACATCACACTATCCATAACCAAATACCATAAACCATTACATCAAACCATGTGCCACAACCTCACTGTTATACAAACTCTATCTGTAACACACATCAACCAAAAGTCCTCATCAATTTCATCATCCAAATATTATTTATAAATTTGTAATAGATCTAGTGTATATGATCACATACTTGCAAACCTTCCTTAACTTTAACAACAAGAGACTAGCATTTTATCAAACTTTACTTTAGTCTCACATGACTAATTTTGGATTAGTCAACAACCCTAACTTGCAATAATTATAACTATGTACCCGTAATAAATAAAGATCTGAAAATGGTACATATTGTTCTTCAATGTCTTTTCTGCAATTCCTCCAGATTTCACTACTTAGAACCTCTTAGAAAATGAGTTATACAAAAAATGACATACCTTGTTGAATTATGGCTTGCTCTAGAGATCGAAATTGTAGAGAATTCCTCGCATGAAATATTTTTTTATATAGATCTAAAAATGGTACACAACATACTATGGAATGTACTATAATAAATACAATTGGTCTTACTAAATTGGAGTCTGTTATGAATAATTTATGACGTTTTTACACGAAACACCTGTTTTAGACTAGTTTCAGGACTAGCCACAAACCCTATTTTTCATGGATTGTAACTCCAAAAATACAACGAACCACAAGCTGGAATTTGTATAAAAAATACTTGAATATGTTTCCTCAAAGACCTCCCAATTTCATGGTCTGAATCATTCTAGAAAAAAATTTATTGTGAAAATGGTGAGATGACCTGTAAATAATATACCTTAGAAAGCATCATCAAAATAATT
The DNA here is from genome assembly GCA_010110895.2 of Picea sitchensis. Classification (NCBI taxonomy): domain Eukaryota; kingdom Viridiplantae; phylum Streptophyta; class Pinopsida; order Pinales; family Pinaceae; genus Picea; species Picea sitchensis. The sequence continues at coordinate 295,987 of SNQJ01S0000421.1, forward strand.
TATCCTCCCTTGAATTTTGACCTTCTCTACTTCACCTTCCATTTGAAATTTGACTTAGATATCCTTTGGTTACCTCACTCACTTGTAGATATTCAATATTCTCAAGTGTGATTAAAAATGAGAGACCCTTTCCTCTTATTTATACTTTAATGTAGCTTCCTCAAGGGGTTACTTCTAACCACATTTCCACTTAGTAATTTCTCCATTAACTTTATTATTTAAATAATTACTTTTGTGTCCACTTTGAATTATAGTACACTCATCACTTCACTTTATTATTTAAATTACCTTTTAACCATCTTAACCCAGGGTGAAATCACGAAGGTGGGTTACACTTTCGTGACAATCGCGTTGTAACAACCCTCCTAGCTAAGGACAACTACTCTGTCAACCGATGAATTTTTTTGTTTGTTTGTTAAAGTGTGTGCGCGCGTGTAGAAGAAACAACCCCCTCGACTCTACGTCAACACTCAAACCAACAGGACGCAAGTAAGACGAACACAATCAAGACAACCCGACATATCATAGTGACAACAAGAAGCAAACACCCCTGGACATGAGGCGGGCAACTAGCAGCTGTAGGTAGAGACAGACACCAGGGGTCAGTCACAGTACTGTCACAGAAGGAAGCAATCCAATAGTAGAGTTGAAGTAGTGGAACTGTGCCTTTAAACAACCCGAGACTACTGATACGACTCAGTGTGTGTCGCAAGAGTGGAACTGTGCCTTTAAACAGCTTGAGACTCTTGATACGACACTGGATTCCTTCCACTGAATTTACACACAGACACAAATACTAAGCTACAAGAGGTGTCTAAATCCCGCCCGACATGAACATACTACACAATACGATAGCACCAGGTACTACAAAATCAGGGACAATCATGACCTCTATGGGAGACACAAGTCAGGAGGACTCTAACAACGACCCACTCCTATTGAGACCCGCAGACATCAATCAGGATCAATGCTCCATTACTTATTATTAATCTATGGTGACCTGGCCCTAAGGTAAAAACCCAAAATTCTCAACCCCCGTTAATTAGTTATGAGGTCATTAGGCACTAGATCTGGGACAAGCAATAGGCACAAGCGCATGGCATTTTTCTGTTAAACGCCATCGTTGAGAAATGATTTCAATACCATAAGGGTAACTCCTCAAACCTTACATTCTCATGTTATCTTGCCTTCCCTCCCAATTTATTACCATATATTGGAATAACCTAACAATACTGCAGTGCAATTTCGAACTTAAGATTAACCTTCAATTTA
>SNQJ01S0000421.1:307047-358604 GCA_010110895.2 Picea sitchensis
GGTGAACACTCGAACTTATATAGGGTTAGATCATGATGAACACCTAATTTTGAACTTGAATATGTTTGAATATTTGAGAACATATTTTTAAATGGTGTACACTCAAACCTGTTTAAGGTTAGATCATGATGAACACCTAATTTGAAATTGAATATGTTTGATCATTTTTATCTAATTTTATTTAATTTTTTAAAAAACTCACTACATAATATTTTCAACAGACATTATCATTCGGTGAAATGAAATATTGGTAACTCAAAAAATATACAGTGAAAAAATTTGAAAAAAATATATTCATAATCCTTAAACTGTTCTTTTCAAAAGGGTATATTTAGATTTTAGTTTTACGTAAAAATTAAGATAGATACGAGGTGTAGAAAAACATGTATGTAAACTCTGCAACGTTTTCAGCTTGGTCAACTTCAAAAAATTCTAGAAATTATAATATTCATTCGTTAAATTCAAAATGATAGTCATAATAAAATAGAGTCTCTGTAGATTGTTGCAGTATATTTTGTTTCTTCAAAACATAAGTTTAATAAAAAAAACATTGTTGTAGAAATAAGTAACTCATTATCATTCATTTCTGGTTTAAGAAACATATTGTTAAACAATTGTCAAATTGACATATCAAATCGTGATAAAAAAATTTTGAAAAATAGTCATTAGAAATCTAACACAATTCTTCACAAGTTTTCTTTTTACTGTAAAGTGAAATTCGAAATAAAAAAAATACTTTTATATGTCGGAAGTTGAATAACTTGTGAAAATACAGTTTTTTTTGTCATAAAACAAGCAAAAGTGTAACCCACCTTCATGATTTCACCCGGAAAACATAAAGAAAAGGGGAAACATAAAGAAAAAATGAATGTCTAACTTAGTATGGAATATTGCCTTGGGAACTTGCTATTTTTGAACTCAACTAGGAATTTCGTAAAGTGTAAGTCATTTAAGAAGTGTAAGGGAATTTTGGGGCACCTAGGAGCGTTTTTAGGAATGTTTTTAGCTGGGTGAGGGAAACAGGAATAACTAATTAATTAATAAAATTGAATTTATGGTGCAACTAGGGGATGGGTGACACTTGTACGGGGGAGGTGTTTCCTAATAAATCAAATGAAAAGGGGATTTAATGAGAATTTGGGAAACTATTTACTTGAAAAACTCTATAAAAAGGATGGAGGAGGAGGAGTATGGATCTCATCTTTATGCATAACATTACACTGCAGATTTTTTGTCTTGACTAAACTTGTCTTGTGGGAGTTGGGATACCCATATTGGGTAACGAGTGGTAGCTCCACCTTGCGAGGTGAGTTGGGTGCTATTTGTTCTCTGGTATTGTGTGTGTGGCCCCTTTGTGGATCGAGGGCCTCATGGGGAAGAAGAGTACCCCTAGCATTGGCTGGGAGGTACTGGTGAGGTCACATCGATCGACAAGAGGGAGCTAGACAGAGCACGTGCAGGACAAAAACTACAGAGAATTCATGTTTGACTAAAGTACGTCGGTTTAAGTTGTTACTTGCAATGAAATTTAAATTACACATGTTATTTATCTGTGTGGCTTTATTGATTATTATGAAGAGATTGTGTTTTTTATATTCCATCCCTTATCCCTTTAGTCATCAGTCTGTGCCTGAGGAGTCGGCCAGGAGCCGAATCGACGATCGTCACTTAGGTGTTTAAATACCTATAGATTCAAATGCCCTGATTTTTTGTGCATGGATGATGAGTGAAGGATAACTTTTCTCAATTGTCTATCCCTTACTTATATATGCGTTTGATTGGTTCATTGTTGAATGTTTAGTCCTTGCGCCTTATTGTGAGTGAGTATCTCTGCTTTTTATTGATTGATCATCTTTGCATTGCTTGGGAACGATTACCTCTACTTTTCCTTGAAATGGTAACCTTTGCGTTTCTAAAAGATAAATCCATGTGTTTCTATTGTTAAATCCCTGCGTTTATATTGATTAATCTATGCATTTAAATGATGTCTGTGTCAATTTATCTCTACATTCAACTTTATCCCTGCACTTAAACAATTTCATAAGTAAACTCTTCTAATTCCATTTGTAAACAACGATCTATTTTACTTATACATTTTTAATTGCAAATTCAATAGCATTTATGTATAGACAGAGAATTGAATTACCATTTATTATTGTCAGTGATTTACAACGAATTACCGTTTATTTTGACAGTGATTTAGCATTATTAGTTTTATATAGAATATATGGATAGTGATGTATATCAATCTGGTTAGACAATGAATCTTTGTTTTATATAACTTCCAGAAACAGATTGGATACAGTAATACGATAGCATAAATGGATAGCGAATTTATCTACAACGATTTCACACACCACGATTTCACATCCCCTTTGGGCGTTTTTCCCAGCTTACCCACTGTTATTTTCATGGCACACTACACAACTTCACCCTACGCATTAGAGGCACTTGGAACAACACTTCACTCCATAAATTCGTGACACCTTGCAGAGATTTTGCACCAAGAATTCTGGTGATTTTACCTCTCCGATTTCATACTTAGTTATGACAGCACCATCAATTATTATTTACTTGGCGATTTTGTCTATATTTATGCCAACAATACCCTTCATTTACTCAACAATTTTAATATATATTAACTGAGAATTTACCCATATCATATTGTGACAGTGTTACCGAATTTATGATTTCTTTGTCATATATCACATAATTTATGAATCTATGAATTTATCGAATTTATGAATTTAATATACCTGGGATTTTTGTGACAATGATATCTCATCCATTATTACTATTAAAAAATGATATCTCTTTTGCACATTGATATGTTTGCTGACATTGTATATCACAACGAAGTTTATTGTATATCACAATGAAATTTAATTATTTTATATCACAGTGAAATTTAGTTATTGAATATCACAACGAAATTAGACAACGTTTAATTATTATATATCACAACGAAATGTTTTCTCTAACAAATGTCCGACAACGTTTTTTTTTATATATGTAACATCAACGTTTTTAAATTTGAAACTTAGATAGCATATTTATATGTACTCTCAGTGTTTTCTACATATAGAGGTTAGACAACGTTTTTATATGCATAAACACCAATATACAGTTAGACAGTGTTTAATTATTGTTTCCATCAATAGTAATATACAGTTAGACAATGTTTTATATGTTGACACCAATAGAAATATATAGTTAGACAATGTTTGATATAAAATGTCATAGTAATTGACAATAATATGATTATGGGACAATGACATCATTGTTAATATTTCCTTTAAATATGGATGGTTGGGGTTCTGTGATTGTCGATATGGGGCTGCAATAAATGAAAACTCTACTAAGAAAGTTGGAAATAAGATGTATACATGTGAGCACCTTATCGATGAATCAATAAAAGTGATGTTGACATAATAGGTAAGAGTGAGCATTATCTACTTTTCAGAAATTCCATTAATGGGGCAGGTCAGATAAATGGTTATACTTTGAAGAATTGGGATGGTTAATATATAGTATATGGAATCATTATATTCAAACTTATGTTTCTACCTCTATTTATCATAGTCTGACTTTCAAGAATTGGGATGGTTAGTATATACTATCTCGAATCTTTCTATACAAACTATTTTAGGGTTCTACCTCTATTCATCATGGCCTATCATAATGTGTTTTTGAATGGATGATTATAATAAGCAATTACGTTAGAGACAATAGTAAACAACCCATATATATATATATATCATGATTGAACAATAGGACTTGTGAATAAAAAGAATGAGTAAAAGGTGGATCAAAAAAATTACGGAGAATCAAGAACCATAAAATTGAAAGTAAAACCATGAAAATTTTGTAGGTAATCTATTTAATCTAATTGTTTTTAATTAAAGATGATAGGATTGATGAGTTATCAATCTATATTCAGTACCAAGGTAATACATACTTTATAATAACTATTAATTAATATTTAATAACATAGTAATAACTAATATAAATATTGAGATATTAATTAATATTTAATAACATAGTAATAACTAATATAAAGATTGAGATGTCGATTTCTGAATTTAAAACCATTTAAATTCAAATTTACTAGATGTGCATTGTTTCATCATTTTATTATCTAAAAGACATTATCAATAATGTATACAGTTAGAAAACAAGTAATTAGACAAGGACATAATTAATAGATAGCAATTTTATTATTTGTTACATGTTAAAGGATAGCAAATTCCTTCTTAGGAAAACACTTATTTGATATTGGCATTGGAAAATAGTTACAATGAGCTAATTGTTTGATAATAATTATTTTAATGTCTATTGATTGATGTATGTTTGCAATAGAAATGGTTGTGAAATGAATTTACTGTGTTGTGTGAACGTTTTAGTCGTCAGATTCCCTTGAGTCTTGTTGACTTGTCGATTGGATGCCTGGGGTTAGTCGTCACGTGTAACAACTAATTCAGTCTCCTATCGCGTTAGATGTTTTGTGGGTTATTGGTCTAGATATGTTTGTTGCACCATGGTTATAGTCATGCCTATTTCCTTGTGACGACATGATTCCTGATGAGGGGATCATTGTGTGCCCTGATGGATAGAGGTGAAGGATAACCTGTCCAGAGTTTGTGGTTCCTGATGTGGCTGTTTGTTCATTGTAATGGTTGTTGGTAATTGGTTTTGTAACTCCTTAAGGCATTGGGTTTTGCACGATGTAGAGGTTTCTAGTTCCTGGTCATCGAAGCCACTGTGTCAGGTTGTTGATGTTGTCCTTTATATTGTATGCATTGTCTTGCTTGTATCAGGTGGGTAGTCGTTTCTATCTATCTTGATTATCGCATGTTTCGTCTAGTTCGCTGATGTGCTAGTATGTTGATTCATTGGTGTATGTTTCCTGATCTACGTGCATTATTTTCATCGTCAATTTTTTTGGTTTAACTGTTGTCATCGCTGCGTTCCTTCCTAAAATAAAAATAAAAATTGCACTTGCTTATGCTTCTTATAGTCATAATGATGGGTTATTACATATGGTATCAAAGCAGGTTCAACCCTGCGATTGTGGATCACCATGCTTTCCACTGCAGTAAACCCTTGATTTTTAACCTAGCACTAATTAAAAACTTTAACGTTTCAATGTGGTGATCACGATTAGAGGACACCACAGAGGTTCATAGCATCGTTCCATGAAAGGATGTGCGAAGCCTCCAAAAGTGTCCACACCCTTAGAGTCTAATCCCCAAGGGGAGGAACAAATACTTCGGTTGGATCCGATTGTTGTAATGGATGATGATGGTTTAACCAGGTCCTTCCAGAGATTTTGAAAGGCCTTGATTCACCATCTGCACTGAGATGAGGCCATGGTGCCTGTACCCCTAAGGGTCCACAACACGCCCAACCAATATCGTTAGTATTCACAACAAACTTGAGAAGGTCAATTTGCGAGTTCTTTGGTGGCCCAGATGGTGCAACCGCTGAGGCATGGTTGGAGAATATGGCAATCTATTTTGCACTTTGTGACTAAACCTGCAACATGAAGGTCTGCATGGTGGTCTTTCAACTGAAGGGGAGCACTCTTTTGTAGGGGAAGATACTCCTGCCGCATTTGAACATGGCAGTCGAAGATGTGTCATGGGAACTATTCAAGGAATGACTCCGAGAGAGGTATCTATAGGAGGAATTCATTGAGTTTCAACTCAACGAGTTCAACGCCTTGTGACATGGTAGCCATACGGTGCCCGAGTACAAGGCCCATTTTATGGAGCTGCTTCGGTATGATCCGCACTTGAATAACGAGAAAATTAAGGTCAACAGGTTTTTGTTTGGCCTTAATGTCAGCATTTGTGCAAGGTTTAGGATTCATATTCCTAAAACCTTGCATGAGGTTGTTTAGAATTCCCTCATAGAAGAGGAGGAGCTTATCAACAAGGTTCAAAGCAGGACTCCAACGAGACCGACGGGGCATGTGTCATCTAGTGTGCAGCAGCATCATACACCATCTAGAATTTCACCTGGATATTGTGGCTTCCAAGAGCATCCACTTTCACTACACATCGACGACCAATGCCTCAGCAACGGACTCCTTACCATCGTTGACCATACCCTTAGTATTTTGATAGATCCTGGTGCTACCGAGAGTTTTATTTCTGGTGCAATGCTAAAAAGAAATAAGGTAAAGGCAGTGGAACAGGGTGAGTTTAGCTTTGTAGAAATGGATTCAGGAGCCAAACAGAAAGTTGGAGGGATGGTTATGGGCTGTAGCCTTAACTTGGGAAAGTTTGTCATGAGAGACAACCTGTACATCACGATCTTAGGATGTTATGGCGTCGTGATCAATATGTACTGGTTGGAATTGCATGAGGTGATACTAAAATGTAAGACAAAACAGTTGATCTTGGTCAACAATGAGGGACAGAGACATGTGATTTCAGTTCAGAACTAGGGAGTATCCTTAAGGTTCATCTCTTCCTTGTAGCTACAAAAGAGCATGTACAAGGGATGTAAGATTTATGCGATCCTTGCGTTAAACAACAAGGGAGTAGCAGAAGGTCTAGAACACCTTCTGGTGGTGAGAGAGTTGTGAACGTATTCTCTGAGGAGTTACCTTGGATGTCGCCAGAGAGGGAATTGGATGTTACCAGTTACCAAAAATAGGGGAGTAAACCGATAGCAAGAACACCTTATCAAATGTCAACCCCAGAGTTACAGGGGTTGGGAATGAAACTGAAGGAGTTTTTGGACCTAGGTTTTATACGTCCAAGTGTGTAACTATGGGGTGCGTGTGTTATTTTCATATGAATGAAGGATGGGTCGTGGAGACTCTGTATCAACTATTGTCATTTCAACAAAGCAACGATGAAGAATCAATATACGTTGCCAAGTATTGATGATCTGTTGGATCAATTGAAGGGTGCTACGTTTTTTTCAAAGATCGACTTGCAATCAGGGTATCACCAGTTATGGATCAAGGAGGATGACATCCCTAAGATCTCCTTTAAGATGAGGTTTGGGAATTACAATTTTATTTTTTTAACTGTTTGGATTGACAAACACCCCAGGGGTATTTATGAGTTGATCAATGGGGTGTTCTGCAAGTACTTGGACAATTTCGTCCAAGTTTTCATCGACTATATTTTGATTTACTCTGATATGATGGAGGAGCATGATGAGCACTTGTGCTTGGTACTACAGGGTCTATGAGAGAGCAATTTGTATGGGAAATTGTCTAAATGCTCGTTTTATCAATCGAAGATTCACTACTTAGGGCATGTCATCTCTGGGGAAGGTATCGTCGTGGATCCAACAAAGGTCGAGGATATTATGGAATGGATTGCGCCGATGAATGTCCCCGAAGTGTGCAACTTCATGGGTTTAGCGAGATTCTATCAATAGTTTGTCGAGGGTTTTTTGAAGATAGAAAATCCGATTATGGAATTGGAGAAGAAGAACAAGAAGTTTGTTGGGACCGAGAAATGCATGGACTCATTTCGGAGGCTCAAGGAGATGTTGATGACAACACCGATACTAAAGGTCCCTGACATGGACTTAGACTTCTTGGTATGCACTAATGGATCCAAAGAAGTCTTATGCGGACTCTTGATGCAAGACGATCGAGTGATCCCTTACATATCAAGAAAGTTGAGAAGGCTTGAGTAGAACTATGAGACACACAATTTGAAGTGTTAGCCATTGTTTATACTTAGAGAATTTAGAGGCACTACCTTATTGGATGAAAATTCGAAATAAAAACGAACCACTATGGACTACAACACATATTTATGTGAGGCGACCTGAACGCGCGACAATGGTGTAGGTCAGAATTGCTTAGCAAGTACGATTTCAAGATTACTTACATAAAGGGAAAAGTGAAAAGAGTGGTTAGGTGATGCCTCTTTAGACTAATCTACGTGAAAATATTCTAATTTTAGAGCACGACAATGACTGGTACAAAGAGGTTAAGGATTTTATTGGAAAAACACAATGATGGTACCATTACTTGAATGATTTACATTGGACAATGATGGATTATAGATATCTAAAAGTCGAATTTATGTACCACCCAATGACGAGTTGATGAGCATGATCCTAAACGAGGCTCACTGAGCAGTTTACATGGCTCATCCTGTAGTCACGAAGATGAGGGCATACCTTAAACCCTTATTCATCTAGAAAGGAATTAAGGCAGACATAGTAAACTATGTGGAAACATGTCTAGAATGTTAGCAGGTGAATGTTGAACATAGACATCCGGAAGGATTACTACAACCACACACTATTCCTGAATCGAAATGAGAGGGCATTTTGATGGATTTCATTGTTGGTTTTCCACTGATGGCAAGGAGACGCGACTCGATTTTTGTGGTAGTCGACACTCTGACAAAGAGTTCCCATTTTATTCCTGTGTGTACGACGTATCAGGCACCTGACAAAACTAGAGTTTTCATCAGCAAGATTGTGAGGTTGTGTGGCATGCCTAAGAGGTTTATATCTGATCGAGGATTGATGTTTACTAGATGATTTTGGACTAGTTTCCAAGAGGCATTGGAAACCCAAATTAAATTTAGTACTGAGTAGCACCTGGAGAAAGACGGGCAGACTGAAAGAACAAACCAAATATTGGAGGACATGTTGCGCATGTACGTGATGGACCAACATAAGCATTGGGAAGAATTCTTTCCATTGGTATAATTCACATAACAACAATTATCAAAGCACCATTAATATGGTGCCTTTCGATTTTCTTTACGGGTGACCATGTTAGACGTCTTTGAGTTGGGATCGTCTTGAGGATAGGGTCCTAGTGGGACCATAAGTGATCCAAGAAATGGAATATCAAATTAAAACAATAACATAAAGGATCAAAGAAGCACAGGATTGGCATAAGCATTATACCAATGCACACCGTGTCGATCATCGTTATGAGGTTGATGGTCGAGTCTTCTTGTGGGTGAACCCGCATAAGAGTTCGATCATGTTTGGAAAGGATACTAAACTCTCTCCTAGGTTCATGGGATCCTGCGAGATTGTGGAAAATAGAGGATCATGGCCTATTGACTAGTCTTGGTTGATCCTTGAGGCATATGCACGATGTCTTTAACATCTCCATTTGCGACATTATGTTAGTGTAATAAACCTCAAAACTGTCAACTAATTTTTTTTTTCTTACTTTATACATTTACCATTGACTGGGTTCATCATTAAAAGAAAAGGGTCCTGGCTGACGTTGCATTAAATTTTCTACCCAATCTAACCTTTGAATCAATATTTCAAGTGTTCTTACTTTGCGATCCACCACTCACTTAATCCTACAACTAGGTTTACTTTCATATCGATATACAAATTATATATCCATGTAGTTCTACTTACCACCATGGAGAAAATGGGACCTATATCCCTATGTCCTATGCGTAACCTTAACCTTTTGATCAAAGGTGTCACGTGCGAAGAACAAAGGTTTAACACTGGAATAACGATTATTTGAAAACCAATAGTCTACTCTAATTGTTTGTTGTCTCCACCTATTCCATATAACACTCCAACTAAACTACCATAGTGAGGTTGGGGTTGGTTAGGGTTAAACCTACCTTAAATGCGCAGGCGCTTGTTTCATTCGTAACTCATTAATGGATCTGGTAGGAATAGGTCATTCAAGAGTTAAACCCTGATCAGACCATTAAAGTGGCCCTGATGTGTGTGAGAGTCGAGGCCATTATCTGACCTTTCGTCCACTGTGGTTGCACCAAATTACCTCCCTCACATGGTTGACCCTTCCTTCGTACCAACGACATTTAATCTACGTGGTTAGGATTTCCTTTTGGGTTAGCGGTTCATTTTGGTATCGAGTAGATTCACAGAGGATTTGGTTCTGCAACTCTGAAAAATGTTGTCGAAGGAAAGACCAGAGAACATCGATGATGGAGGAGATATCCTTCATCCGACCTCCTGGTAAGATTCGTGCTTCCATTGTAACCTTTGTCTATTATGAAAATTACTTCCTCGTTAATGAAATTTGATAGAGGCATTCTGGTTCTCCTTGTTCAGGTACATAGTTTTTCTTGTTGTACTCTCACTTTTCGTTTCGTATTTCCTTAGGGACTGTCAAGGATTATTTGTGAGCAGTGAGATTTTGTACTTGTCATTCCCACTTGCACTGTGTTCTATCACTGTTTTGGTAAAGACATACTGTAATGCATCTTAGTTTCCGAGGTTAGTGAACTGAGAGGTGGTCGGTCTTGACCTTGTTCCCTGTCGTATTTCGGTATTCTTTGTATAACTACTAAATAATGTTTCCTTATCCTGGCTCTGTCTACCCACCTCGAAGAGTTTCTTCAACCGTACCTTGCCCTGACTAAAAACCATAAGCCCACTGAGGAGAACGGATAACCATTCATCACTTCCTCCCAAGGAACCCAGAATAGAAATACTTCTCTGGATTAAGGTTCCTATGTCATTCCATAGACAATGGTTGTGGGTTATGTATGGGCTTGGCCATGGTTTGTCTATCGGGAGGAGGGTATGCACCTTACTTCATGGTTTAAATTAAATTATCCCTTTCTTTTAGACAGGTTCTTGTGTTATTATTTTTCTCTATTAGTGTATAGACTTACGAAACTCATGTTTAATATAAATGTTTTCTGCAACTTGTCTCTTCTGATGTATAACTGTATAAAATCCTCCCTTGTTTAAAGTTGCTCGATTTGATGTCTGTCCCTTTATGAAAGCACATACTTTATACTGGATACTGTAACTAATGATGGGGCCTTGTTTGATGTGAGGGTACCCATTAGCTTGATCGTGTTCACTTCTCCCCTTCCGGTCTAACGATTGTCACTATTCAGCATTGGAGCCTACCTATGGCTAATCACAGATAAGTAAAAGATTACACCCAGACCTTAGTTTGTATGTTTGATAATAGAAAGAATTTGAGTTCGGTAAGGCCTATACTCTATAACTAACTGAATGCCTCGATTCTTTTGTAGGTCGAAGTGGAAAGGCACTGGATCTAAATCGAGATTCTGCTCAACAAGGTAAATGGGTGACAATTAAGATAACTCTTAAAAGGTCTGGAAAAAGGCTGGTGGTGTTGGGTTATTACCCTGGCGTTCTTGGCATATGACTGATATCAAATCATTAGATGTACAAAATTTTAAACAAGGGTTGTAATTTTTTTTTTTCTTTTAATGAGGTTTGTTGTTAGTCTCTGTATAGTGATATACCAGACATAATTCATATTTGGAACCATGACAGAGATAGAATATACAATAAATTCAATTTTAATGCAACCTTTACTTGTGGTAGTTATTGATTAAATTATTCCCAATTAGAGTAAGTCTTGTGGTTGTGGTTATACGCATCGACTCCTATGAATGCATGGGTTATGTGTGTATTATGTAAATGTCTGTATTAACTTATGTTTCCTAGCGTAATCGTTCCGCATTGATGAAGTTGGGCTTCCATAGTTTTAATGTCTGTTCCCTTGACTGTGAGACTGTACTACCCAAAAGAATCTAATACTCCTGAAAAAGAAATTGTTCCTAATCTCCCTAAGGGTTTCACAAATTGCTAAATTCGTCACAGACTTTGACTGTGGAAAGGGTAGACTGCTCTTAAACAAAACAAGGGAAAGCATAAAATCTCATGATAGGCATCAATTCCCATGATTGTTTTAGCATCTGATAAACAAAAGGGGTTTTCCATATTTCCTTAACTTTCTGATGTAGATAGATTACTTCCAGTTTGTGTTTTATTTTCCAATACGTATATATGTGTATAATATATGAGTGCCCAGGTGATCCATAAGGTTCTTGCTATTTCATATTTCTTCTCAATTCTTAAATGTGAAAGACAGGAAGTCTCTTTAAGATGCATGATTGTTTGGAATTAACGATACATTTAAATGTTTCCTTTCGGTAGAAATTTACTCAATTCCGATTGCTCAAATTTAGATCTATTTAATACCTCAGTCGCAGAAATAAACCTATATCTATACAGATTGGTCTTCCTCAAGCATACAGAGTGTCCTAGAATTTCGACTTCAAATTAAACCTATCTGATTGCTCAAATTTAGATCTGTTTAATACTTCAGTCACAGAAATAAACCTATATCTATACAAATTGGTCTTGTTCAAGCATACAACGTATCCTAGCATTTCGACTTCAAATTAAACCTATCTGATTGCTCAAAATTAGATCTGTTTAATACTTCAATCACATAAATAAACCTATATCTATACATATTGGTCTTCTTCAATCATACAAAGTATCCTAGCATTTTGACTTCAGATTAAACCTATCCTGTAGATGGATCTGCTCTCTTAAACTCAAATCCTATTTAAATAAATTTGCCTAGTATTCCATATTTTCGGGGGGGACCACTCCAGAATTTAGACTGTGACTGTAAATTTAATACCACGATAGATATCATCCATTGAAAGAATTATTTCGATTTATAAAAATTAGATGCATAATATCAGTTACACACAAAACATACAAGAACAGAGTAAGGAAAGGCTTACATATCTGAACCAGCTTCCAGAAAAATAAAAGGAACAACCACGTTCCTCCCAATCGTAGAATAAGGAAGCCAAAACCACTTGCCCTATTCACCCCCTAGCCTGACCATGAACCCATGAGGGTGAACTTGGGAACTCCTCTTCAACAATGTCCTTCAATTCCAGTAGATTACCCCTTGCCTCACACTCAAATAGTAGTGTTCATAACAACAAGGAAAAAAAAATCAATAGTCTCTTTTCCCTAGCATACTTGGCAGCGTCCTGCCTCCTCTCATATGTTATTTATCATTTGCCTAGGTCCTTTCCCTCCCTTGGGAATTTTCACAGCTTTCTAAATCCCTAATTTTTAGGGGTTGCCAATGGCCAAATCACTAATTTTCCACTTGCAATAATCAGCCCAGAGGTATTTCCAACATGTTCCCCACTCATGGAGTCATGGTCAGCTAAATTTAACATGGTTGTTCCATTTGTCCTCCTGTAATCAATATACAATATTATATTTTCCTACATGTGTCATAGTCAAATAGTTAGTTGGGTCAAATTAGGTCTCTTCCCAACAATCATAATAATTAATTACAATTACCAAATTCGAAATTCAGAATTGCCTTAAATGGAAAAAAAATTCCAAATTCAAATTTACTAAAAATGGAATAAATTTCCAACAAATTTTAAATTTCAAAAATATTTTATTTTTGGAGATGTCAAATCCTTTCCCCCTTTAGTAAAACACTGTCCTCAGTGTTCGTTCATTTCCTGGAATACGATTGGATGATATTTCTACAATTCTCCCTCCAACTCCCAAGTGGCCTCCTCAGGGATAAAGTGCTTCCATCGCACCTTTACCTGAGCGATGATTCTATTCCAAAGTGTTATTTCTCTCCGGTCCAGAATGCGCACGAGTTCCACCTAGAACTCGCCTTCGGGTTCCACCTGCACCAAGTTCCAATCAATCATATGAGTAGGGTCATGAATATACTTCTTCAACAAAGAAACATGAAATACATTATGAATTCTTAGATTAGCCGGAAGTGCAAGTTGATATGCTACAGGTCCAATTCGAGCTAGTATCTTGAAGGGCCTGCAAAACCTGGGTGCCAGCTTGGCACAATTCCCTAACTTCAACAAGATCTTTCGGGCTTTGACCTTCAAATAAACATGGTCTCCCACTTGAAATTCCAAGTGTCTTCTTTTCTGATCTGCATAGCTCTTTTGTCTATCTTGCACTTCTTTCAAGTTCTATTGTACATTTCTTACCATGTTCTCCATTTCTTGGAGCATCTCTGGTCCAACCATGAGTCTGTCAACCAGGTTATCCCAACTAATTCGAGTCTTACACTTTCTGTCGTACAGTACTTCGAAAGGGCTCAACTTAGCCAAAGTTTGGTACCCATTGTTATATGCAAATTCTACCAAGTGCAGGTAGTCTTCCCACTTGTTTGGTTTTTTTCTTATGTACATGCGGAGAATATCCTCTACAATTTGGTTTGTCCTTTCGGTCTATCCATCTATTTCTGGATGATAGCTCATACTAAAATTCAAGTTAGTGTTTATCCTTGCAAACAATTCCTTCCAAAAAGAGGATGTAAATTTTACGTCTCTATCTGAAATCACCATTTTAGGAATACCATGCAATCTTAAAATTTCTTTCATGAATATTTCAACAATGTTTATAGATTTAAAAGTAAACTTTACAGGAATAAAGTGTGTCGACTTACTGAGTTTATCGATTACAACCATGAGAGAGTCATTTTGTTTCTGAGTTTTAGGAAAACCTATGATAAAGTCCGGTGATACAGTCTCCCATTTTCGTTCTGGTACTGGTAATGACTGTAATAGGACGGCTGGATGCTGGTGTTCGACCTTAACCTGCTGACAATCTTGGCACCTAGCCAAGTACTCTGCTGTTTCTCCCTTCATATTAGGCCAGTAAAATAGTTTTCTAAGTGTTGGTATTATTTTCTGGTAACCTGGATGGCCAGAATATGGTTTCTTATGCACTTTGTCCAAAACTGTTAATTTTAACTCTGTTGAATCTGGTATGTAAAGCCTGTTTTTCACTCGTAATAGTCCCTTCTTGTCGATGCTTAGATTTGGTTTGTCTAAGTTTACGGTACCATTTTGTAATTATGTCATTATCTTAGTGTAATCTCGGTCGTTAATACCTACCGTCCTTATCCTTTGTTCTAGATCACTTTCTTCCCTGTTGATATTTATCTCAAATAACCCATGGACTCTTCTGCTTAAAGCATCTACTACTTTGTTTTCTTTGCCCTTGATATTTCTGACTTCGAAGTCGAATTCGCTCAAGAAGGCTAACGATTTGTCTTGCCTTGCATTGAGCTATGGTTGAATAAACAAATATTTTACATCGCTATTATCCGTCAATAGTAGAAATTTTCTTCCCATTATGTAGTGTCGCCACATTTTTAATGCGTGTATTACTACTACCAATTCTAAGTCGTGAGTGACATAATTTCACTCATGTTCCTTTAATTTTCGGGACTCATAACAAATAACGTGACCTTCCCGAGTTAGGACACCACCTAGTCCTTCTTTACTTGCATCAACACATATGGTGAAGTCTTTATCTGGGTCTACTACCTTCAATATGGGTGCAGTTGTCAATAATCCCTTCAACTTGTTAAAACTATCTTGACACTTCCCTGACCAGTTAAACTTGGTCCCTTTCTTTTGTAATGACGTGATAGGGTAGGCTATATTGGAAAACCCTTCTATAAATCTTTGGTAATATCTAGTGATTCCCTTGAATGATTGGATATCCACTATATCGTTAGGTACTGGCCATTCCATAATGGATTTTATCTTCTCCGGGTCTATGACAATGCCTTCCACTGAAATTACATGTTCTAGATATTGCATCTATTTTTGATAAAAGTCACACTTGTCAAATTTGGCGTACAGTTTGTGTTTCCTCAACGTTTGTAGAACTATCCTTAAGTGTTCATCATGTTCTTCCTCCGTTTTTGAGTAAACCAGAATATCGTCGATAAACACTACCATGAACTTGTCTAAGTACTGACTGAAAATACTGTTCATCAGGCACATAAATGTGGCTAGTGCATTAGTGAGTCTGAAAGGTATGACTATGAATTCATAGTGTCCATATCTTGTCCAAAAAGTTGTTTTGCTTATGTCCTCGTCTTTTATCCTAACTTGATGATAATCGGATCGTAAATCCAACTTTGAAAAGATCTTGGACCCACCTACTTGATCGAACAGATCATTTATCCTTAGTAAGGGGTATTTGTTCTTAATAGTCAGTTTGTTCAGTTTTCTATAATCGATACATAGTCTTAGAGTACCATCTTTCTTTTTCACAAAGAGGACCAGTGCCCCCCATGGTGAGACACACGGTCTGATATACTCTTTGTCCAACAATTCCTGTAATTGTATTTTTAATTATGTCAGTTCTGGTAGACTCATTCAGTATGGTGCCTTTGAGATAGGGGATGAACTGGTTAGTAGGTCTATGGAGAAGTATATTTCTCTTCTAGGAGGTAATTCTGGTATCTCATCCACAAACATGTCTCTGAATTCACGTAGGACAACGAAGTCTTCTAACTTTGTCTTAACTTCTTTTTCTAACAGATTCGTCACTTGGATGGCATAAACTTGGCATCCCTTTCTAATACATTTCTTGAGTTGCATTGTTGAAACTTGTCTGACTGATATAGGTTTTGGTACGCCTTGGGTTGTTCTAACAGTGCCAAAATCATCTTTATAGCTAAGTATCTTTGTATAACAATCTAGTACTGCTTTGTGTTTTTCCAACCAATCCATCCCGATAATCATATCATAAGATCCTAGTGGTAGGATGTTCATATTGGTCCTTATATTTTGGCCATATAAGATGAACTCAAAATCAAAAATAAAGTCAACTACTTTCCTTTTAGTACCTTTTTCTAGTTGTACAAGCCATGATTTTCGTGCTTCAGTTTCTTAAGTTTATTTGACTCTACTACAACAGGAGTACTATAACTTAACATAGCTCCAGGGTCAATTAAAACAAAAAATTTGAGTGTCATTGATTTTACCTTTGATATCTACCATCGAGGACTGGTGGTCAGCTTGTCGACCATCTATGGCTGCATTTATCCGATGCAGGCTTCTGTCCAGGTCTCCCACTGTCGATGCTTCCTGCAGATTATGAACAACAGTTCTATTTACTGAAATTAAACGTGGATAGTTCCTCCTTAGATGAGGCTCTCCACATTCCCAATACTTTAATGGTTCGCGGGAGATATCCCCAAATTTGTTTATTCCCAGTTTTACCGGTTTACCATTGCCTTGCGTATTCGGATGATTGGAGTGAAAATCCTTCCTTGGGAAACTTTTTGTTGCATTCTAATAAGGAACTGGCTAGTATCGCTTCTTCTGCTGGTTCATTCGATCTTGCTTCTTATCCTTCGAGGCCTTGGGAAACTCTACCCGCTATTTATACTGGTCGTAGCACATTCATGCTTTCCTGAATACCTCACTCAAGGATTTGGGGTTGTCAAACTCAAATCTGTCCCTATATAAGGACTGTGGTAAACAACTTAAGAATCGTTGGATTTTTACCTTATCCTCCTGGATGTATGGTACGAACCATAGTAGTTCCAGAAATTTATTTATAAGGTCCTCCATCATCATCTGTCCAAGTCGTAATTCATAAAATTATTTCGTCTTCCTTTCATAATATCTTTTAGAAAGGTATTGTTTCTTAAAATACTTCTTAAAGTCAGACCATTCAAATTGTTTCTCCTTTAGGCCCTTGGCCAATTTTAGGTCCTGCCACCAAATGCTTGCCTTCCCCTTCAGATTGTAGATGGCCATTTTGACCTTCATGTTGCTGGAATAGTTGTAGATCTGGAAGTATTTTTTGATGTCCAACAACCATGCCTCAGCTTCTTCTCCTGTCCTAGATTCTCCTTCAAAGGTAGCTGGTTTAATCTTTTTAAATTCTCCTTCAAGGTGGTCTACTTGTTTTCTTTTTCTATCTGGTATAGTTTTTTCTTTAGCTGAAGGTGTCCCTTCAGACGAACTGTCTCCTTTTTCTCTTTTCGGACCCGAATTCTTGGAGTCCCTTTTGCTAAACTCTTCTTCATGGTTATCATCTTTTGGGATTTTCTTGGTTACTATACTATGCAGCATGACTTCATTAATCTCTTGTTGTTCCTGCTGTGCTTTCTTCAATTTTTCATTGTCAGCCTTGAAAACATGTAGTTAAACAATAAGATTCCTCATTGTTTCCAACACTTCCATGGGTGAGATTCCATCACTGTTTTGTCTTGGATCTCCAGGAGGTCCTTGCTGTAGATTTCCTTCCATCTGGATTTTTGCACCCTCTTGAGTTGCCATAATTTACAAAACCAGAAAGGGATTTATGTTTGTAACCATAAGATTTATTAGTTTTACATAAATTGGAATAAATACTAAGCAGCTAATGTGGCCTTGTTCAAGCCCAATGTTGTAGCTTTTTCTCTGATACCATATGTAATAAACCTCAAAACTGTCAACTAATTTTTTTTTTCTTACTTTATACATTTACCTTTGACTGGGTTTGTCATTAAAAGAAAAGGGTCATGGCTGACGTTGCATTAAATTTTCTACCCAATCTAACCTTTGAATCAATATTTCAAGTGTGCTTACTCTGCACTCCACCACTCAGTAAATCCTACAACTAGGTTTACTCTCATACGTATATACAAATTATATATCCATGTAGTTCCCCTTACCATCATGAGGAAAATGGGAGCTATATCCCTATGTCCTATGCATAACCTTAACCTTTTGATCAAAGGTGTCATGTGCGAAGAACAAAGGTTTAACACTGACATAACAATTATTTGAAAACCAATAGTCTGTTCTAATTGTTCGTTGGCTCCACCTGTTCCATATAACACTCTGACTAAAATACCATAGGGAGGTTGGGGTTGGTTAGGGTTAAACCTACCTTAAATGCGCAGGCGCTTTTTTCATCCATAAGTCATTAATGGAGATGGAAGGAACAGGTCATTCAAGAGTTAAACCCTGATCAGACCATTAAAGTGGCCCTGATGTGCATGAGAGTCGAGGCCATTATCTGACCTTTCATCCACTGTAGTTGTGCCAAATTACCTCCCTCACATGGACAACCCTTCCTTCGTACCAACAAAATTTAATATACGTTGTTAGGATTTCCTTTTGGGTTAGAGGTTCATTTTGGTATCGAGTAGATTCACAGAGGATTTGGTTATGCAACTCTGAAAAATGTTGTCGAAGGAAAGACCGGAGAACTTCCATGATGGAGGCGATATCCTTCATCCGACCTCCTGGTAAGATTTGTGCTTCCACTGTAACCCTTCTCTGTTACGAAAATTACTTCCTCATTAATGAAATTTGACAGAGGCATTCTGGTTCTCCTTGTTACAGGTAGATAGTTTTTCTTATCGTACTCTCACTTTTCATTTCATCTTTCCTTGGGGACTATCAAGGGTTATTCATGAGCAGTGAGATTTTGTATTTGTCCTTCCTACTTGTGCTGTGTTGTATCATTGTTTTGGGAAAGACATACTGTAATGCATCTTAGTTTCCAAGGTTAGTGAATTGAGAGGTGGTCGGTCTTGACCTTGTTCCCTGTCGTATTTGGGTATTCTTTGTATAACTACTAAATAATGTTTCCTTATCCTGGCTCTGCCTACCCACCTCGATGAGTTTCTTTGACCATACCTTGCCCTGACTAAAAACCATAACTCCACTAAGGAGAACAGATAACCATTCATCACTTCCTCCCGGGGAACCGAGAATAGCAATACTTCTCTGGATTAAGGTTCCTATGTCATTCCACAGACAATGGTTGCGGGTTATTTATGGGCTTATCCATGGTTTGTCTATCAGGAGGAGGGTATGCGCCTTACTTCGTGGTTTAAATTAAATTCTCCCTTTCTTTTAGATAGGTTCCTGTGTTATTAATTTTCTCTATCAGTGTATAGACTTATGAAATTCATCTTTAATATAAATGTTTTTTGCAACTTGTCTCTTTTGTAGTATAACTATATGAAATCCACCCTTGTTTAAAGTTGCTTGATTTGATGGTTGTCCCTTTATGAAAGTGAATTCTTTATACTAGATACTGTAACTAATGATGGGGTCTTGTTTGATGCGAGGGTACCCATCAACTTGATCGCATTCACTTCTCCCCTTCCGGTCTAATGACGGTCACTATTCAACATGGGAGCCTACCTATGGTGAATCATAGATAACTAAAAGATTACACCCAGTCCTTAGTTTGTATGTTTGATAAAAGAAAGAATTTGAGTTCGATGAGACCCATACTCTATAACTAACTGAATGCCTCACTTCTTTTGTAGGTCAAAGTTGAAAGGCGCTAGATCTAAATCGGGATTCTTCTCTGAAAGGTAAATGGGTGACTATTAAGAAATCTCTTGAAAGGTCTGGAAAAAGGTTGGTGGTGTTGGGTTATTACCCTGGCGTTCTTGGCATACGAATGATATCAAATCATTAGATATATAGAATTTTAAACAAGGCTTTAAATGTTTTTCTTTTAATGAGGTTTGTTGTTAGTCTCTGTATAGAGATATACCATACATAATTCATATTTGGAACCATGACAGAGATAGAATATATAGTAAATTCAGTTTTAATGCAACCTTTACTTGTGGCAGTTATTGATTAAATTATTCCAAATTAGAGTAAGTCTTGTGGTTGTGGTTATATGCATCGACTCCTGGGAATGCGTGGGTTATGTGTGTATTATGTAAATGTCTGTATTAACTTATGTTTCCCAGTGTAATCATTCCATGTTGATGAAGTCGGGCTTCCATAGTTTTATTGTCCGTTCCCTTGACTGTGAGATGGTACTACCCAAAAGAATCTAATACTCCTGAAAAAGAAATTGTTCCCGATCTCCCTAAGGGTTTCTCAAATTTATAAATTCATCACATAATTTGACTGTGGAAAGGGTAGACCTCTCTTAAACAAAACAAGGGAAAGCATAAAATCTCCCGATAGGCATCAATTCCCATGATTGTTTTAGCGTCTGATAAAGAAAAGGGGTTTTCCAGATTTCCTTAACTTTCTGATGTAGATAGATTACTTCCAGTTTGCGTTTTATTTTCCAATACGTATATATGTGTATAATATATGAGTGCCCAGGTGATCCATAAGGTTCTTGCTATTTCATATTTCTCTTCAATTCTTAAATGTAAAAGACAGGAAGTCTCTTTAAGATGCATGATTTTTTGGAATTGGTGATACATTTAAATGTTTAATTCGACACAAATTTACTCAACTCTGATTGCTCAAGTTTAGATCTATTTAATACTTTAGTCGCAAAAATAAACCTATATCTATACAGATTGGTCTTCTTCAAGCATACAGAGTGTCCTAGCATTTCAAATTCAAATTAAACCTATCTGATTGCTCAAATTTAGATCTGTTTAATACTTCAATCAAAGAAATAAACCTGTATCTATACATATTGGTCTTCTTCAAGCATACACCAAATCCTAGCATTTCGACTTCAAATTAAACCTATCTGATTGTTCAAAACTATATCTGTTTAATACTTCAGTCATAGAAATAAACCTATATCTATATAGATTGGTCTTCTTCAAGCATACAGAGTATCCTAGCATTTCAAATTCAGATTAAACCTATCCTTTAGATGGATTTGTTCTCTTAAACTCAAATAGTACTTAAATAAATTAGTCTAGTATTCCAGATTTTTGGGAGGGACCACTCCAGAATTCAGACTGTGATTGTAAATTTAATACCATGATAGATATCATCCATTGAAATAATTATTTCGATTTAGAACAATTAGATGCATAATATCAGTTACACACAAAAAATCCAAGAACAGAGTAAGAAAAGGTTTACATATATAAACCATCTTGCAGAAAAACAAAAGGAATAGCCACGTTCCTCCCAACCATAGAATAAGGCAGCCAAAACCACTTGCCCAATTCATTCCCTAGCCTGAACATGAACCCATGAGGGTGAACTTGGGAACTCCTCTTCAACAATGTCCTTCAATTCCAATAGATTCCCACTTGCCCCACACTCAAACAATAGTGTTCATAACAACAAGGAAATAAAAATCAATAGTCTATTTTCCCCAGCATACTTGGCAGTGTCCTGCCTCCTCTCATATGTTATTTATCATTTGCCTAGGTCTTTTCCTTCCCTTGGGAATTTTCACAGCTTTCAAATTCCCTAATTTCTAGGGGCTACCAATGGCCAAATCACTGATTTTCCACTTGTAATAATTAGCCCAGAGGTAGTTCCAACATGTTCCCCACTCATGGAGTCATGGTCAGCCAAATTTAACCTGGTTGTTCCATTTGTCCTCCTGCAATCAATATAAAATATTATGTTTTCCTACAAGTTTCATAGTCAGATAGTTAGTTGGGTCAAATCAGGTCTCTACCAAACAGTCATAATAATTAATTACAATTACGAAATTCAAAATTCATAATTTCCATAAATGGAAATTTTTTTCCAAATTCAAATTTACTAAAAATGGAATAAATTTCTAGCAAATTTTAAATTTCAAAAATATTTTATTTTTAGGGATGTCACAGTTAGTAATCCGACACATGTTTTGACTTGAGTACCTTGGAGGTATCGGATGAGGGTGCACTCACGACTGAGCCAATCCATGTCCTGGACCATTGCATTTGACAACTACGATGCCAAACAGTATATCCAGTCAAGGTCCGGTGGGACAACTAATTTCTGCACTCGGCAACCTCGGAGGACACATATGATATGCACCAAAAGTTTCTATTTTGTTGATGGATAGACTTATGATAATGTGATACACTTTATTTTGACACTTATATACTCTGAAACTTTGTGAAAAAGTTTAAAGCAAGAGGGGGTGTATGTAACATCCTGCTCTTGCGCGCACTGAGGAAACTTATCCTTGAGGACACTTGCTTGCAAGTGATCCATATTATTATAGTATTGGTCATTTGATTATGATTATGACACATTATGGATATGATGATATGTTATTTTGTTGTATTTACATAGACAAGTGTTATTGAATGGGTTCTCCTGAGTGTGTAAGACTTTGGACCTCGAGGATGCAGAGGCATCGATGAAACCCCTTGGACTCTGGATTGATTCAACGAGAGGACCGTTGGGTTGAATATTGTTGATGTGACATATGTACATATGATTAGATGATATGATGATTGATTATTTTTCTGACATGATTCGTTGATGATGTAGGTTGACGATAGTTTGTCCAACGGACTCACATGTGCAGTAGAGGGGTAACATAGGACAACCAGAGACTTGAGGAAGAGGTGTGAACAACATCCTTGCCACAACCTACTAGCACTCTTGTCGTGGCTCAAACTATAGGTTAACGATTACCTAGTTTGAGAAGACCCACGATGTTGTGAGGGCAGATTGTGAAAATCGCTCGCAATGATTCTAAGGGGTGCACGATAAGGCAGGGACCTTATTCCTTAAATTCCCTTAGTCTCCCACAAGATCACGTGGCAGAGTATTAACTCTAGGGTTTTTCGATGTCTATCAAGTCAGTCAAGAGCTGAGTGGAAACCTTGGAGAACGTAGTGCATCCTGAAGGGCACGTCGCGCAAGGAAAACGAAAAGAGGTGAGTGACACCCTTGGAGCACGTAGTTCGTCCTGAAGGGCACGTCATGAAAGGAAAACGGAAAGAGGCGAGTGACACCCTTGAAGCACGTAGTGCATCCTAAAGGGAAAGTTGTGCAAGGAAAACATAAAGAGGTGAGTGGAACCCTTGGAGCACCTAGTGTGTCCTAAAGGGAATGCCATGTTTTTAACTGGTAAGTGAATAAACCTATAAGGCCTTAAAACGAATGATGTAATAAGTAATATTTAAAAACAATTTTCCCCTAATAAAAATGTCGCCAAGACTAGAGAAATTAAAAACCTAGGTCTAAGTAGAAATTTGGGTAAAAAAAAAAATAATAAAAAAAAATAAACTTGTAACAAGAAGGGGTGTAAGAAATTCAAATTAAATTTTAAAATCAAATTATAATGGGGGATTAAAATTTTAAAAAGGGAAATGATTGTTTTATCTACATATGCTAATTTAATTTTTAGTTAAAAAGTAAAAGGGGTAAATGGTTTCTTTTCCACACTTGCTAAAATGATTTTTAGTTAAAAAGGGTAAAGAGGGAAACTTAAAAGAAATAGAAAACTAAAGGAAAAAGGGGAAACATAAAGAAAAAGTTGAATGTCTAACTTAGTAAGGAATCTTGCCTTGGGAACTTGTTATTTTTGAACTCAATTAGGAACTTAGTAGGGATTAAGTCATTTAGGAAGTGTAAGGGAATTTTGAGACACCTAGGAGCATTTTTAGGAATGCATTTAGGTGGGTGAGGGAAATAGGAATAATTAATTAATAAATAAAATTGAATTTATGGTGCAACTAGGCGATGGGTGACATGTGTATGGGGGAGGTTTTTCCTAATTAATTAAATGAAAAGGGGATTTAATGAGAATTTGAGAAACCAATTACTTGAAAAACTCCATAAAAGGGATCGAGGAGGAGGAGGAGTATGGATCTCATCTTTATGCGTAATGTTACACTACTGAATTTTTGTCTTCACTCAACTTATCTTGTGGGAGTTGGGATACCCATCTCGGGTAACAAGTGGTAGCTCGACCTTGCGAGGCAAGATGGGTGCTAGTTGTTATATGGTATTGTGTGTGTGGGCCCTTTACATATCGGGGGGCTCACAGGGAAGAAGAGTACCCCTACCGTTGGTTGGGAGGTACTGGTGAGGTCACATAGGTTGACAATAGGGAGCTAAATGGAGCATGCATGGGACAAAAACTACAGAGCATTTGCGTTTGGCTAAGGTACATCAGTTTAAGTTGTTACTTGAAATGAAATTTAAATTACACATGTTATTTCTTTGTCTGGGTTTATTTATTATTATGAAGAGATTGTGTTTTATATTTCGTCCCTTATCCCTTTAGTCATCAGTACGTGCTTGAGAATTCGGCCAATAACTTAATCGAAGTTCGTCATTTCGGTGTTTAAATACCTATAGATTCAAATCCCCTGCTTTTCTATGCATGGATGATGAGTGAAGGATATTTTTTTCCCAGCTGTCTATCCCTTACTTATCTCTGCGTTTGATTGGTTCATTGTTGAACGTTTAGTCCTTGAGCCTTCTTGTGTGTGAGTATCTCTTCATTTTCTTGTTAGATCATCTCTGCATTGCTTGGGAATGATTACCTCTACTTTTCCTTGAAATGGTAACCTCTATGTTTCTGAAAGATAAATCCACGTGTTTTTATTGTTAAATCCCTGTGTTTTTATTGATTAATCTCTGCATTTAAATGATGTATGTGTCAATTTATCTCTACATTCAACTTTATGCCTGCACTTAAAGAATTTCAGAAGTAAACTCTGTGAATTCCAGTTGTAGACAATGATCTATTTTACTTCTACATTTTGAATTGCAAATGCAATATCATATATGTATAGACAGAGAATTGAATTACCATTTATTATTGTTAGCGATTTACAACTATGATAGACTGTGAATTACCATTTATTTTGATAGTGATTTAGCATTATTAGTTTTATATAGATTATATGGATAATGATGTATATCAATCTAGTTAGACAGTGAATCTTTGTTTTATAGCACTTCCAAAAACAAATTGGATATAGTAATACGATAGCATAAATGGATAGCGAATTTATCTACAACGATTTCACACACCATAATTTCATATCCCCTTTGAGCGTTTTTCCTAGCTTACCCACCACTATTTTCGTGGCACACTACACAGTTCACCCTACGTATTCGAGGCACTTGCCACAACACTTCACACCAGAAATTCGTGACACCTTGCACATATTTTTCACCAAGAATTCTAGTGACTTTACCTCTACGATTTCATACTTAGTTATGACAACACCATCAGTTATTATTTCCTCCGCGATTCCATCTATATTTATGCCAGCAATACATGCCATTTACTCTATGATTTTAATATATATTAACTGATAATTTACCCATATCATATTGTGACAACGTTACTGAATTTATGATTTCTTTGTCATATATCACATAATTTATGAATCTATGAGTTTACCAAATTTATGAATTTAATATACCTATGATTTTTGTGACAACGATATCTCATCCATCGTTCCTATTAAACAAAGATATCCATGTTTCACATTGATATGTTTGCTGACATTGTATATCACAACGAAATTTATTGTGTATCAGAGCGAAATTTTTTCTCTAACAAATCTCTCACAACGTTTTTTTATATATATGTAACATCAATGTTTTTAAATGTGAAAGTTAGATAGCATATTTATATGTACTCTTAGCATTTTCTACATACAAAGGTTAGACAATGTTTTTATATACATATAGACAAATATACAATTAGACGATGTTTAATTATTGTTTCCATCAATAGTAATATACAATTAGACAATGTTTTATATGTGGACACCAATAGCAATATAAAGTTAGACAACGTTTGATATATAATGTCATAGTAATGGACAGTAATATGATTATGGGACAACGACATCATTCTTAATAGTTCCTTTAAATATGGATGGTTGGTGTTCTGTGATTGTCAATATGGGGCTACAATAAATGACAACTTAGCCAAGAAATTTGGAAATACGATGGATATATGTGAGCACCTTATTGATGAATTAATAAAAGTGATGTTAATGTAATAGGTAAGAGTGAGCATTATACTTTGAAGAATTGGGATGGTTAATATATAGTATCTGGAATCATTATATTCAAACTTAGGTTTCTACCTCTATTTATCATAGTCGGACTTTGAATAATTGGGATGGTTATTTTAGACTATTTGGAATCATTCTATACAAACTATTTTAGGGTTATACCTTTATTCATCATGACCTATCATAACTTTGTATTTGAATGGATGATTATAATATGCAATTACATTAGAGCCAATAATAAACAACCTATATATATATATATATATATCATGATTGAACAATAGGACTTGTGAAGAAAAATAACGAGTAAAAGGGGATCAAAAAAATTACAGAGAATCAAGAACCATAAAAGTAAAAGTAAAATCATGAAAATTTTATAGGTAATCTATTTAATCTAATTATTTTTAAATAAAGAGGATAGGATTGATGAGATATCAATCTATATTCAGTAGCAAGGTAATACATACTTTATAATAACTATTAATTAATATTTAATAACATTGTAATAACTAATATAAAGATTAAGATATTGATTAATATTTAATAACATAGTAATAACTAATATAAAGATTGAGATATTCATTTTTGAATTTAAAACCATTTAAATTCAAATTTACTAGATGTGCAATGTTTCATCATTTTATTATCTAAAAGACATTATCAATAATGTATACAGTTAGAAAACAAGTAATTAGACAAGGACATAATTAATAGGTAGCAATTTTATTATTTGTTACAGGTTAAAGGATAGCAATTTCCTCCTTAGAAAAACACTTATCTAATATTGGAATTGGAAAATAGTTACAATGACCTAATTGTTTGATAATAATTATTTTAATGTGTAACGATTGATGTATGTTTGCAATATAAATGGTTGCAGAAGGAATTTAATGTGTTGTATGAATGTTTTAGTTGTAATATTCCCTTCTATCTTGTTGACTTGTCAATTGGATGTCTGGGGTTAGTCATCATGTGTTGAGAGTTAATTCGATCTCCTAGCGCGTTGAATTTTTTGTGGGTTATTTGTCTATAGATGTTGGTTGCACCATGGTTATGGTCATGCCTATCACCTTGTGATGACATGATTCCATATGATGGGAGCATTGTGTTCCCTGATGGATAGAGGAGAAGGATAACTTGGTCGGATTTTGTGGTTCCTGATGTGGGCGTTTGTTCATTGTAATGGTTGTTGGTAATTGGTTTTGTAATGTCTTAAGGCGTTGGGTTTTTCATGACGTAGAGGTTTCTAGTTCTTGGTCATCGAAGGCATTGTGTCGGGTTGTTGATGTTGTCCTTTATCTTGTAGGCATTGTCTTGATTGTGTCGGGCAGGTAGTCATTTCCATTTGTCTTGATTATCACATGTTACATCCAGTTGCCTGATGTGCTAGTGTGCTAAGTCGTTGTTGTTTTTCTCCTGATATGTGTTCATTGTGTTCGTCATCAAGTTGTGTGGTTTAACTGTTGTCGTCGCTTCCTTCCTGCCTAAAACAAAAACAAAAAAAATTCACTTGCTTGCATCGCTTGTATTCATAACGACGAGTTCTTACACTTTAACTTCCTGGTACAATTCGTCATCAATCTTTAATGCCAAAATATTTTCTCAAAGATTTTTCTTTATGGGAATTATTGAAAAAGTGTGTGGTCTCTAACTCAATGAATCATCTACTTTGTTAGTCATTCCTTTAATGTACGTGATATCAAAATCATACTCACTTAAAATTTCTTACAAACATATTTGTTGCGCGTTCAGGTCACTCTAAGTAAAAATATGTTACAATCCACATTGATCGGTTTTCAAATCGAATTTTCATCCAATAAGGTAATGTCTCTAAAATTGCAAGGCATAAACAATTGCTAGTAATTCCAAATCATGGGTTGAGTAATTCTCTTCATTCCTTCTTAGTTCCCTTGAAATATATACAATAACTTGACCTTCTTGCCTTAATACTCCACCCATCCCTTCCTTGGATGTGTCACTGCATATCAAGAATTCCTTGTCCATATCTGGAACTTTCAATATTGGTGTTTTTTTTAGTAATTCTTTAATTTTCTGAAATACTTTAGTGCATTTCTCTATCCATACAAATTTATTATTCTTCCTTTGCAATTTTTTAATTGGACTTGATATTTTCAAAAAACCTTTGACAAAGTGTCAATAGTAACCTGCTAATCCCATAAAACTACGTACTTCTTCCACATTCATCAATGTTGGCCATTCCATAATATCCCATACCTTCGTTGGATCCACAATGATACCTTATCCCAAAATAATGTGCCCCAAATAGTGAATTTTTGTGTGATAAAAATAGCATTTCGACAACTTTCCGTACAACTTGTTTTCCCTCAAGCACTATCAAACTAATCTCAAATGTTCATCATTCTCCTCTTTTGTACGACAATAAATTAATATATTGTCAATGAATACCTATACTAAATTTTCTAATTAGTATTTGAATACCCCATTGACTAAGCTCATGAATACACCAGGGGAATTTGCCAATCCAAATGGTAATACATTAAATTTGTAATGTCCAAATCTTGTCTTAAATGTTGTTTGAGGACTGTCTTCCTCCTTGATCCACAATGATGACATCCCAACCTCAAATCAATATTTGAAAACACTATTTCTCCCTTCATCTAATCAAATAATTCATCAATCCTTGGTAACGGGTATTGATTTCTGATCTTCCTTGTTTAATTGACGATAGTCAATGCAAAGCCTCCACGATTCATCCTTCTTTCTTACAAAAATAACTGGTGCACACCATGGTGATACACTCGGACATATAATACCCAAATACAATAACTCCTTCAATTGCATTTTTAACTCTTGCAATTCAGGCGTTGACATCCAATATGGAATTCTTGCAATTGGTTATGTTCCAGGTTTCAAATCTAAAATAAATTCCAATTCTCTTTTTCGCGGTAAACCCAATACTTCCTAAGGAAAAACATTAGTAAATTTCGATACTATCGGAAAGTATTCCAATCCTTCCATGTCCCTTTTTTTGTTAAGGGATACAATGACATCATCTTACATCCTTTGCACATATGTTTTTTCAATTGTAGGGAAGTAATAAATCTTAACGATACTCCTTGGTTTCTTCCCACACTTACTCTATTCTATCCCAAATCATCAATTAAGCTTAATATTTTCATCTTACAGTTAAGTATCGCGTCATGCGATTCTAACCAATCCATTACAATCACAATATCATAGGATCCCAATATGGTGACAACAAGTTTTACACTTATGAAAAATTCACCTAAACCGATAATACAATCTTTAACCTTTCCTCCAACATTTTGCATGGCTCCAAATTCCATTTCTACATATCTAAATTTGTCTTGTTACACTTCCTTCACCTTAATTATTCTATCAAAATACTTAACTATTGATTTGTTATCATACTTGAAGTCTCCAACACTGTATATTGGTGATTGGCCTAGAAGTTATTCACTGTTGTATGAATCCTATGGGAATTGCCCAGACCTCCTACTGTCATTTCTCTTGCTAATGAATAAGTTCTCTCCTTTTCAATAGGGAAATATCTGTCATAGTGGGGTTCTCCACAAGTCCAACATCCATTCTTAAGGTTGGTGCTCCTAGTTCTAGAGGAAGAATCTGTTGATCTAGGGTTCTGAGGCCCCAATCTGTTCTGTGGAATAGATCTATATTGTTGTTGCTCATGAGGACGATGTGGATTCTGCTGCAATTGTGCTCTATATAGAGTACTCTTATTGGTATCTCTTATTGGTATCATGTATGTGTGGTGTAGAAAATACAGGTCCTCTATGTATCACGGTGCCCAAAAGTATATCTAACGGGTGTCTTTTGTTGTGAAGCTCTAGGTGGAGTCTATCATGTCTGTCTGGAAGAATTCCTACTCATACCTCCACTGTTCCAATGTTCTTCAAAAACAAAATGTTTGTGTACTACATCATGCAAAGTATGCGACATCAAAATCCTCACTTTACCATGAATGTTGTAGTTGAGACCAAACAAAAACTTATTCACCTTTAACTTTTGAATGTTTAGATGCAAAGAATATCTAATCAACTCCATAAACATAGCCTCATATTCAGATACTATACGACTTCCCTGTCATAAAGCATTGAACTCATTAGGTTGGCACTCAATGAACTCATCATACAGGTAGCTCTCTCAGAATCGCTCCTCCAACAATTCCCAAGACACGTTTTGAACGACCATATTCAATTGTGGAAAGAGTGTCTTCAACCAAAGAATCACACCTTTTAACTGAAAGACCGCCATGCAAACCTTCATGTTGGAGGTATAATCGCACAATGAAAAACACATTGCCATATTATCCAACCAAGCATCGATGACTAAAGCATCTGTGGAACCCCAGAACTCGAGAAATTTTACCTTCTTGAGTTTTCTGTGAACACTACCACCAACTATAAGAGGGTGTTGCAAAACCTCATTGGGTACAAAATCCCTTCCCTCATCACAATCAAGGTGATTTATTAGCGTCTCTAGCATGCTCTGAAAATACCTCATCATACCCATGCCATCACCCACTGCAACTTGCTCTTGCTTAGTAGTTTGTTCTTCTCCCTGTGGAGCAGATACCTAGGGTGTCGATTTACTTGGAGGAAGCATACCTATTCCTCCTGCACCCTAACGTCTACTCATCCTCCATTCTCTAACCATTATACCTTCCATGAAACAAGTTCAAATTATATTAGTGATACTTCTTCAATTAAATATAAGCATTCAAAGTCGTAACTATCTCAGGGTGGAACCCACTAGGATACCATATGAGACAACCCCTCTGGTAAATGAACAATTGAAACATCAATGAGTGTATATATATTTATATGAAACAACCCTTCTAGTAAATGAACAACTGAAACATCAATGAGTATATATATATATATATATATATTATTTTTTTTCCACATTAATTTAAGCAATATCACAAACATTTCCATTCATATCTTATGTAAGAAATTAATAAATTGAGCAAACAATATTTACACTCCAAGGAGTAATGAACCACCTTGATGTAAGGTCTCTCTCCATAATAAACAAAACAAAGAAAAATGATTGTAACAACCCACTTGATTAAATTTCAAACTAAGCAGCTACAAGAATAAACATTACTGAGATATTCCTCACAATTTTACAATTTGTCATCTAATCAACAATATAATGTGTAGGTATATAAAATATATCCTCTGCGCAAAAAATAATCCATTCGTTTAGAATAAATAATATTCTACGCTAATTCTAAAGATTCTATCTAATATAACAATCATGTGTATTTGTTTTCTCGTCTTTCTACCTTATTAAGGTTGCGCAACTGGTGCACCATTTTCATTATCTCAAGCGAATGTCGCAAGTTATAATTTAATAGAACCATTAAATGTATTTCATAATACCAATTCAAATTCGTCCTACATCACTAAATATAAAATGTATTTAAAATTCCATTGACATAAATCATCGTATTATTATGGATTGTTGATATCAACATTGACAGGAAATTTCTCTCAGAGAATCCTAAAGTATAGAATCATAAAATCCAAAGTTTCTTCCATTTTTCACTTTAGTTTATAATACCATATTATAACTATAATTATATATATCAAGGACTTTACCTATTTTTCTTTAATTTCAATTTCTTTTGATCGATTACAATCTTTCTATCTTTTATCAAGAGTTGAAAATTACATTCAAATTATGAATCATAGTATACATTTAAGGAATAACTTACCCCTTGAGTTTGACGATTTTTCTTCATGTCCTGGATAACAATTGTAAATTTTACAATAATTCAAAGATTAAATAGTATATTAAAATTATTTACATCATACAACTTTCTCTTTCCTTTTAAAACTGAAGATATTAAAATC
Organism: Picea sitchensis; assembly: GCA_010110895.2. Lineage (NCBI taxonomy): Eukaryota > Viridiplantae > Streptophyta > Pinopsida > Pinales > Pinaceae > Picea > Picea sitchensis. The sequence goes on from SNQJ01S0000421.1 coordinate 339,199, forward strand.
TAAAGTTTTATAACTTCGTTAATTATTTATATTATGATTATGCAATACTAGGAGATGCATAATCAAAATTTAATTCTGATGGTAATACTAGCTAAGAGAACAAAGTCTGACATGGAAATAGATAGGGAGAAATCAAGGAACTGTAGAGGATTTAATCGAAATTCTATCACTCCAAGATAGTGCCACTTGTTCGCTGCTTTAGATAGTGATGAATAAAAAATGAAATTAAATGACACCACATAAGTCAAGTCTGCAAGGAGTTAAAATGTAACTTCACATTAAACAAATCTCTAACTACAGATGTTGGAGACATCATGAGTTACGCACCATAAGCGCTCCACTTACTGATAATTGCTAAACCTCATACGACACTGAATATAACCTTGAAAAAAATGCCAACACTTATTGGTTTACAAAATACAACTCAATTAAATTCAAGTAAACGAATGCAAGTTGTAATATCAGACCCATAAAAAAAACTCATACAATGGTTTCTTAACATAAAAACAAATTACCAATAAATAAATAAACCCTTACTCCATAATTTCCATGGTAACCAAACAGTGTGTTCATGCATCAGCGTTTCATGGCTGGTCGAATATCCAAATTTACCGTAGAACATTCTACGTCCTACTCGTGGAGAGTTCACAAGCAACAACAATGGTGATATGTCATTTTCTCTCTAAAAAAAAACTAGAATTGATGAATGGAGAGAAAATGTATAAACATAAAGATTGGCAGTTTAAGGTTGGAATTGCATTTTGTTAGTAGACTTCTCTTGCAATAGGGAGCTCTTTACTCGGTAGTGTTATAATTTGCAAATGAGGAAACACAAATTAATATAAGACAATTAATAAGAATGTAGACAAGAAACACAACAATTTATGTGGTTCACCCAAACGTTGGGTTGCATCCACCAAGCATAGGTATCGGTTGTCTTATTATTCAGAGCATGGAGATTACAGCGGCTCACTCACACCTTTCACCACTCCATATTTGCCTATACGGGCTTACATAATTTATATACAATTACATGAAAAACCGATTATAGGATGGGCTCACAACAAATTATAACTTGGGCTGAATAGTTACAACCAATGCTGAATTTTTGGATCTAAAATCCTAATCATGGGAAATTTGTTGTCACCGTTTCCAACAATCTCCACCTTGACAACAATTAACCCGATACTTTGCTCCTACTTTTGTTCATCACCTTTTATGCAAGCCAAGAGAAGCCAAACACCATCGTAGCTTCTCTAACAGTACTGGTTTTGTGAACATGTCTACGCAATTCTCCTTTGTATGTACTTTCTCAAGAGAGACTCCACCTTCATCGATGACCTATCTTACAAAATGTTACTTGATAGGTATATGTTTTGTTTTACTGTGATAGGCTGGATTCTTAGCCAAGTGAATAGCACTCCGACTGTCACAAAGTAACTTTACTTTGTCCTGCATCCTTCCAAACTCACCAAACAAACCTTTCAACCAAACTGCCTCTTTGCCAGCATGTGAAGCAACTACATATTCTGCTTTTGTAGTGGACAAAGCAACAATGTTCTATAGCTTTGACATCCAACTAATAGCTCCACCTGCAAGAGTAAAGACATACCCTAAAGTCCACCTTCTCTTGTCCAAATCACCTGGAAAATTAGAATCAACATATTCACAGACTAACTCACGACCATTGTTATAGGTGATACAGTAATCACTTGTGCCCCTTAGATACCGAAGCACCCATTTCACTCCTGCCCAATGCTCTTTACCTGGATTTTCCATAAACCCGCTGACAAACACAACTGCATGTGAAATGTCTAGCCTTGTACTAACCATCGCATACATTAGACTTCTTACTGCATTAGCATATGGTATTCGAGACATATATTCCTTTTCTTCTTTTGTACTAGGACATAAACTTGAAGAAAGCTTAAAATGGGAAGCCAAAGGGACTGAAACTGGTTTCACATTGTTCATACCAAACCTCAAAAGTATCTTCTCAACATACTTCTGTTGTGACAACCAAAGCTTACCATTCCTCTTGTCTTTGAATATCTCCATGCCCAAAATTTGCTTTGTTGCTCCTAGATCTTTCATATCAAACGTCTTAGCCATCTGAGCCTTAAACCTATTGATCTCAGTTATGCTTTTGTTTGCTAAAAGCATATCATCAACATACAATACTAAGATAATGAATATGCCATTATTCAATTTCTTAAAGTAGACACAATGATCATACTTACTCCTTGTATAATTTTTCTCACCATGAAAGAGTCAAATTTCTTGTACCATTGTCTGGGCGACTGCCTCAGATCATACAATGATTTCTTAAGCCTGCAAACAAATTTCTAGCTGTGATTCTAAACGAACCCTTCTGGTTGTTCCATGTAAATTTCCTCATCCAAATCTCCATGTAAGAAAGAAGTTTTACCATCTAGTTGCTCCAACTCCAAATCAAGCAATGCAACCAATGCTAACACAATTCAAATTGCAATAGTCTTTACAACTCGTGAAAAAATCTCATGAAATTCAATACCTTCTTTCTGAGAATACCCTTTCACAACCAGCCTTGCCTTGTACCTTTCCACCTTATCATGAACACCCTTCTTCAGCTTGTAGACCCACTTGCATCCTACAGTTTTCTTGTCTCTTGGAAGCTCTATAAGGTCCCATGTAGCATTCCTCTCTAATGATTTCTTTTCATCCTTCATCGCTTCTTTCCATTTATCATTGTTTGAACCCTTCACAACTTCCTGATAGCACGAAGGTTCATCATCATTAGTACTTAACAAAACTGAAGAAATGAAATCATCATACCTTCTTGGAGGAACTCTGACCTGTGTAGACCTCCTTAGGGAAGTTTGTGGTTCATCCACAATCTATTGAATGTCATCATCATCCACGTTTTCTTCTACAAGAACTTCTTCATGAACATCTTCAGAAACTTGTTCATGTTTACTTTGATTTGTATTTGAACTGGTTTCAAACTAAATCTGTTGATACTTCGGTACTTCTTATTGTTTCATTTGAACATCTACATTTGATTTGATGAGAAATGATTCATCAAATATTACATCGTTGTTAATGGTGATCTTGTGGGCAGTAGGATCCCACAACCTGTACCCCTTAATACCATCGCCATATCCAACAAAGATAAACCTTTTTTATTTTGGATCTAATTTAGAACATTGATGTTTCAAAATTAGAGCATAGGCATCACAACCAAAAACTTTAAGATTAGAATAATTACAAGGGTGACCTGTCCATACCTCCTCAGGAATTTTTCATTCTATTGCTGTTGATGGTGATCGATTCACCAGATAACCAGTTGTAGTTACTTCTTCTGCCCATAGTTCCTCCTGCAAATTGGCGTTACTAAGCATACTCCTAGCTCTCTCTAGAAGAGTCATGTTCATGCATTCAACAACTCCATTTTGCTGAGGAGTATAGGCAGTGGTTTTATGCCTATCGATCCCAAATTCCTTGCAATAATTCTCAAACTCCATTGACGTAAACTCACCACCATTATCTGTTCTTAAACATTTAATGGATCTACCAGTGCTCTTTTCCACTAAAGCTCTAAACTGCTTGAAAACTATAAATACATCAGCCTTACTCTTTAACATATAAACCCACACCTTCCTAGAGAAATTATCTTTAAAAGTTACAAAATATGATGATCCTCCATATGAAATAGTAGGGTATGGTCCCCAAACACCAGAATGGGTATAGTCTAGGATTCCTTCACTGGTGTTTCTTCCAATTTTAAATATCTGCCTATTCCATTTTCCATAAACACAGTGCTTGCATAAATCTAACTTTAAAGACTTTAGGCTAGGAAGTAAATTGTGATCAGTTAATACCTTTAATGCTTGTTCACTCATATGACCCAACCGTTGATGCCACAGTCGAACAAAATCACTGTCATTCTCAGATACCGTTGTCGCATGATCGGATTCAGTCCTCCCTTCTAACAGAAACAAGTTACCAACGTTCTTTTCTTTCATAACCAGTAGAATTCCTTTGTAGACCTTCATAACTCCACCTTGAACAATAGTCTTATAACCTCCTTTGTTTAAGACTCCCAAAGAGATTAGGTTCTTCCTAAGATCAGGTACATGTCTTAAATCGGTTAGTATTTTAACAGTTCCATCAAACATTTTAATTCGGATGCTACCAATTCCCACAACATTAGATGAAATATCATTACCCATGTAAAAAACTCCATCATCTATAGACCGGTAAGTAATAAACTAGTGTCTCTGAAGACACATGTGGTTTGAAGCACCAGAATCTAATAGCCATTGTTGATCATGACGTGAACCAATACTAATTGATAAAACTTCATCAACTATACCTGAACCTGTTGTTGAACCTGTTTCGGTTGCATTTTCTTCCTTTGTCTCTTTTGGAGGGTCTTCTTTGGAGGCTTGTTGTCGCTTCCAATAGTGCTTCTTCAGGTGTCTAGATTTTCCGCAAAACCAACACTTGAGCTTGCTCTTTCTACCCTTCAACTTTGACTGAGAGAAATCCCTCTAACCTTATCCTCTTTCTTTTGGTATGCCTCTGACCACCAATGCCTCAGATGTAGAGGTTTCTAGATTGGATTTCTTCCTTGTTTCCTCAGACAATAAAGCTCCAACAATATCATCAAACTCAATAGTTTCTACTGAACTAAAACTAATAGAGGTAACAAAATGATCCCATGACGCAGACAAAGAACACAATAATGTAATTGCCTTATCTTCAGATTCAAATTTCACTCCCATGCTATCCAACTGGACTAGAAGAGTATTGAAAGTATTTAGATAATCAACAATTTTTGTACCTTCCTTCATGCGCAAACTGTAAAATTGTCTTTTCATAAAGATCCTATTTTTCAAGGATTTCATTATGTATAGGCTTTCCAGATTTGACCACAAACCGACTATTGTCTTCTCTGTAACAATGTTGAACATTACATCGCCGACCAAACACAGGCGTATGGCACTTAGTGCTCTCACATCCATCTCATCCCGGTCTTCATCTGTTATGGACGCGAGCTATTTTTATTTTCCCAAAAGCGCCTTCACCACGCCTTGTTGCACGAGCAAATCATGCATCTTAGCCTTCTAGATCTCGAAATTGTTCTTTCCATTGAACTTTTCAATTTCAAACTTAGCACTCTGCATCTTTTTCATTAGAGGAAACATAAAAAACAAACACCACTGTTTGTAATATCCAAGGCCCTTTCAAAAGAATATGTGAAGAAATAATCTTGTGCAGCTTTAAAAAATTACATACATTCACCTTCTATTAAAAAAAATTTAATAAAAAATTCACTCCACCTTATTCCTCCACCCTTTAACATCCTCCACCTTTACATATTATATTTTAATTCTAAAATATTATAAAAACTTTAACACTTCCAAATATAAATCCAAATATAAAAGTATACATTTAACATCGTCCAATCTTTATGTAAAAGTATACATTTAATTTTTGAAATTCATACAAATATTTTGATAAAGGGGGTCAGCGCTCCTTTGGAGTAAATAGATGTGCGCTGAACAAAAAAAAGAATGGAGCGTAAGTCCACTACCATGGCCAACACTCCCTTTGGTAGGTAAGGTGAGCATTGTCTCCCTCTAAGATCCCAACCTATTTTTTATTAGCGCTCCCCTAGACCTGTTGTCCAATGCTGACACTCCCTTCGCAATGGTAGCCAAGCGTCGATACCAAAAAACAATGCTCCCTTCTTGTGGGAGCCTCTTCCAACACAAAGAAACCCTCCAACACAGTGATTTCAACATGGCCTCTTCCAGCGAGCGACTTCTTCCAGTCTGCGACCTCCTCAACTCCGATACCACTTGTTATAATTTGCAAATGCAGAAACAAAAATTAACATAAGACAATCAATAAGAATGCAGACAAGAAACACAATAATTTACGTGGTTCACCCAAATGTTGGGCTACATCCACCAAGCATAGGTATCGGTTGTCTTATTATTCAGATCATGGAGATTACAGCAGCTCACTCACACCTTTCACCACTCCATATTTGCCTATACGGGCTTACATAATTTATATACAATTACATGGAAAACTGATTATAGGATGCATTCACAACAAATTCTAACTTGGGATGAATAGTTACAACCAACGCTGAATTTTTGGATCTGAAATCCTAATCATGGGAAATTTGTTGTCACCGTTTCCAACAGGTAGTCATTCATGAAAATCAAGAGAATACAAAATCATTGGTTAAAGGTTGAAATAGGGAATTGGGGTCACATCTCCAACTATGGTTATTGTTGAAGAAATAAACAAAAAGGGTCGATTATCGGTAAGTCATTCAAAGGAAAATCGAAGTGGGAAGTCTATTTCATTTTCAGATTAGTGTAAGCAATTTACATGACCAACAAGGGAAAACCTCAACATCACAAGGGACCTCAGAATCACCTGTAAAGCAAAATCCCATGGCACCAAATAGAGATTTATTGGAGAAGGATACATCTCCAGTGTTGGTTGGCATGCCTTTCTGTTAGCTCTAAACCACTACTACTTAAGTTGAGTGGGAAACCCCAACTATCAGTCACTACAGGTAGACCACGATTTTCCAAGGATTACGAGTACATACGAAAGCACTATGGGTAATGGATTATGAGCATTCAGTTAAAATTTTCACAGACAAAAATTTAAATAAGGCACCTGAAAAAGTCACATTCCACTCATTATTTTTTGACTAGGTGAGGATGTTTTGGATCTGTCGACCTAATCAATCGAGGTTAAAATTTTAAGATCTAGTTCTCATCATCCACGGTGTTTTATGTGACTTATGTCGAGTGACAAGGGTTTCTAATCCAATAGGATATTCATTGTTTAAATGAAAGCTACAAATCCCTAAGAAAATTGATGTTCAGTGTTTGTAATTAATGCTATAGATCTTTATGAAATTGGTATTGCATGCAGGATTCACGTCTCTTCTATTTTGATTAGTAATATGACCATCATTAATATACTGAGAGAATTTTCAAGAGCCTACATTCCTCTTAAAAATTTGTCCACGAAAGATTCTTTGTTTGTTCGTATACTCACAAACAAGTGAAATTCCACACATGGGAAGGAAATTGCAATTGCACAAGGCCATAAAGGAAACTATTGATGTACAAGAAAAATTAAAGAACAATGAACAAAAATAACAAGAATAATCAGAAGTAATCTAATATATTTTCTTTCAATGATTCTCTAGGGTAATATCCCTTTGTAAAAAAAACATTTGTAAGCATGAAGAAGAATTTTGGATACAATCATTACAATAGCCTGAAATATAATTGTTATTCATAGAAAAAACAATTTATTAAAGTCCTTTCCAAACATATTGATCCAGAATTGGATCCAAAAGCCACACAGGGCTCAGGAAGGCCTAAAAATCAAAGTGCTCAGAATATTTTAAAAACAAACATGTGCATAGGCCTCACCGATACGAACCCAACGCAACTTGAATGGGATCAAACGTATGTCATATGCTCCGGATATCGTGATCTATTAATTTGTCCAAACAAAAAAAAAATGATGATTGTACAGTCCATACAGTGCAACATGGCAGTTGATTATATGTCCATACAGTTGACAAGGCAGACATAGTTAATGTTGAAGTGGCAGTGTCTAGATGTTACATGTGGCATCTTACCATATAGTGACTCGACGTATGGATGGACACATGGCAGGGTGACTGGGCATACAGACTATGGACATGGATAGATAGGTGGGCCAAATAGGGAGTGACACGTGTCACCAATGCAAGGGTGACACATGGCACGTCCGTACGCTGCTTACGTGGAATGTGACGTGGCAGATGTGGAAATTTGGATGAGACAAGTGATGACACATGGCATCGACTAGAGTGAGTGGTGAGGTGCCACGTGGCCTAGACATGGGCTGCCACATGGCACTGAGGTATTGGTTGTTGGTTTTGGTAAAATTTGTGGAGCACATGAGGTTTGAACTCGCGACCTCGGGCATGGGAAAACGAATTGGCAGGGCTGGGTGCACCATCCCACCCGCAATGTGTTTCTGAAACCCTAATTTCAAACTATGTATTTAAGTTTGTATGGTGTATGCATTAGCGGAGGTTAGGGCTGGGGCTAGACCCCAGCCCTCGACGGATCCATGCAACCATGCCACCGTGACCCTGTTTATTTCTTTGTATGTGCTCGGGTTTTGTTCCAATACTTAGTCCCTGGTCGTATCCTTCAGCTCAATGCTCCACAATACCAATCACATGTGACCTGACCCTTATGTGTTGACACGCGTGCTTAAATAGTTGGGGACTAGCCTCGATCCTATGTGGATTTCCATGTGACCCAGTGTTTCTACCTTCATACCTAGCGTGTTTATATGGGTTAGCAGCCAATCGGTAGGTATATCCCAACGACTAAGGTGCTTAACCATGATATTTTCCATCGAGGGCTACAACTAACCATTAGTGTGTGGAGCTCTGGCCTTGGGGCACATGGCATTCAAACGACTGAGGGCCAACATGTGAGGGGATAACACACCACCAGCTTAGCCCAAGGCAACGTGTAGGTAACCAATATGACCAGGGGCCGATAAATAAGGGGGATTCTCCTTTAATATATGGAGAAGTGGGTTTTCAACTTTGGAATATGGTTTTTAATTGATTTATTCAGTTGTTTTTAGAGATTTTTGGCCAATATTGGGGGATATTGGCCCTTTTGAGGCCAGATCTTGGGGGGAAGTTGGGATATGGTTACCAACTTCATATTTATATAAACCAAGGCTTATTGAATCCAAGGAGGACATCCAGAGCAATGTTATTCTAAATATTTTCCTAGCCAAAGCCATTTTTATGCACAAAAGCTGTTGAGAAAAGAACCTTTGCGGGCCATTTCTGGGAGCTCCGTTCATCGGATTTCAATGCCATTAGTTTTTTTGGGTTACAGATATATGGTAGAACAAGAAAATATCAGTTTGTAAGCTTTTTGGCACTCTTATGATGTCATTTTAAAGCTTTGAATAGAAATAAGAAAGCCTCACCCATTGAGACAAAGGCCTGGAGACATAGGTGAGATTGTCGAACTCTGTTATCACTTTGGTGTTTTATGGTTTGCTTTTATTCTTTATTTATTTCACATATATTTATGTATATATGGATGTCATGTTTAATTCATAATTCTTCATCTTTCATCCAGCTTCCTAAATGGTTAATTAACACATGCTTAATAAGTCAACCATTGTCATATAAAAGATATTTTCAGATCAAGTGGTATCAGAGCTAGTTGGCATTTGGATTTGAGTTTGCATGCTAACCAGGGAAAAGATACATCTTGGTGAAGGTGATATTGTTGAAGATAATTCATTGATTGGATTGATAAAGAGAACTTCTCAAAGCAAGAAGATGGCATCAGAAGAGGGACTTTCTCAAGATGAGAAAGAGTTTCGGAAAACTTTATTTGTTATGTCGTAGATAATAAAGGTTTTGTATGATGATTACTTGGAATGAAAGAGACCGTTTCTTGGTGAATATTTAATGGTCACAAGTGAAGAAGGAGAGGATCCTCAAATTCCTCCTTCACCTCCATTTTCACCTCCTTCTTCTCCTTCTTCTTCAAGTTCAAGCTGTAAATCCAATGCAAAGAAACATGTTCGTAAACATAAGAATGAAATTACTTTACTAAAACTTGATGTTAAATTCGAATTGCCCATGTATGATGGTGAATTTAATGCAAAGAGACTTGAAAATTGGGCCAGATAGATGGAGGTTTATTGTAGTGTGCAACAAATCAAGGATTAGGCAACTCAGATCAAGTTGTCATCACTTAGAATTGCAGGTGCAACACTCATCTGGTGGAAAAACAAGTTGCAAAATGGAACGCAACAAGTGGGTAATGTATTTCCATCATGGGAAAGTTTTACTTCTTCACTTAGAAAACAATTATATCCTTTGGGTTATAAAGAGAAAGCATTAACTGGATGGAAAGCTTTAAAACTAAGAAAAGGACAAAAAGTACAAGAATACACCGATGTATTTCGTAAAATGGCATTGATGTTAGATATTCCTTTACATACCCAAGAAACTCTTATGAAGTATATAGGAGGTTTACCTGCACATATTCAAAAGACTATACTCATGTTTGGACCAACTGACCTTGTTGAGGTTTTTGTTCAAGCGACATACATTGAAGTAGGGAACATGGGTTGGTGTATCAGGGGAATCATCTTCAAGGAAAGAGGAAAAAAGGAAGTAGAATGGAAAAAAGGCAAATTCAGTGGCAAGAAAGGAAGATAATCCCTCTTGCAAGCATTGCAAGAAAGAGGGGCATGATGAGGACCTTTTTTGGCAATTTCATCCCGAGAAGAGACCGAAGTGGTTCAAGGAAAAGAAAGGGAGGCAAACAGTTGCAGCAGCAACACGACCCATAGACTTGGGATCGGATTCAGGTGATTAATCCAAAGTCTCATTCGTTGGTACGACAGGTAAAATTAGCGAAGGATTTGATTGTAGAAGTAACTTGTTTTACATAAGGGTCATCATGAGGCACACTAAGGTAGACACATTGATAGATAGTGGATCTCAATCTAACTTAATTTCAGAGGGATTGGTTAAGCAATTGGGATTAAAAACACAGATGAATCATAAGGATTACACACTTAAATGGATAAGAAACAATCATCAAATGCACATAACCAAGCAGTTCACATTAACATGTGATGTGGTGACACTAAGTGAATGTGGAATGGTCTTAGGTAGTCCATACTTGTATAATCGTAAAACAATCTTCTACAAGGAAAAAAATCAATATCATTTAACCAAAGCAGGTCAAGAATATGTGGTTCATGCTAATCATTTAAAGGAAAATAAAACTCTTCAAACTATGGAACAATTAAGAAATGTGGCTCAAGAAAGAAACACACCTATAATTGTTTCAAGTCAAGTAATTGATCTTAAGCAAGAATAGGAGATGATTGTGGAATGGAAAATCAATCACTGTTTGCTTCAAGATAAGCTAATGTCGTGCAAATATTACAAACATAACAGTTCATTTGCAATCATATTTTTGATGCTATCATTAGTAATGTTGTCAACATGGATGATAGTGGCTTCAATAAGATGTGACTGGGTACAAATGTCTCAAAATATGTTGTCAATTATCATGATTGTGTTATAGTTCATCTTGATGAGACAAGTGCAGAGGATAGATTTCAAAGACAGAGAACAACTCGGGTGGCCTATCTTGAGCTTGATGAATGGTTAGTAGCCTTTTGGGTACGAAAAGGTCCTTTAGTGGGGATTTGTGATCCAGAATTGGATCGAGAAGCCATATAGGGCTCAGGAAGGCCTAAACATCAAAGTGCTCATAATTTCTTCAAAATGGATGTGTGCGTAGGCCTCATTGATAAAAACCCAACTCAACTTGAACGAGCTCAAATGAACATCATATGCTCTAGATATCACGATCTGTTCATTTGGCCAAACAGGCAAAAAAATGGTGATTATACAGTCCTTACAGTGCCACGTGGTAGTTGACTTTACAGACCGTACGACCATACAACTGGTGTGATAGGAAAAATCGGTGCTAATGTGGCATCATCTGAAGGTGACACATGGTAGTTGACCGTATAGTGTCTGGACGTACGGACGGACACATGGCAGGGTGACTCGGAGTATGGACGGACACGTGGCAGGGTGACTCGGAGTACGGACGGACATGTGGCAAGGTGACTAGGCATACGAACTATTGATGTGGACAGATAGGTGGGACAGTAAGGGAGAGACATGTGTCACCACTGTAAGGGTGACACGTGGCACATTCATACGACGATTACATGGCATGTGACGTGGCAGATGTGGACAGTTTGAAGAGTCAAGTGCTGACACATGGAATCAACTAGAGTGAGTGGTGAGGTGCCATGTGGCCCAAACATGGGCTTTCGCATGGCACCCAGATATTAGTTGTTGGTTTTGGTAAACTTTTTGGAGCACATGAGGTTTGAACCCGCGACCTCGGGCGTGGGTGAACGACTTAGCAAGGTCAGGTGGACCAGCCCACCCACAATGTGTTTCTTAACCCCTAAGCTCAAACTATGTATTTAAGTTTGTAGGGTGTATGCGTTGGCGGAGGACATGGTAGGGGCTAGGCCCCATCCCCCAGAGGATCCATGTGACCATGCCACCATGACCCTGTCTATTTCTTTGTATGCGCACAGGTTTTGTTCCAACACTCAGTGCCCAATCGTATCCCTTAGCACAATGCTCCACAAGTCCAGTCACATGTGTCCCGACCCTTATGTGTTGGCGTGCGTGGTTAAACAGTTTGGGACTAGCCCCGATCCTATGGGGATTTCCATGTGACCCAATGTTTATACTTTGGTAGCTGACGCGTTTATATGGGTTAGCACCTGGTCGATTAGGCTAGCCCACTGACCATGGTGCTTAACCATGGGATTTTCCATTAGGGGCTACAAGTAACCATTAGTGTGTGGAGCTCTGGGCTTGGGGCACATGGCATTCAAATGACTGAGAGCCAACATGTGAGGGGCTAGTGCACCACCAGCTTAGCCCAAGGACACGTGCATGTACCCCATATGACCAGGGGCTAATAAATAGGGGGGATATACCCTTAATATATCCAGAAGTGGGTTTTCAACTTTGGAATATGAATTTTAATTGATTTATTCAACTTTTTAAAATAGTTTTGGGCAATATTGGGGAATATTGGGCCCTTTTTGAGGACAGATCTTGGGGGGAAGTTGGGAGATAGTTAGCAGCTTCAAATTTATATAAATCAGGGCTTCTTGAAGCCAAGGAGTACATCCATAGCATATTTATGCTGAATATTTTCCAAGCCAAAGCCATTTTTATGCAGGGAAGTCATTGAGGAAATCACCTTTGTGGGCCATTTATGGGCGCTCCGGTCATCTGATTTCAGTGAAATCAGTTTTTTTAGGTTCTAGAGATCTGGTAAAACATGACTAGATCAATTTGTAACCTTTTTGGAACTATTATGATATCATTTAAATATTTTTACAAAAACAAGAAAGCCTCACCCACTAAGACAAAGGCCCAGAGACATAGACGAGATTGTCAAACTCTGTTATTACTTTTTCGTTTTATGGTTTGATGTTCTTCTTTCTTTATTTCAGATGTGTATATGTATATATGGTTGTCATGTTTCATTCATAATTCTTCCTCTTTCATCCAACTTCCTATGTGGTTAGTTAACACATTCTTAATAACTCAACCATTGTCATATAAAATATGTTTTCGGAGCACATATGTAGTATCCAAATTAACATTCTCTTTCTCACATAAATAACTAAAACAATAAAATATTGTAACTAGAAGAGGATGTTCTTTAAGGTAATCTTCAATTTAGAAGCTTGCACTTTTCCCTTGCTTTCTTCCACTTGTTAATCCCAAAACTTCACCTATACCTCCAAGACAACACTAGAGGTATTATTCCTCCCTTTTAGCCCCTGAAGCCACAAAGGGGTCACACACAGAATCTCAGACCAAAACTAGCTCAAGCTTTCCCTCACAGCGAGAGGCTTCCACCTCTTTGCAAATCTTCAAGCCCAACTCACACAAAAAAACTAGTCAATATAAATTTCAATAGTGTTTCAATCATACAGCAATAGGGTGCTTTCCCTCTTTCTCTCCATTCTTTTTGTAAGAAAATTTACAATGGAACTTGTCATCTCATGCACAATTAGATAATTTTTAATAATTAAATTAGATATTATTCACCCCCAACACATGTCACACTTTCTCCAAGTTGCACATGTTTAATCCTTTTTAATTTAAATAATTATAAATTTTCCCTTATATCCCCAATTAGTTCCTATATTTTCTCTTAGTTGTCCCGTACTTCCCCAATTTCTCTTTTATTATGTATCCTAACTAATTTAGAGTTGAAATTTGATTACGACTCTTCTCTTAGTTAGGATTTAGAGTTTGATTAAATTAGGATTCTAACTCTATGATGACAACCCAATCTCTCAAGAAAATAATTTCTCTTTATTAAAAATTACTTTTATTCATTTCATGTAGACATTGTGCACTTGCCTTAATTCTTATTCGTATTCTCCCTTTACTAGTGTTTATTTATTCTAAATTCCCTTAACCCATTTTATAAATTTTTACTTTCTAGACTTATACTTTGGTTATGTTTTCTGGTTTAAAACTTAATAATGATTTTTATTCTCTTCTCTAACAAAGTCTCAGTATTCATTTTATTTTCCAAGGTCTTCTAGATTTTTATTTAGTCATAAATTTATTCATGCGACGTTCCCTTCGAGACGCACCTCGGTGCTCCAAGGGTGCCACTCGCCAATGAGTTAGTTTGGAATTTGTCTAACGCTTGGAGTCAATACTCCACTTGTCTACCTTGTGTGATACTAAGGACTTACCAAGGAATAAAGAATCCGCCTTATCCCCCCCCCCGCCCCTCAAAAATACTTGTGAGCGATTGTCTCAGTCTTCCCTCATGACATCATGAGCCTCTCAGGAACAAGATAGTCCTTAAACTTGAGTTCAGTTCATGGTGGGAGTGCTAGTAGGTTGTGACAGGGACACTGCCACACCTCTCCCTCATCCATTTGATATCTTTATATGACCCCTTTACTCCATATGTGAGTCATATTAGCAAGTGTGACCATGCCTACATCCGCTGACAAAGATAACATTAATAACTGATATACATGAAATCCATAACTAAATCATCATCATAACACATGTGTAAATAAAAAATTACTCATAATCAAATTCAATGTCCACTCCCTAACTCAATCCAGATTCCAAGGAAGTTTGTTGATGCCATCAACATCCTCATCATGCCATGTTTCCTACACACTCAGAAAATTTCAACATACTACCTGCCAATGTTATGCATCAATATAAATAACATATCAAATTTCAATACTTAGTCATATCATAACCTCATAAACTAAAACATATAATCATATTGTATCATATTTGACCGGATCACTTGCACACAAGTGTCCTCAAAGAATAAACATGGTTATGAAAATGTGATCAATGGAATTGGATTTTACATACACCCCCTCTTGTTTTAAACTTTGTCCCCAAGTTTGTACAATTTGACAATGAAAACATTAAATATAGTTACTACTAATTGATATATCAAACTATCCAAATAAATAAGGAAATTACAGACTCATCTCATGTGTGTCCTCCTAAGTAGCAGAGTGTGGACTATAACTATAGCAATAGACCTTGACCTGATCGACCATTCGACATCATAGCTATTGAGTGTGATGGTCTAGTATGCATATTGGATCTTCTATGAGAGCACCCTCATCTGATACCTACAATGAACTCAAGTCAATAATATGTGTCAAATATGAAATATAATTATGTAAACATGAAACATGAAACACATCCTACAATTATGTGTCCTTTCTTTTCTACAACTTCGAAAGGTCCTACAAACCTTGGAGAGATATTATCACACTTTCCAAACTTAATCGAACTCTAATGCAACTTCACATGAAATAACATGTTATCAACAACCTCATAATTGTGGTATGTACGATGTGCATATGCATAACTCTTTTGTAGATATTTCTCTTCCTTAATCCTTTTCCTTATGGTCCGCATCTGGTATTCCATTTGGTAGATCACTTGTAGTCCCACCAGGACCTTATCCTCTAATCGATCCCAAATCAACGGTGCCCTACATGGTCTCCCGTAGAGAAACATAAAAGGTATCATCTTTATCAAACTCTCTTAACTATTATTATACACAAATTCTACCAATGGTAAAAAAAATTCCCATCGTTTATGTTGATCCATCACAAACATTCGAAGCATATCCTCTAGAATTTGATTTGTTCTTTTAGTTTGTCCATCTGTTTTTGGGTGACATGATGTACTAAAATTTAATGGCGTTCTTAAAGGTGTCTAATGAATAGAATTTTCAATCAGTACTTGGATAAGTTTGTTTTGGTATTTATTGATGATATCCTAGTGTATTCTAAAACAAAATAAGAACATCTAAAGATATTATTTCAAACATTAAGAAAACACAAACTATATGCAAAATTTGACAAATGTGACTTTTATCAAAAGAAAATATAGTACCTAGGACATGTAATATCTGAAGAAGGTATTGCAGTCAACCCTGAGAAGATAAGAGCCATCATGGAATGGCCTATCCCTAAGGATGTAGCATATATCGAGTCATTCATGGGAATCACCAGGTACTACCATAGATTTATAGAAGGATTCTCGAAGACCGCATACCCTATCACATCCCTATAGAAAAAGGGAACCAAGTTTAATTGGTCACAGAAATGTCAGGACAGTTTTAATAAGTTACAAGAGTTGTTAACAAACTCACCCATTTTAAGCATAGCAGACCCAGATAAAGACTTATTTGTTTGCGTGGATGCGAGAAAAGAAGGTTTGGGAGGTGTCCTAACTCAAGAAGGGCACATTATTTGTTACAAGTCTTGAAAACTAAAAGAGCATGAACGAAACTACGTCACTCACAACTTCGAATTAGCAGTTGTCACCCCTGCATTAAAAATGTGGTGACACTATATAATGGGAAGAAAATTTTTGTTGCTAATTTATAACAGTGGTGTGAATTCTTGTTTAGTCAACCAGACCTTAACGCAAGGTAGGCAAGATGGTTGTCCTTCTTGAGGGAATTCGATTTCGAGGTAAGACACATCAAGGGTAAGGATAACAAAGTGGCAGATTCTTTAATTAGAAGAATTCATGGGATGTTTGAGATAAACATTAGCAGGGCAGAAAGAGACATTGAGCAAAGGATAAGGGTTGCAAGTAATAATGATGAAACATACATTAAAATAGTGGCAGATTTACAAAATAATGTAGAAAATTTAGACAGATCAGATATGAGTTTGGACAAAAATGGTCTACTAAGATTCAAAAACAAGTTAGACATACCAGATTCTATTGAATTAAAGTTAACATTTTTGGACGCAAATACACAAAAGCCATATTTTGGTCATCCGAGATACCAAAAAATGGTAACAACACTAAGGAAGTTATTTTATTGGCCTAATATGAAAGGTGAGACAACAAAATACTTGTCTAAGTGCCAATATTGTTGACATGTGAAGGATGAACACCAGCACCCAACTTGCCTGTTGCATCCTCTACCTGTACCGGAATGGAAATGGGAGACTATATCACTAGATTTTATCACAATTTTGCCTAGAACTTAAAAACAGAATGATTCAATTATGGTAGTAATTGATAATCTTATCAAGTCTGTACATTTTATTCTTGTAAAATCTACTTATAAAGCTATTAACATTGCTGAAATATTCATGAAGGAAATTTTTAGATTGCATGGTATTCCTAAAATGGTGATTTTAGATAGAGACGTAAAATTTACATCTACGTTTTGGAAAGAATTGTTTGCAAGGTTGAATACTAACTTGAATTTTAGGATAAGCTACCATCCACAAATGGATGGTAGACTGAATGAACAAACCAAATCATGGAAGATATGCTATGAATGTATGTAAGGACAAAACCAAGCAAGTGGGAAGACTACCTGCACTTGGTGGAATTTTCATACAATAATGGTTACCAGACATCGGCTAAGATGAACCCCTTCAATGTATTGTATGGAAGGAAGTGAACAACTTTGATTAGCTGGGAAAAATCAGTTGACAGACACATGGTGGGACCAAAAATGCTCCAGGAAATGGAGAATACGGTAAGAAAGGTACAACAAAATTTAAAAGAGGCACAAGACAGACAAAAAAGTTACGTGGACCTGAAAAGAGGACACCAAAAATTTCAAGTTGGAGACCACATGTATTTAAAAGTAAAATAAAGAAGAAGTTCATTAAATATAGGAAACTGTTCCAAGTTGGCGCCTACGTTTTGCGCCCCTTTCGAGATCTTAGCTCGAATTGGACCCATGGCATATCAACTTGCACTTCCCGCAAATCTGAAAATTCATAATGTATTTCATGTTTCTTTGTTAAAAAAATATGTTCATGATCCTACTCATATGATCGATTGGAACATGGTGAAGGTGGAACTAGAAGGCGAGTTCCAAGTGGAACCTCTGGACATTATGGACAAGAGAGAAACAGTACTACGGAACATAGTCATTTCCCGGATAAAAGTGCAATGGAAGCATTTTAGTCCTCAGGAGGCCACTTGGGAATTAGAGGAAGATTTGCAGAAATCTTATCCAACCCTGTTCCGAGAAAGGAACGAACACTGAGGACAGTGTTATAGTGAAGGGGGAAAGGATGTAATATCCCCAAAAATAAATTATTATTAAAGTCTATATGAACTTAGGAATTTATTTCTATTTTTGGCAAATTTGAATTTGGAAAATTATTTCCATTTATGACAATTCCGAATTTGGAATTTGGTTAATTGTAATTAATTATTGTGATTGTTGGGAAAATATTTGATTTTATCAACCAACTCTTTGACTATGACACTTGTAAGAGACAAATATTTTTTATATTTATTGTTGAGGGACAAATGGAACAGCCAGGCTGAAATCAGTTGACCATGACTCCATGAGTGGGGAACAGGCTTGAACTACCTCAGGGATGAATTTTACAAGTGGTAAATCAGGAATTTGGCCATTGGCAGCCCTTGAAAATCAAGGATTTGTAAAGCTGTGAAAATTCCCAAAGGGGGGAAAGATCTAGGCATAAGATGATTTTGCATATATAACATATGGGAGGAGGCAGGACACTGCCTAGTATGCTGGGGAAAAGAATATCACTTGATTTTATGAGCACTATTTCTGAGTGTGAGGAAAGGATAATTTTATGATCTTTAAGAGAACTACAACTAAGGAGGAGTTTTGGAGTTTTCCCTTATGGATTCATGGTCAGGCTAGATGGTGAACGGAGCAAGTAGATTGGTTGTTTTGTTCTATGGTTGGGTGGAACTTGGTTGTTCCATTTGTTGTCCCAACACTTTGTTCGGATATGTAAATCTACTTACTCCTTGTTGAATGTGTTTTATTGATTAATAGTTGGTAGAATGAAATGAATTGTAGAATAAGCCCTTATAGTTTGATTGTATACATTGAGTAAAGTTAAGAAAGTTACTGTGTGTGTTAGTTGTTGATGGAGTTGAGTTATGTAAATACATAGGATATGCATCTAAGCTAAATAAAATAGAATTATTACTGTATTAATTCTAACACTTCCAGGCATGTGAATATATAGGTATAGGTATTCAACTTAAGGAATATTGGACGGTTGAAAAATGTTAAATGTAATTATGGAAGTGAGCACAAGATATAAATATATGTATATATATTGTTGTAGGTTTAAATATGCAGAGATGTATTAAATATCTAAGAACATCAGACTGTACAAATGCCAGAACGAGACTTAGAATGAATATATAATAGAAATAGAAATAT
>SNQJ01S0000421.1:365006-375509 GCA_010110895.2 Picea sitchensis
TTTCCTTACGAGACCTCAGAGCGGCCAACGGAGCCGTTAAACTCGTCAGGGTGGTCCATACCAAACGGCTTGGGTTATTTAGACAACCCCGGACCGGTTCCACTCTCCCAGTTGACGGATGGACTGTTTCGCCCGTCAAAAAAGACCCACTCTCTCTTACCCACCATGCATCCCACCTCCATGCGTATTGTACACCATTGTTGGACACCCTACCAATCTCTGTCCCACCTTGCCCAAATTATAGAACCTCATTTCAAGCCACATAACTGCACCATTATTACCTACACCGGTCCTTACATCGACTATCAGAGAACCATCCTCTTCCAAACACAATGGTATGAGGACCAAACACACTTGCACTATTTTCTCACAGTATGTCCATTACACTCACCACTGCCTAGATCTCCCTAAATTTAGAGAAACCCTAGAAATAGTGCGTCAAACCACATTGCCTGCATATTCATAACCCATCTCCACTATATCAACGATTATTGACATTCACTACATTTCTATGTCAGTAAAAAAACACATGAGATTCCCCTATGCATTATCTTACCAGATGGATCATTATACATATCAGTGCCCACTCATCATTGAGGGATGAGCAAGCTAGAGGGATTCCATCCCACCCATTACACCACAAACACAAACCATTATGGACCATGTTATGAAAAATTCCCTTCCTAGAAGTCACAACATACCCCCTCCATGGCCCAACCTCCTTCCTTTGACTCCACTAGCCATCCCCATTCCACCACGATGCACAAACTTCCCACCAACACCCCCAAAATCTCCTATAACACTTGTTTATGAGATTTCACCTACCCCATGCCATCCTAAGTCCAACTCATATATGCATATTTGGTTCATGAAGTCTAATGAAGGTCTTCATTCCCCCCCCATAGGTCCATCCACCTCAGATTCAAATGATGATATCCAAGCCTCACCCCGACCCCACTCAAAAAATTCCTAACCTATGTAGGAGGTTTTGACGGCCTACCTGACTCTATCGCACACTAAATCTAAGTTCGTAGGCTCTTGCACTTCTCAAAAAAATTAAACAACACCTTTGGAAGAAATCCACATCAATAGGGACAAATTAAGTGGCATTGTGGCCCCCCACCCCCATATATACACCCCTTTGCAAAAATTCCTCACCTTCATTTTGGAGCACACAACATTTGTTTTCTGCATTATTCGCACCATCAAGATCCTGGCCTGGTTATCTTCAAAATGGTACGATCGGTCACTCATTCCATTCCTGAGCCCTAGGGGCCCCTCTTTACAGCCAAGACATAGGTACACATCATCCTTACACATTTTTGTTCTCAAATAAATGTCATATGTGTTGCATCTTCATATATGTTTCATGACAGGTATTTGGTTGTGTATGTGCATGTACTCATCAATGGCCCCCTTCACACCTTTAGTCTTGGCTACCATATGGCCCCTGCAGGTACATATTCAACACTTGAATACACTCACACCCTCTACAAACAACTGCATATCCCAGTTACACCCCTCGACATTTATCCTTAGGATCCCCACACTTGACTTTGTGGTACCATTACCTCCATTGCTTTCAGGTACTATAAACCGATAGCATTCTCACCCCCATGAGTTGTCCCACATATATTTACCCCTTGTCATATTGACACTCATGTTATTTTATCCATTAGGATCGAGAGTCTTGGTAGTGTTACACCTCAGAGTAAGAATCTCATACTTCTTCCTCATCATCAAGCTAATGACCCCCTTACGGACTCTCACCTCATGTTTCTAGTCACATTAAATGCACCACCACATTATCATGAACCCATCACCCCTTACACAATCCATTGCCCATCTGCAATCATTCTCTCCATTCTTCTACCCAGTACAAAAACTAACCAATGGGGCCCCCACCCTCCATCTTCCTCCACTTAAGCCTCCACTAGGCCAAGCCATCTTCCACTAGAGCACCCATTTTTGTACTTGTACAAATCCCCCCATGATTCATTATGTATGTTTGTATAAATAGTTTCCTATACATACAATAGATTTTTTTCATCAAAACCAATGACGTTTTCCTTGTCACACAACAATCCATGTCGCCCTTGGTTGGGGAATTTTATTTTCATCACCATCTCTACAAATCTATCCCTACCATAGACAAAATGTTGACTACCACCGACACCCTTGTCCTCAAAATATGTATGTTGAACTATCATCCACCCCTTTGCAGACTCACCCATTCCGTATAGTCAGCCCCATATCTGGTTGTCCCCCTAACACCAGATCGTGTTTTATGTTTCCTTCCATCATTTCATTTTCCCACTACCAATGGAAATTCTCACATCTTACACAGTATGAGTTTCATCCATGTCGCCAGTTCATCCATCTTCTCCTTCATACAATTCCTGATACCATTTTGATAAAAAAGATGTCTAGAATCTCTTTGCTTCTTGTAGTCGTGCCCCCTTCCATGTCGACGTCAACACAAGTTTCCAGGAAGGAGAAAGTATCTTGTCTTTCATTCCACTATCAATGCGAAGTCTTGGATGACACATAAAGATCCATCATTTCTCTTTGATGTCATTGATCCCCATAACATTCTTCTCCAACACGATTTCATGTGATGGTGGGTTGTGTTATGTGACCATTGCAGTTTTTAGTACTTGTCTAATACCTTTGAATTTTAGAGGCCATCAATGCCTCCGATTTATCGACATCTTACACCATTTTCCATTTCTCAATTCAAAGTCAGTTCATTAGAAAAAAACGTCATCTGCCATCATTGACGCCCCCAAAGGTGATGCAGACATCTACTTCATCAACAATTTTCAATTACAGTCATATTATTTTGGTTTCATGACATGAGCATGGGGCATGGCCACCTTGTTTGTACAAATATCTAGCTTTACATTTTAGTTTTCAGAGATTTTTTTGGATCCTCTGTTCCTTTGATGGGCCACTCTCACCGTCTCTCTTAAACGAAAACTACAACTCTCCTATTGTTCTAGCAATTTCAGTAGAAATAAACATTGATGTATTTCACCTATATGTATGCTTCTAACCTCTCACATTAGGGGGCATCTATTATCACCAAAACATTTCTCAGACAAATACAAACAATGGATGAAAAAACAAGCATCACAAGTACAACATACAACCAATAATTAAGGTGATGACAACATAGAGTGATATGTACATGTTTTATTTCATCATTAATACTGTTGTTGTATCTTTTTGTTATCTTTATTTCACTAATTATATTTTTTTTTATTCATCTTGTGAAAGAGGAAATGTTAAGTTAATTATAACAAATCTTTGAACAATTTTAGTTGGTTAATAGTCAGCTTGATCTGTAATGTGTTTTTCTTTCAAATTATTTGTGATTGCATGGAACGATTGACTTAAATAAAATTTATATTGTTATTTGAACATGCTTATATGTCACTGCATGCTTAATTATATACAATTTTAAGAATTATTATCATGATAAAGTTGTAAGAATTATTATCATGTTCAAAAAGACCTCAAGATGTTAGATGTTTGACCCTTTACCAACATGTTACAGAAGCATTGAGACCTAAAACAGAGCATAGTAACAATGGTGTACTTAGAATTATGATGTGTATAGAAGGTGCCATTTATCCACTTATTAACCATCCTTTTACCCTTGGACACACTCAAGCACTTGTATAAAGCACTTTTGTTAGTGACATGACTTTGATCCTTATATCTCTTAGGGAAATAATTTTAAGATTTGCATTGTAATTCCTTGCTTAAGCATTTGAGTTTTGAATATTTTAAACCATGCATGAGTTATTTAATTTTTAATTTTTATTTTATATATATGCAACGACATATAATATTTTTATAGTTGGCAACATGTTTAGATATTGAATGGTAATATTTTAATTTACATAGTTTCTTATTTATCCTAATAATCTATGTTGATATTAGAAGTAATAATATGGTTGATATGCATGTTTAATAGTACAACCTTTTTGATGATATGTTAACATGATGATTCAAAAACTGATTTCATGTTCATGTATTTTGTAGATTTAAAAGTAAGATATTTAACAAATAATGTGGTTTATAATTTAAAAATTAAATTTCTAACATGATTTTGTGATAATTTGGTTTTTAACTAAAGTATTTGGTAGTTTACATACTTTTATCATTGCTTTTGGAAATATTTATAAAATTATGCCCCCAATGTTGAGAAAAACCACAATTAATGAAGTAATTAATTTTTTTATATAAATCAACTTACAAAATAATGATAAAAATAACAATAGGAAGATTAATTTGCATCCATAAAATTTTAGGGCTAATAGAATGCTTATCATTGGAGATCATAACTTTTTATAATAACAATTTTTAGTGTTGAAGAGTCTATGAAAAAAGAGTAATTAGTTCAATGGAAAATAACATTTATTCATATATAATTTGTTTTTTGAAAAAGAATTTAGTTAGAATGAATATATATGAACTATCTATGCAATAGAAAAATGTTTATAGTAATTTTACAATTATAGTTTCAACCATATTGAATTTTGTAATTTATAAAAATATCTTTGCATTTTTTATTTAAATTAAGTCTTTATGTTTTATATATAATTTTTTGATATAAGTTCACCAATACATAATCTATAATAAAGATAATTTAATAAAAATAAACATCATGATGATAACCATCTAACAAACATAAACACCATCTAAAATACACATTTAAATTCACTAACATCATCTAATTAATTATATATACCACTAGAACATATAAACATCACTAATTAGCTAGCACACAAATCTAATAATATAACATGGCATCATCATTTTGATCACATCTAACAAAACACAAGAATCGTCTAACATCATCATCACACACATATAACAATCATTGTTTAACATAAACATCTATCAAGCACATTTAACAAACATATCTAACATGACCTAAAAATGTACACATCAACATCAACATATAAATTAATTAAGTACATAATCATGGTCAAGAGGAAAAATGCACATCTAATGAAAACTATTATAACATACACATCTATCAAGCACATTTAACAAACATATATAACATGACCTAACAATATACACATCATGGGATAATCTGCATATCTACAACACTAGTGGAGGCTTGGTCTGTAGTAGGAGATGATGGATGGTGAAGAGGAAGTGGTTGGTTGACTCTCTGACCATAAATAAGAAATGGAGGAATAGGTAATCCCTGCTCGTCTAGGTGAGGTGAAAGAGGAGGAGGAATATGTGTTTCCTGCTCATGATCTAGGTGAGATGAAGGAAGAGGAGGAGGAGGATGTGGATAAGGATCGCGACCACCCTCATCAATCAATGGGGTACTAGATGAACGAGTTGTATTGGAATGGGAGTTATGCCTATCATCAAGAGCCCTCCTCACTGGTAGTATCTTGGTAGCTTTGAGGATATGACACATAAGAGACATCAAATCACGTGGAATCTCCCTCCAAAGATCCAAGAGTATAGGATATTCCTTGATGTTTCACATCAACACAAGGTAGACTCCCACCTGAGTCAAAAGTGCACAAAGTTGGCCATCCAAATCCAACCTGAATCTAGTATCTGGCCTATGATGCATGCTTCCGGGTATCTGCACTTGGGGACCCTGACCCACTGTGGCCTCAAGTATCATATCCTCATCATCATCTGCTGGGGGAGGAGGCATGTCCCTAATGAAAGTGCCAATATCTACAAAATATATAGTACACAACAATAATTGCACAATTTCATTAAAAAATTTAATAAAACAAGTCAAAGAACGTGTTAGAATTAATTTTATTCTAATTATGTAAGACAATAAAATGAAACTATGTTAATTTAAATAAAACACTAATATTACCTCTATCATCTGGTGTGAAGAGGATGTTCAGATATCCTTGCCAATCCAAACCCACGTAAGAACACAATACCATGATGAACATGTGATCTATCTCACTGACCAGTAACCCCAGTGCGTCTCAGGAAATCCTGGCCAGAAACTATGGCAGGACCCTCTTGGGAATCATCTCCCCCGACATGTGTATCCACACATGAATCCTTGACCTAACAAGATGATGGACAAAAGTAGGCCTTGTCTCTAGAAACCTCTCAAAAAATAATCAAAACAACTCTAGATGGGATAATCTGCATATCTACAACACTAGTGGAGGCTTGGTCTGTAGTAGAAGATGATGGATGGTCAGGAGGAAGTGGTTGTTCGACTCTCTATCTAGAAATAAGAAATGGAGGAATAGGTAATTCCTTCTCATCTAGGTGAGGTGAAAGAGGAGGATGAGGAATAGGTCCTACCTGCTCATCTAGGTGAGGTGAAAGAGGAGGAGGAGGAATATGTGTTTCTTGCTCATGATCTAGGTGAGGTAAAGGAGGAGGAGGAGGATGTGGATAAGGATCATGACCACCCTCATCAATTGATGGGGTACTATATGAATGAGTTTTATTCGAAGGGGAGCTATGTCTATCATCAAGATTCCTCCTCACTGCTAGTAGCCTGGTAGCTCTGAGGATATGACACATAAGAGACATAACATCACATGGAATCTCCCTCCAAAGCTCCTAGATCATAGGATATTTGTTGATGTCTCACATAAACACAAGGTAGACTCCCACCTCAGTCAAATGTGCACAAATTTTGCCGTCTAACTCCAACATGAATCTAGTATCTGGCCTACGATGCATGTTGTCGGGTATCTGCACTTGAGGACCCTGACCCACGGTGGCCTCATGTATCATATCCTCATCATAATATGCTAGGGGAGGAGGCATGTTCCCAATGAAAGTGACAATATCTGCAAAAGATATAGTACACAAAAATAATTGCACAATTTCATTAAACAATTTAATAAAACAAGTTAAAGAACGTGTTAGAATTAATTTTATTCTAATTAAGTAAGACAATAAAATGAAACTAGATTAATTTAAATAAAACACTAATATTACCTCTATCATCTAGTGGCTCATCTGGTGTGAAGAGGATGTTCGTACATCCTCGCCAATCCAAACTCGTGTAAGAACACAACACCATGATGACCATGTGATCCACCTCACTGGCTAGGAGCCCCAGTGTGTCTCAGGAAATCCTGGCAGGAAACTATGGTTGGCCCCTCTTGGTAATCATCTCCCTCCACATGTGTATCCATACATGATTCCTCGGCCCAACAAGAGGATGGAAAAAATTATGCCTCGTCTCCATAAACCTCTCAAAAAATAATCAAAACAACTCTGGATGGGATAATCTGCATATCTACAACACTAGTGGAGGCTTGGTCTGTAGTAGAATATGATGGATGGTCAGGAGGAAGTGGTTGGTTGAATCTCTAACCAGAAATAATCAATGGAGGAATAGGTAATGCCTTCTCATCTAGGTGAGGTGAAAGAGGAGGATGAGGAATAGGTCCTGCCTGCTCATCTAGGTGAGGTGAAAGAGGAGGAGGAGGAATATGTGTTTCCTGCTCATGATCTGGGTGAGGTGAAGGAGGAGGAGGAGGATGTGGATAAGGATCATGACCACCCTCATTAATCGATGGGCTACTAGATGAATAATTTGTATTGGAAGGGGAGTTGTGCCTATCATCGTGATCCCTCCTCACTACTGGTAGCCTGGTAGCTCTAAGGATATGATTCATAAGAGACATAAAATCATGTGGAATATCCCTCCAAAGATCCAAGAGCATAAGATCTACCTTGATGTCTCACATCAACACAAGGTAGACTCCCACCTTAGTAAAAAGTGCACAAAGTTGGTCATATAATTCCAACCTAAATCTAGTATCTGACCTACGATGCATGCTTTCGGGTATCTGAACCTGAGGACCCTACCCCACCATGGCCTCAAGTATCATATCCTCATCATCATATACTAGGGGAGGAGGAACGTCCCCAATGAAAGTGCCAATATCTGTAAAAGATATAGTACACAACAATAATTGCACAATTTCATTAAACAATTTAATAAAACAAGATAAAGAACGTGTTAGAATTAATTTTATTCTAATTATGTAAGACAATAAAGTGAAACTAGATTAATTTAAATAAAACACTAATATTACCTCTATCATCTGGTGGCTCATTTGGTGTGAAGAGTATGTTTAGACATCCTCACCAATCCAAACCTGCGTAAGAACATGACACCATGACGGACATGTGATCTGCCTCACTGGCTAGTATCCCCATTGCATCTCGAGAAATCCTAGTTGGAAACTCCGGTTGAACCCTCTTGGACATCATCTTCCCCCACATGTGAATCCACACATGATTCCTTAGCCTAGCAAGCTGATGGAAAAAAGTAGGCCTCGTCTCCATAAACCTTTCAAAAAATAATCAAAATAACTCTAAAGCAAAAGGGAAGTCACGTATCATAGCACGACATTTGTCTAACACTATACAAAACTGCCACAAACAAATGGTAGACCATATAATAAATTGTGGAATCTATACCAAAGAATCAAAATATTACAAAAGAGGGAAACTAATTCACTTCCAATCACTAATAGTGATAATCACCTAACCTCCTCTGCACTGAAAGAAGCGAACTGTAGCTATCCACCAGACACTTGAAAATCAACTGGGGAAAGTACATCAACCCCAATATATCACTAAGAGTACATGAGATGAATCTCTGCTGCAACACCTACTGGGACATCTGGGAACTAGGGAAAATCCTCACCTCTCATGGATAGCCCAGTGATAAAATAAATATCATGCTTAGTGGGATGGTACCACTGATTCAGACCCACATGAAAATCCTATCGATGGACATCCCATCGAAGGATTAGATGCACCAAAAACCCAGAGTGACCCTTCAAGGATGTACCCTCCTCATAGTACTTAAGCAGGCCTACATTTCTCAAAAGAACATGAGTCACTACAGTAATAGGGAGAGGGCACAAATCCCTCTCCCTTGCCTTCCTTTCCCGTACAACATTGTACAGGTCCACCCTCTACTTGTACTGCAGTTTCTACTGCTCTCTTTGCTCACGTCTATGCATGATTAACATATGAAATACATCATCCTCACTCGTACATAAAACATAATAAAAAATCAACTAAATGAGAAATTTATTGATCAGGGGATCAAATTTTGCTCAAAAATTCAAAGTGCTCGGAATCACTTCAAATCAAACGAGAGCATAGGCCTCGTCATTGCAAACCCAACGCAACTCATTTAATCTCAAATGGACATCGGGATCGAGAGATATTGCTATCTGTTGAATCGTCAAACAGGCAAAAAAAGGGACGCTAACTGTACAGTCCGTACAGGCTGATGTGGCAGAGAACGTACGTCCATACACTGATGTGGCATGTGATGACATGGCAGTTTTTGATTGGAAAATGTGGTCGAATTGTGATGTGACACGTGGCATCATTTTTGGTTAATGGTGTGGTGCCACGTGGCCCAGTCATGGGCTGCCACGTGGCATCGTTGTATTGAATGTTGTTTAAAATTGTATGGAGTACGTGGGGGTCGAACCCCGAACCTCCCCTTTGGCTCCGTGCTTTGGTAGAGTGTGGGCTACCACTAGCCCACATGGTGTTACTTGTAAACTATATGTTATAAAATGTATTTAAATTTGAATTACTTTGTGGTGGCACGGGGGTCCGGGCTGGGGCTTAGCCCTAGCCCCCGGTCGCACTCACACTACATACGACCATACCCTCCGTTATTGTGCACATGGGGTTTTTTAATGTGTATCTTGTGGTTGTATGTATGACCGCATGTGACCATAAAAGAGAGCGCGGGAGTTGATACGGTTGAGTTTTGTTTGCTAGCCCGAGGTCATATCGTGGACCCATATGCCCGAGAGCTTGGCGGTTAGGGGCTGGTGTGCCCATAACCATCCTACAATTTGCACCGTTTACATGGTTGCGTTCGGTGCCGGGTTTTTACACTTTAAATAGCGTGTGTGCTAGGTTGAGTGAACAAGGGTGCAATTTGTAGATGCAGAGACAACAAGCTTGAAGGAGGGACTTCCAAGAAGCCTAACTTCTTCATTTTTTGGCCAAACGAGGTGCCGAAAAAGCCCAGCTAGGGGTTTTTGGACACTCTGAAGCCATTGGAGCAGTCTGTTGGTCAATTTGAGCATTGTAAAGCACCTTTTTGAGCACTTTGAGCAATTAATAATAATGATCCATTGGAAGCTGGACTAGGAGATGTAGCCCAAGAGAGGGGTGAATTCCTTTATCATTTGCTGTGTTTATGTGCTTATGTTAATTGATTATGCTACTATTTATTTGTGTCTTAAATGAGTAAATCCTATTAAATGATGTGTTGCAAAGTTGATCCATTTTCTTTAAACACATAAACTTTACTTGCAAATATTTTCAAGATTTCAAGTCTTCTTCATTTTTAGATCAAGTTGGTATTAGAGCACTGGTTTTTGAAGACTTGATTGTTTGCAAGTGTTTTGTTTTCTGATGCTCACAAGGTTGAAACTCACAAGAGGAGAAGGTCAACTTGTGGAGCCAAGTTCT
>SNQJ01S0000421.1:379177-395591 GCA_010110895.2 Picea sitchensis
AGTTTATGGGCACTCATGGACACCAAACTTAAAAAGAGCACATCTTTTCATCTGCAAACAGATGGTCAGACAGAGGTGGTAAATCGAACAGTGGTGCATCTTCTTCGTGCTTATTGCAACAAGCATCCTAAACTTTGGGATGAGCATTTACACTACATTTAGCATGCTTACAATCGAGCTAAGCACTCTTCGACTCAAACGTCGCCATTTGAAGCATGTTTTGGCTATTTGCCCAAATCTCATTTAGATTTTATCTTTGGGAAGGATATTGCTATCGATGGTCAATATGAAATTGATAGGGCAGAAAAGTTTATTGAACAAATTCAGTCGATACATCAAGTGGTGCAAGAGTAGTTGGAAAAGATTCAGGTCGAGTACAAAACGAGACATGACAAGCCTCGTGTTGATCACAGTTTCCGAGTTGGAGATGAAGTTTGGCTTTACATCAGTAAGGAGAGGCTTAAAGGAGAAGATAAAAAATTGAAACCGATTTGATATGGTCCTTTTAAGATTATCGACAAGATTGGTAACAATGCCTTTCATTTAGATTTGCCTCCTTATATGCAAATGTATGCAGTTGTTAATGTTGAGAATTTGAAATTGTATGAGCCTCCATTAATTTATGATCATGGAGAGCATGTTCATATTCCTTATATAGATGATTTTTCCCAGAATATCTTACAGAACTGCATGAAGACACAATCCTTGACAAGAGAATGCGAACTTCAAAACGAGGAAATGTGGAGTATCTTCGAGTTGGTCTTAAAGGTACCAATCCAAGAAAAGACAAGTGGATTGAGGTTGGAAGGGTGAGGGAACTATACCCTGATCTTCACATAGATTGAAAATAGTCTTTTGGCGGTCCAAAAGCTTCCCAATGGGGAGGTGTGATCAGGGGATCAAATTTTGCTCAAAAATTCAAAGTGCTCCGAATCGCTTCAAATTGAACAAGAGCATAGACCTCGTTGTTGTGAACCCAATGCAACTTGTTTCGTCTCAAATGGACATCGGGAGCGAGAGATATTGTGATTTGTTCGAATCGTCAAACAAACAAAAAAAGGGACGCTGACTGTATAGTCTGTACAGTCCATACAGGATGACGTGGCATAGACCGTACGTCTGTATGCTAATGTGGCATGTGATGATGTGGCAATTTTTGATTGGCAGATGTGGTTGAATTGTGATGTGACACGTGGCATCATTTTTGGTTAATGGTGTGGTGCCACGTGGCCCAGTCATGGGCTTCCACGTGGCACCATTGTATTGGCTGTTGTTTAAAATTGTATGGAGTCCGTGGAGGTCGAACCCCAGACCTCCCCTTTGTCTCCGCACTTTGGCAGAGTGTGGGATACTACTAGCCCACATGGTGTTACTTGTAAACTATATGTTATAAAATGTATTTAAATTTGAATTACTTTGTGGTGGCGCAGGGGTCCGGGCTGGGGCTTAGCCCCAGCCCCCGGTCGCACTCACACTACATACGACCATAGCCTCTATTATTGCGCGTGCAGAGTTTTTTAATGTGTAGCCCATGGTTGTATGTATGACCGCATGTGACCATAACAGAGAGCGCGGGAGTTGATACGTTTGAGTTTTTTTTGCTAGCCCGAGGTCATATCGTGGACCCACATGCCCGAGAGCTTGGTGGTTAGGGGCTGGCGTGCCCATAACCGTCCTATAGTTCACACTGTTTACACGGTTGCATTTGGTGCTAGGTTTTTACACTTTAAATAGCGTGTGTGCTAGGTTGAATGAACAAGGGTGCAATTTGTAGATGCAGAGACAACAAGCTTGAAGGAGGGACTTCCAAGAAGCCTAACTTCTTCGTTTTTTGGCCAAACGAGGTTCCGAAAAAGCCCAGCTAGGGGTTTTTGGACGCTCTGAATCCATTGGAGCAGTCTGTTGGTCAATTTGAGCATTGTAAAGCATGTTTTTGATCACTTTGAGAAATTAATAATAATGATCCATTGGATGCTGGACCAGGAGATGTAGCCCAAGAGAGGGGTGAACTCCTTTATCATTTGTTGTGTTTATGTGCTTATGTTCATTGATTATGCTGCTATTTATTTGTGTCTTAAATGAGTAAATCCTATTAAATGATGTGTTGCAAAGTTGATCCATTTGCTTTAAACACATAAACTTCACTTGCAAATATTTTCAAGATTTCAAGTCTTCTTCATTTTTAGATCATTTGTTTATAAATACGAAAAAATAAATTCTTTCAAAAAATAAGTAAATTTCATAATTGATGCACCTGAAAAATAGTCAAGCACTGCTCGTGGTGCGTACATAACTTGTGAGCACTGACCACAATGCACCAGTGTAAAGTACCACATCACATAAAATTTGTTATATTATTTTATGCGATGTGTTTTATAACCTTATCGCACCGACCCGTTCAGGTAAACCCACACACTGGTGTGTTACAGTTAGCCTGTGCACCGCTTAAAATAAAAACAAATTGAAATCCTAACGCATCATAATTTTTTTTTTAAATTAGTTGAGGTGATGTGTATATGTTCCTTATATGCACCAATGAGTTTAAGTAATGAAGACACATCGCCCCACCAATGTTTTAAAATTGACGAGTACAAAACTTTGCAACTTTTATTCTAATTATTTCAGGTAGTGCATTTAAGTCGTTTGGCTCGCACCACTATCAGTGCACACAGAGAATTTACAGGCCGCACCGCGAAAAAATGCTGATTTTTAATGGCGGCCAGTTTGTAAACATGAATGCACTGATACACACGCTTACTAACACACCGCGTAAAATAATATATATGATTCACATAGTGCGTCATGTATTGTAACAGACCATTGCGTTAGAGGTATTTCAATGCATCGTCGAATAACTATATAATTTTATGCGGTGCGTCGATAAACGAACACGGTGATGTGTTCCTGTTTACTTATGCACCACCGAGGAATTTAACATTATGTTTCGGTGCGCCCTATAAATATACACGTGCATTGGTCGCGGTGTGAGCCAAATGTCTCTAACGCACCGCACAAAGTTTTTTTAAACAGTGAAAAATTAACTCAATTTTAAATTTTAATACGCTGAAAACTTAAGTTATAAAGAAATAAATATATTACTTGGACATTTTTTGTCGGGGAGGCATGGTTTCCATGTAGTAAAAAAAACCATTTTTCCCACCGTTTGGAAAAATTCTAAGGCCACGCAGAGAGAAACAATTGAAAGGAAGGTAAGCAAGGGAAGCACCAACAACATGGCACTTCAGAGAGGCAAAATTTTCACTAATGATTTTGAGCTCTACAACATTGAAAACGGTAAAAATAAATTTTATGGTCGGTAATTTGTTTTATTAAACCCTGTTCCGATGTGCTCGATGACTAAATGCATCAGTGCTAAAATATTTATGTAGAAAACCGGATAATATTTTTTACAAATAAAACAAACACGATGTTCCCTTTGAAAGAATGGGTGCGCACCTGTGCGTCAGGTTACTATGGAGTGCACCGACATATATATATTTTGAAAAAATTCCTACAATGGTGTATAATTTTTTTATTTAACCCGGTCATGGCGTGGCCAATTATTTGACGCACTAGTGCATCCAGTATAACATAGGGAAATGGTTATTTAAAAAACAAATAACCCTAGCACGGTGCTCCCTTTGGAGAAACGGTGTGCACCAGTGCATTAGTATACTACGTAGCGCATTGACATATATGTTTTGAAATAATCCTACAATGGTGCGTAATTTTTTTTATTTAACCATGTCATGGTGCACTCTATTATTAGCGACACCGTTGCGTTCAGTTTTAACAAGCACATTGGATTATATTTTTTTTAAATAACCCTATCATGGTGCATCCATTTAGAGAATGTGTGTTGATCGATGTGCCAGTATACCATGGAGCGCGCCAGAGTATATTTTTCGAAATAATCCTACGATGGTGCGTATTTTTTTTTATTTAATCATGTCATGGTGATGTTATTAATGTAATGCCTCAGTGCATTGGAGTGTTATAGATGCACCATTGTGGATTTTTTTAAACATACACACCGTTATGCTTTAAAATTTATCAAAAGTTTTATTTTCCAGTAATATAGATTAAAATTCAGCTAGACTGAGCATGCTGTAGACTCAAGGATTTGGTGAACTCCAAACTATAGTATAAACATGCAATGATTATAGTTTACGATTTTGAGAGACAATTATGATCATTGACGATGATATCAAGGTTATGATCATTGATGGCGAGATCACGTAGGTTATGATCATTGATGGGGAGATCATGAAGGTTATGATCATTAATGACGATATCACAAAGGTTATGATCATTGAAGATGAAATCACGTAGTTTATGATCATTGACGATGAGACCACGCAAGTTATGATCATTGATGGTGGGATCATGAAGGTTATGATCATTGAAGATCACACAAGATGGTTATGATAATTGACAGTGAGATCACACAAGTTTATAATCATTGAATATCATGATGGTAACATGGGAAGGGCGATCCAAAGGGTAGTAGTTACCCATGGAGAAATATTCCCATTGTGGACATCATGGTAATAATAACTCAAATTGTCATCATAATCACACACACTTCTGAATTAACAACTAATATAGATTAGAATTTTTCTAGACAACCCATTAGTTGGGAGTTCACCAAATAATTGAGTCTACAACATGCTTCAAATGATTATGTTGGAAGATTGTTTGTTGTTATTGATGTCAACCCTAGTCATTGGTTTTGGACCACAATATTGATGAAGGTATTTAGACATGAAGGAAAATGCACATGCAGACACAACACCCATGGATGGATAATATACATCATTTTGTTTTCAGTGGTAGGTGGCACGTCACGTGGATCCACATGGTTGAGGAGAAATGAATTTTTGAATATGACAAAGTGAATTGAAGAAGGAAGTATAGGCCGGTCCTGAAGATAATTAAAGAAAAGAATTACAAAATAAGAAAGTGTCAGGTAGGCCCTAATGTTAAAAGGAAGTGACATAAAGGGTATAAATACATATCATTATACATTCATTTTACACACACAAGTCTAATTTCAGAGGAAATTTGAAGTAAAGAAGGTCGAATTTCAAGGGAGGATGAAGCCTTTTGGTGATGTCTTCTAAGGTATGTTATTTACAGGTCATCTTACCATTTTCACTATAAATTGTTTTATATAATGATTCAGATGGTGAAATTAATATGGTATTGAGAAGACATATCTAGTTACATGTGGTAAAAATTTCATCTCTTTATTCTTTATACTTTTGGAGATACACTCTGTGGAAAATAGGGTTTTTGACTAGTCCTGAAGCTAGTCATAAACATGTGTTCCGGGTAAAATAGTCATAAATTATCCATAGAGAATCCAAATTAAGTGAGAACAATTTCATTGGAAAGAGTACAGGCTGTAGTTTCTTATGTGTGATTTTTCGAATTTGAGGTTAAATATTGAGTGCGAGGCATTCTGTACAAGTTCGCTCTCCTGAATAAACCAGAATTGAATAAGGTCTACCATTCTCTCTATAAATTATTTTTGGGGAGTATTCAAGGAGTGAATCTTGGATGAGTTTCATAGAATACATTGAGTAATATTATCTAAAGGATCATATTATTGCAAGAATTGAATAATTGTAGAAGTCCCAGGAAGCATTATCAGGTTCTATGTGATGGTTGGTTGATGGTGATGATTTAATGTAAAGTTTTATTATCTCTCATATATTCTTGGGTGGAAGGAAGGGGAAAGGATGGAGGGGTAAACCCTATATTTATATTGGAGGATTGTATCTTCCTCTTGGAGGTTTATCCCTCTCTTTATATTTGGAAATTGTAGCTACCTTTGGAAGTCGTCACTTCGCTTGAACAATAACTATTGATCATTTATCATATATTGTGAATGGTGTATTGGTGTAACTCTTATACTATTGTTCATTTATCATTGGATATAATTGAATGGTTTAAGTATAATTTGAAAAAGGTTTTAAATTATACTTGATACTGATTCACCCCTCTCACAATATCAACAATTGGTATCAGAGGAGGTTGCCTTCAGAACAATTTAACCGGAAGGAAAATTCTAAGCAAAGATGGATGACCATGAGCACATTTCAAATGGGATTCAAATATTTTATGGAATAAATTATGCATACTGGGGTGATAGAGTGAAAAATTACCTAACATCTTTGGGAGTAGACATTTGGTACTCAATTGTAAATGACTATGTAATCCCAAATAATGCTCCAACTGATCCAAATGAGAACAAGATTATGAGTTGTAATTCAAAATATAGACATGTTATTCTAGGAGCATTGGCACCAACCATTGCTAGCAAAGTGATGGGCTGCAACACTGCTAAAGAGATATGGAGAAAACTCAAGAGTATCTACGAAGGTGATCCAAAAGTTAAGCAGGTCAAGCTTCAATGACATAGAGAAGAATTTGAAAATTTGAAGATGAATGAAAAGGAATATATTGCAACCTATTTTCTTAGAGTTGATGAAGTTGTTAATGCTATTAGAGGATTGGGTGAAGAGCTCAATGAATCCTTGGTAGTACAAAAAGTGTTGAGATCACTTCTCTTGAAGTATGATGCCAAGGTCTCTTCCATTGAAGAAACTAGGGACTTGACCAAAATGACAATGGATGAATTACATGGGTATCTTATAGCATATGAAATGAGAACATGTACATAAATTTACCAGCCAAACAATGAAACAGCCTTTAAATCCATAAATAAGACAAAAGAAAAGGATAAAGACCTTGATGAAGAAACAACAAATTTCGTAAGAAGGTTTCAGAAGGGAAGTGGAAGATACAAAGGTAAGTCTCCTCTCAAATTCTTTAACTATGGTAGAATATGACATATTGTTGAAAACTAATACTATAAAAAGAGAAGTCTCAACAATAAAAAGAGATTCTACTCCAAGGATGATGACATCTCCTCAGATGAGAGTGATGAAGAAGATAATGATGGAGGAGAAGTCCTTTTCATAACCCAAGAAACCCAAGATGATGATCAGAAGAATTCTAAAGAAGAAGAAATTATTTCTGAAGAGGATTCAGATGAAGAAACCAACCTTGATTCCTTTTGGGGATACAAAGACAATGCAGAGAGTAAACAAGAAGATGAAAATCTTGAAAATTTGAAACATGTTGAAACTGAAAATAGCAAGCTTAGAAACACAAACATAATACTAAAAGGTGAATTGAGTAGTTGTGAAGAAGAGAATTACAAGCTTGAAAAGACCATTGATATCTTGAAGGAACAATTAGAATATTATGAGAAATTGAAAGAAGAATTGGATCACACAAAAGGGGAGCTACTATTGACAATATAAAAGTTGAAGAAGTTCGAAAAAAGCACTGAAAAATTAGATGAGATCCTTAGCAGTCAAAGATATCCAAACGACAAGACAAGACTAGGATAGAATGGCAGTTTGAATACAACAAAACAAGAGAAGGAAGATGAAAATGATGAAACCAACACTCTAGAACAAGTTGAACAAGAATATAGAAGACTAGAATTCAGAAGGAATGAGACATCAAGAAGATCCTCTCCCATTAGTTATGAAATCAATCATTATGAAGGAAACTACAGAAGAATAGATCATGAACCCAGATGGACCACACCACAAAGAAGATCACTTACTCCTAGGTATCAAAATTTCTTTCTTGGACATTGTTATACTTGTGGAAATTTTGGACACAAGGCAATCAATTGTAGAATCAATGAAAGGAATAAATACACAAGCTACAGGAATGGTGAAAATAGTAGATATGGAAATGTTCGTAGACCCATCAACATAAATTATAATCCATTTGACCCATTAATGGATCCAAATATTGTATGTTACAAGTGCAATAATATTGGTCACAAAGCACGATATTGCGGAGAGATGAAGGAAGATAATCGTATGCCAAATGTCTGTATACCAACTACAACATGGAAAAGGAAATAAATTACACACAATGAAAAATGTCGAATAGCATTGGTCGATAAAGAATGCAAAGAAGAATATGAATGGTTCATAGACAGTGGGTGCTCATCTCATATGACTGGATATCAAAGAAAATTTGTTAGCTTGAAGAAAAAGGGTGGAAATGTTGCATTTGGAGATGACTCATCTACCAAAATACTTGGAAAAGGAATTGTAAAGCTTGGAAGTGAAAATGTAAAATTAGGAAAAGTCCTATTGGTTGAAGATATGAAGAATAATATCCCTAGTGTAAGAAAAATATATGATCAAGGATACACTCTTACATTTGACTCCCGAAAATGTAAAATCAGAGAAAATAACTTAGGAAGATTGGTTGCAACTACAAAAAGAAGACCAAACAACATATACATCCTAGACATGATGAAGAGAGAGAAGACATAAGACACATAAAAGGATTCCAAGGAAGAAAAAGTCCCAGAGACCAAAAATAAGGATGAAGTATTATTGAGTGCCACATGTTCAGGGGAGCAGCCCCAAAGAAGAGAGTTACCTTTTGCCATTAAACTCAGGGGGAGAAGCCCTACCCTTTGCCATTGATTTCAAAGGGGGAGATAAATTGGGATCATTATGATAGGGGGAACATGAGTATTTCCATCAATGACAAAGGGGATATTGTTGGAAGATTGGTTGTTGTCATTGATGTCAACCCTAGTCATTGGTTTTGGACCACAATATTGATGAAGGTATTTGGACACGAAGGACAATGCGCATGAAGACACAAAACCCATGGATGGATAGTACACATAATTTTGTTTCCAATGGTAGGTTGCACATCATGTGGATCCTCATGGTTGAGGAGAAATGAATTTTTGAAGATGACAAAGTGAATTGAAGAAGGAAGTACAGGTCGACCCTGAAGATAATTAAAGAAAAGAATTACAAAATAAGAAAGTGTCAGTTCAGACCTAATGTTAAAAGGAAGTGACATAAAGGGTATAAATAAATATCATTATACATTCATTTTACACACACAAGTCGAATTTAAGAGGAAATATAAAGTAAAGAAGGCCGGATTTCAAGGGAGGATGAAGTCTTTTAGTGATGTGTTCTAAGGTATGTTATTTACAGGTCATCTTACCATTTTCTCTATAACGTTTTTTTATAGAATGATTCAAATGGTGAAATTGATATGGTATTGAGAAGACATACCTAGGTATCTGTGGTAAAAATTTCAGCTCTTTATTTGCTATATTTTTGGAGATACACTCTGTGGAAGATAGGGTTTTTGACTAGTCCTGAAGCTAGTCATAAACAAGTGTTCCAGGTAAAATTGTCATAACTTATTAATAGAGAATCCAAATGAAGTGATACCAATTTAATTGGAAAGAGTACGGGCTTTAGTTTCTTATGTGAGAGTGTCAGAATCTGAGGTTAAATATTTCATGCGGTGCATTCTATACAAGTTCGCTCTCCTGAATAAACCAGAATTGAATAAGGTCTACCATTCTCTGTATAAATTATTTTTGGGGAGGATTCAAGGAGTGAAACTTAGAGGAGTTTCAGAGAATAAATTGAGTAATATTATCTACAGGATCAAATTATTCCAAGAATCGAAGAATTTCAGAAGTTGAAGAAGTCTCAGGAAGCATTATCAGGTTCTATGTGATGGTTGGTTGATGGTGATGATTTAATGTAAAGTTTTATTATATCTCATTTATTATTGGGTGGAATGAAGGGGAAAGGATGGATAGGTCAAACCTCTCTTGATATTGGAGGATTGTATCTTCCTCTCGGAGGTTTATCCATCCCTTTATATTTGGAAGCTGTAGCTACCTTTGGAAGTCATTACTTCCCTTGAACAATAACTATTGATTATTTATCATATATTGTGCATGGTGTATTGTGGTGTATTGGTGTAACTCTTATACTATTTTTCATTGCTCATTGGATATAATTTAATGGTTTAAGTATAAGTTGATTTTTTTTAAAATTATACTTGATACTGATTCACCCCCCTCTCAGTATCAACAAATTATAGATTAGAATTTTGAGAGACTACCCATACTTTAGATTCAAGTCTTTACATATGAAATGCCTATACTTTAGACTCAAGTCTTTATAGCTGAAATTCCTATACTTTAGACTCAAGTCTTTACAGCTGAAATGTAGACAGAAAAATTCACAGAAACACCCATGAAACAAATCCCTCTCCCTCTCCCTTGCCTCCCAATCCCATACAACATTGTATAGGTCAACCCTCTACTCCTGTTGTTGTTTCTTCTCTCTCAACTGACGTCTTTGGATGATTAAGAATATGGCTGATATTTTTTAAATTTAACCCTTTTATGGTGTGCTAATAATTAGCTGCACTGGTGCGTAGTTATTTACATAGTGCACCAGAGTATTTTTTCAAAAACATTGCCATGGTGCGCCATTGTTTGGGAGAAACTATACACATTGGTGGAATTGTTTAAGTAGTGCACAATAATATATAATTTTTTTAAAAATAACACTGCCACGATGCACAATTTTTAAGAGAAATTGTGCACACCACTGCACCATTATTTTTGTAGTGCATTAGATTTTTCTTTTTGTTTGAAATAACCCTACTACAGTGTGTTAGTTTTGCGGGAAATGGTGCGTCAGTTTTATAAAAAACAACGGTGCGTTATATATTTATAAACACATTTTACAAAAACATCCGCTAAAACCTTTGCCAGCTCACCTCCACTAGTATCCTCCGCTATAAATGGATTTTTGGGCTATTTTAATAGGGGCATCTGCAAAAACCTCCACTAGAGTGTATTTTCCTTGTAGTGTAAGGTTACAACTAGTTCGCATACTTCTTCTACAAAGAATAATGTAATCCCTGATGGAAGACAAGTAAATGATGTGTTTATTTTATGATTTATCTCAAAGGACACTAAGATTGATACACTTGTTGATAGTGCATCACAAGTGAATCTTATTTCAGAGCAAGTTGTTCAGAATTTGGGATTGGAAACTAGGCCTCATCTGAGACCGTATCCTTTGGGATGGATTTGTGATAATGCTCAGGTACATGTAACTAAGAAATGAAAGTTATTGTTTGCGATCACATCCAGTTTCATCGATGAGGTAGAGTTAGACGTTGTTCCACTTGACATTTGTGGGATGGTTTTGGAAAGTCCATAGTTGTATGACAGGAAAGCCATTTTCTACAGGGAACAAAACAAGTAACATATTTTCAAAGATTGGATTGAGTTCATTATGAGATCTCATTGGATGAAGATGAATTTAATAGTTGTCACTACATGGCACATGCTAGTTAATGCTAGTATCTAGGATCTAGATATACAACCTGTTAGCGATAAAAAATGCACTGGTATTTTTGAAGTGTTTTCTTAAGTTACACTCATTTCTAAAGTTTTCTAGCTAGTACCTTAACTTCCAGGTCTTCTACAAAGCTCTCTTTGATCGTTTTTACTTGCATTACAAAAACACAATAAATTTTTACATTTCCTAAACCCTATTTTTTTTCCTCTTATATTTTCAAATAAAAAAAATATATATATTTTTATCTGTTAATTTTTCCAAAAGGTGGTGTGTGCTTGAGTGCGCTATTCCTAATCTTTTCTTAACACCAAAGATCATCATCTATCTGCGAAAGTCTACAAGTTATACATGCACCGAGTCCACAAGTCACAATATCCAACACATAACACACAAAGCCCAACGCCAAACGCTAAGCCCACATGACTATGTCACATACCTCATTGGTAAAAATTGTAAGCATCGGCGTATATTAAAGTTATATTACTAAACTACCCAATCTATGTGGGATCTCTCCCACTGAGCGATAAAATCAAAATGCTGAGCGTATTGCAAGTGTTGACAGGTGTTGAAATGAGTAATTGTCAAGTGTTTGCAAGGTTTTGAAGGTGCTAGTTTCCAGGCCCT
The DNA here is from genome assembly GCA_010110895.2 of Picea sitchensis. Taxonomy (NCBI): domain Eukaryota; kingdom Viridiplantae; phylum Streptophyta; class Pinopsida; order Pinales; family Pinaceae; genus Picea; species Picea sitchensis. The sequence goes on from SNQJ01S0000421.1 coordinate 391,051, forward strand.
GAAGATATAGAAGGTCATGTCACACCCATGTGTGTAGAGAAAGAAGACAGTTGCAACAATCCACACCTTGACTTGCTAGTTGCCAGAACAAAGACTCGAATGATGAGATGTTGACAATGCAGAGTCTCAGACTTGAGTGTATGCAGAGGTGGAAGACGCATGTAAAACTTCCATCAGTGGTATGCTGTCAATTCCTAATAGTGATTGAAAGATGCATGGGCCCTTGTATCATGTGGACAAACCTATGATAAGTGAGAAGGATAAGCGACCTCCTAGAAGAGAGTTGGAAGAGTGTTATCTATCTTCTTTTTTGCAATCAGTGAAAGATTTTAGGTCAATGAGTATAGAGTTACCATTGGCAATGATATATAAATATCGATAAAATGTTGGAGCTACCCTTGGCGCTGATCCCGTGAGTTTTGAATTCCTTTCGCCTGTGACACCATCATCGATAAACATTCTTTGATGAAAGAAAGATTGAGTCTTTTTCTTACATATTTAGCGAAATCTGATGTTAGGGAACCGAAACTTCCACCGTTCAACTACACTCCACGACTTTACAGAGGCCCCTCCACCAATGAGGTTTTGCAAAAGAGGAAGAAGTTCCTTGGCCCCTCTCTCTTTTATTATTACCAGAAGTTGTTGAACATTTTTGAAGGGAAGATGTAGTACCTATTTGATGAGAATGGACGTCGATATCTTGATGCTTTTGCAGGTATTGTGACAGTTCCCTGTGGGCATTGCCATGCATATATTATATAAACCATTAGGATTCAAAATGAAACACTACAACATGCTACAACAATATACCTTCATCATGCAATAGGATATTTTGCAGAGGCACCAGCTTCCAAAATGCCTAGAAATCTCAAGGTTGTTTACTTTGTCAATTTAGGCTCAGAAGAAAATGAATTAGCCACATTGATGGCTCGATTATATAGTGGTAATCATGACATGATTTCACTTAGAAATGCATACCATGGTGGGAGTGCTGGCACAGTGGGATTGACAACTCTGAGTAACTGGAAGTACAACATATCTCAGGGTGGAGTCCATCATATATTGGTAGCCTAATCAATTTTCAAAGGGAATTCTTGGCCACCGAATCACAAGAATTTCGGTGGCTAATTCCACCTGTTCCAATCAAATGTGCTGTCAAAACCACAAGAATTTGTTTTTGAAGATCTAAAGCTCGAGAAAAGAGATTTTTGGGTGATATGAAGATTTGAAGAATGAAGATTAGGAGGCTTGGATAATACAATTTTGACACTTTGAAGAAGTCTGCTAAAGCCTGCCTCTTTGGTGGATATTTCAATTTGCACAACTATTCTTAGCCACCGAAAGTAGAACTTTTGGTGGCTTACAGGTTAGAATTTTGGCTCTTTAGCCACCGAAAGCACTGAACAGGGAAGGGAAGCATATTTTTGCACAAATCCGACTTGTGTTGACCCAAACACCACGAGAATGGTTTCTAATGTTAAATAAAAATTAAAGGCATCAATATTAAGGTTCTGTTTCAGTTTTGAAGGCGGCATCAAGGTTGAAGTGATAAGGATTCTTGCCTATTTTTGGTAAAATTTGACCTATTTTTCCAAGGTAGCAATTTCGATCTATCCTTCAGCCTATGAATATTTGTGCAACTATCGAAGATCATGAATATTTTCAGGATAAGAGTTTGACCTATAAAATAGGATCTTTTCCTAGTTTATTGAAAACTATTTTGACTTTCCATCTTTAGTATATTTGATCCACTTTTCTAGGATCTAGTAATATTTTGTAAAGGTTATAAAGCCTAAGACTTCTGAAGAAGTAGGGGTTTGAATTTGGATACTTTTTCACACTCTGTACTTAATATTCTCATTTGCAGACCAAATAATACAAGTTTCTTTTGCACTACTTGTTCAAATTCATATTTTCTTTGTCTATTCTATATTTTCACATGGATGTTTAATTCATGTCTATTTTGTTTGTCTAAAGCCTGATAGCTATTATCCTATCTTTGCTTTGATGATTTGAATTTCAAATATCGTTTACTCATTGTGACTAGCCATTCATATATATTTATGTGTGAGTCTGCTAGCATAGTAAGAATTCTCCATACATTCACTTAAGTTACAAACCCTCTGAACAATGAGAGTTAAAAGCCATGTCATCTGGTTATGTTTATGCATGTCTTGAGAGAGAAGGTTTGATTTAGTCATCTGAATTGATCCAATTAAGAGAATATTATACACTATTGAGAAATTAGTTAAGTTACCAGGCATCTCTGATATACAATCTAAGAGAGTTTCCTGGAGTGATAACACAACCTATGGTTGAAAGAAGAGAAGGTACTTTGGTTGATGTCGTTCCTATTAAGAAGGGAAGATATGTTGATGGTTCATTCTCTTTCACATCTACATATTCAGTTTTTTTGATTAGTTTATTACTAATCAGTTGAATGTGGTTGGCTACTACACCAATGAATGACATAGTTTGTGAATTTAAGGGAATGGTTAACTTGGTCAACAATGCCATTTCAATATTCATTATGGTTGTGATGAGTTGGGCGCCAAGAAGGATGGATGTATGACACTGGACAAGTGAGGAAAAATCATTCTCACTTCATTTTTGAATAATCCATACTTTTGGAGGTCCAAAATTCCTCTAGTGGGGAGGTGTAATCCATGAGGATCTACGAAACACTCACAGAGGTCTAAAAGGATCTGAAATGCTCACAAAGGTCCTTGGGGATCCATAAAATCTCAAAATTCAAGTATCTCAAATTGTCAATAAAATGAAATCAATGGGTAGAGCATGTCATCAACTTTCAAACCAAGCAAATGTCAAGTCAAACAGAGTTTGTATGCAAAAGTTATGAGTAGTCAAAGTTTGGGTCAAAACAAACAAAGTCAAAGTTCAAAGTACATGGGAAAATAGAGGTGCCACATGTCACCACTACAAGGGTGACATGTGGCACATGGTTATTGGTAGTGGACTGGGAAGATCGTACCTCCAAGTGGTGTAATTACAGGTTGACAAGTGGCATTGGAGATCCAATGAGAGGCTTCCATGTGGCCGCCTCCCATTAGCCAATATTGGTTAATGTATATTAAAATTATGGAGTCAAGGAGGGTTGAACCAGTGACCTCCGTAACCTCCCAAGACTTAACACAACCCCCACTTCCAAGGCACCCTCATATGAGTGTCAACATACAAATGGGGAAAATTATATTTAAAGTTATGTAATGTTTCATTTGGGGTTTAAAAGGGGCTGAGGGCCTAGCCCTCGACTCCTAGTTTAAGGTAATGTGATATACCATATTACCCACATCCTATTCATGGACGAGGCTAAAAACATATCCACGAGAGTTATTTTAAAACCATACATATTGATCCTGATTTAGGAGCGAAACACAAAGAATAGCAGACTGAATACAATAACACAAAGATACAGAGAGAAACAATAGATTTCTAGTAAACAATAACTTCTATTGAATAAATAAAATAGGATGAAACTGTAAAACTGCAGAACTGAAAACAACTTGCTCGAATGGTGGTAGCTATCTCTAAGAAGAGATGTGGATTCTATGCACATTTTCCTGAGTAGAATAATTACAATGAGGCTTTAGAGGCCTTTTTAACATTACTCATGAATTCCAAAACCCTAGACATTCAAAAACCTAACCCTAGGAGATGAAACACCAAAATTTAAGTGGGCCCCAATGGGTAAGTTGGTACCTCAACTTCCCAAGGTCATAAATGTTTCATACGACCTTGGTTTTAGGCGCGTGATAGCCCGTTGGAAAGGTATTTTCGAGAAATACACATTATACCATCAAAATATGACTCCTTCTACAATTTGTCTATGATAAGAAAAAAACCATTGTTTAGGGCCTCAAAATGGCCTTGGAAGTATAGAAAGATGTGCTAACATGAAAACATCCAAAATAATCTAGTTGGATTAGGTGGGAGGCCACCAATATCCACCTGGAACATGTGTCGCAATTCAGATAGAACCAAAAGTGTAGAACCCACAATTACTAAGAATTACAGAATAACGTGTTGAACTAAAAATTGTCAAGAGGAGCCAGTTGTAATAGGTGGGTGGCCACCAGTTTCCACTTGGATCAGTCTTGCCCCCTTAGGAAGAAATGGTATCCATTGCATTGAGTCTCCCCATCAGGTGAGAAATCATCTGCTGAATTTGGCCCTGGGTGAGCCACTTCCCTTGGTGTAGGAGTTGCCCTTCCTTGGCAACCTGATAAAGCTGGATCCTTTGCTAGAGAGTTCCCTTGACCCATGTGTCTACTATATGATTAGTGGATGTCTATTCCATGCAGTCAGGGTTGAGCTCTGTTGGTGTGAACTTGTAACACCCCGCTCTAGCGCACTGAGAACACTTATTATTTGAGGACACTTGCTCGCAAGTGATCTGGACCCTTTTTGATGTTAGACCTATTAGGTTTGATTATGATGTAATTGACAGATGACATGATGTGTTGCTATTTGATGTAGACGGGTGCTATTGACTCAGTTTGATTGAGTGTGCAGGGTTTTTG
>SNQJ01S0000421.1:398624-410992 GCA_010110895.2 Picea sitchensis
TCGCCTTAATCTCTCATTAATCCTAAATATACAGATATATTAATGGTAAATTAAATGATGAATGCATGTTTATTAGTAGAAAAATGAAATATATATATGTGTATTTATATTATAAACAAATTATAAACCAATAAAGTTAAGCACGTGGAAAAAAAAGGGGGGAAATAAAAATGAGCGCACATACCCTTGAATTTTTGAAAAGAAAAATAAAAATGAAATACATAAATGAAATAAACTAAAAAGAAAAAAATAAGAAAGTCAAAAGAGAAAAAGGGGGGAAAACCTAAGTAAAAACAAGAATTAGGGTTTGAGTCTTAGGAAAGGAAAGGAGGAGGGGGAAAGAAGAGGACTTTTGGCTGAGATTGGATTGTTATGCTGAGAGAAGAGAGACTGGCTGATTTTCTGGTAGGAGTTGGGAAGCCTCAGCAGATTCGAGTGGTAGCTCAGCCTTGGAGGCGAGCTGAGGAGCTAGTTACTCTCTGATTGTGTGTGGTCCCTTTGCGGCTCGGGGGGCTAAGGGGGAAGAAGAGTACCCCTAGCGTTTGGCTGGGAGGTACCGGTGGGTTATTCACGGTCGGCAAGCAGGAGCTGGAGCGGCGGGAGCACAAGAAACATTGCTGCAAGCGTTAAGGACACAGGTAAGTAAATCTCTGGGTTTTCTATCTTGCTACGCATATTTACAAACTGTAGTTAATGGCTAGTGAAACTTGTAGTTTAATGGATATAGAGTGAATCGTGTACGTGAACTGTAGCTTAATGGGTATTGGCGTGACCATGAAACCCTTACGACTGCTACCCACCTTGTAGTAATGTATTCACCGTTGTTTCTTTGATGAAATTTTATTGGTTCCTGTGGTAATGGGCGTTTGGGGCAGTAGGGTTTATTCTTTTTATTACTGGGCGTGTGTACAGTGTATTGTGCAGTTTACCTTTGTAATGGGCATTCCTTTTTAATGCTGGGCGTAGATAGAGAGTATTGGTCATTTTCTATTCGTATTGGGCATTTCTTTTTAATTCTGGACGTCAAATACAGTGTGGGTTCGTTTTTGTGGGTTCTCTGTTTCTTTTTACCTTCTGGGCGAATATAGAAGACAGTGGGCTTCGTTTTACCAGCCTCTGTCCTTGTGTTTTACGCCTTGTCCGTGGGCACTGTAGAGTGGAATTCCAGTATGCTTTGGATCAAATATGGACAGCCTGTTATTTACCCTGCGTTTTTGAATGTCACGAAATCATCTCTGATATGCTTTGGATTAAAGATTGATAGCCTGTTTATTTCCCTGCGTTTTTGAATGGCACGAAATAATCTCTGATATGCCTTGGGTTAAGGATTGATAGCCTGTTTATTTCCCTGCATTTTTGAATGGCACGAACTCATCTTTGCTATGCTTGGATTAAAGATTGAACAACTTGCTATTTCCCTACGTTTCTGGATGGCACGAACTCATCTCCGAGTAAGGGAACCTCTACGTTTATTTTCCTTTTTCTTTTCACATTGTATCGTTGAAAGATTGGTAGAAGACTGAGTGTTTTCTTGGGGATTCCAGTATGCCCTGGGATTAGAGATAGACAACTTGATAATTATAGAGTGTTGTTATAATTTAGAGGTTTGATTTTTGTTTAAACGTCTTTTCAAAACAGCGTGTAGTATAATGTTGCATAGGATTCCTTTATGTAAACCGTAGATTAGAAGTTTGATTCTGACATGTCGTTTAGAAGGAAATGTCTCTTTACATTTACGTGATATATATTTATTCTTACCTTTACAATAACCCTCATATCATTATTTTTTTTATTAGAAGTCTACTTTTAAAGATGTCTTGCGAAATGACATGGCTGTGTTTAATGAGGTTTAAAACAAGAAATTTAGTCTATAAGAAAAACGAAAGATAATTCCCAGAATCGATGTTCCAACCTTTCAGGAAATGAGATCCATACACTGTTTTTAATTCCCGCCAATGATTTTGTTATTTCATAAATTGATTTGTTTATATTTTATAATTATGGGTTCAATTTTAGAGGGCGCTCAAACGGTTTCCTGGTACAACTGTCTTTGGCTGCGAATCGTAAATTACTGTTGGCCGTAATTCTTAACGTTGCCGTGGATTCCAAGTAAAAACGGTGGTATTATTGTTGGCCGTAATCCTCAAACGTTGCCGTGGATTCCAAGTAAAAACGGTGGTATTATTGTTGGCCGTAATCCTCAACACTGCCGTGGATTCCAAGTAAAAACGGTGTCAGCGCCCCGCCATAAATCGCAGGCATGCTTCCAGCATTAATGCTGAAGGCTACCTCGAAATTACCCTAACCCATTCAACAAAAACGTGGACTCACTTTTTCTTTAACAATAACACAACAGTGTTTTGGTAGGCTCATTAACGACCTGTAAGTTAATAAATCTAATCAGGAATTAAATAAAAAATACAGTCTGAGTACAACCCATACTGTTTACCCAATCCGTAAAAGGAGAACGTCGTCTTAGGGTTGTGGGTGCGTGACATCGAATCCTTAATTCTTGGACAAAACCCTGAGTTGAGAATGTGCGACATCGAATCATTAAATCCCGACTTAAAATATTGGTATTTGATATTTGGACAGAACCCTAATTACGATTATGCCATAAGCAGTGTTAGTTAATACCAGTGATTAATTGATATCAATTTACTGTTATTCAATGATATTTATTGGGTCATTAATATTTAAGTCTTAGCGAGGTCATTATTGCTGGAAATTAATTGCATTTTGGTTTATGTAAAAAGGGACATTGTTACTTTTCCACGGATTTAGTTTAATACTTGTTGTAGGCTTTTATGTTAATAGCTTTAAGCGCAATATTGTATAAATGTTATAGCTATTGACAATATTGTATAAATGTTAATACCGATATGATTTTAAGCGCAATATTGATATCGAATTCCACACATTATTGGCTTCCACCTATTAATAACTTATTTGTTATAGGCCATGTCATAATAGGCATTCATTGATTTATTTGTTATAGGTTTAAGGTTTAATATTGTTTCAATTGGGCACAACAAGAATAATTGTAAAATAGAATATTAATTTTGGTTAAAGCCGCAATTGTAACATTTGCTTAATGGCATTGGTAGTGCTTGTTAGATGGAAATATTAATAATTTGTTTTATTACCTGGGTATTAATAGTTTAAATTGCAATAATAAGGATGTATGATTTGCCAGGGCAACAATGATGCATGGGAATTAATATTGGTGTAGTGGCCATGATATTACTTGTTAACTTGCAATAATCAGGTTGTTTAATTTGCGAGGGAATTGATGATGTTGGATTCACGATTTTAATAGTTGATTTATTGCCATGATATTACTTGTTAACTTGCAATGATAAGGTTGTTTTAATTGCTAGGGAATTAATGATGGTTGATTTGCAATTTAGGGTTTGTTTATTTGCCATGAAATTACTTGACAAGTTGCAATACTAAGGGTCGTTTTATCTTGCAAGGTCAGTGGTGATTGGGTGAGTCGCATTGTTAATATCTGTTGGATGAATGTTCGGATGATGTTTAGATCACAATGTTATTATTGGCTTAGTTGAAAGGTTAATGATTATTGTCATGTCAATGTTGAGTTGGATTCTTTTTAGTTGCCATTGATCGTAATGCCTAATGTTAATGCTCTTGGTCAAGTTAATGTTAATAATAATTGATTAAGGTTAAATGTATTATTTGCTAGAGTACTAATCGAAAGCAAGGAGGCTGATTGTATGCGTAGGGTAAGGAATGCCGACATTTTTATCGTTCTGTGTTAATTATTAGGAGATGGTAATGTTTATTTTTAATGAGGACTTATATGTTGAAATGCCTTGAATTAAGCACCGTGTCAATTGAGTTCTCCTGACCTGTGTCTCCCGTAGAGGTCACGAATGTCCTGGATTTTGTAATACTTGGTGGTATTGTATTGCGTAGTCTGTTCGTGTTGGGCGGGATCTAGACACCTCTTGTAGCTTAGTATTTTTGTCTGTGTGTAATCCGGTGGAAGGAATCCGGTGCCGTATCAAGAGTCTCGGGTTGTTTAAAGGCACAGTTCCACTCTTGCGACACACCCTGAGCCGTATCAGTAGTCTCGGGCTGTTTAAAGGCACAGTTCCACTACTGCGACTCTACTGTCAGATTCTTTCATTCTGTGACAATACTGTGCCTAACCCCTGGTGTCTGTCTCTGCCTACAGCCGCTAGTTGTCCGCCTCATGTCCGGGGGCGTTTTCTTCTTGTTGTCACTATGATATGTCAGGTTGTCTTGATTGTGTTCGTCTTACTTGCGTCCTGTTGGTTCGAGTGTTGACGTAGAGTCGAGGGGGTTGTTTCTTCTACACACGCGCACACACTTTATTAAACAAAAAAAATTTCACCGGTTGACTGAGTAGTTGTCCTTAGCTAGGAGGGATGTTACAGAACTATTCTGTGATATATGAGGTGTCCAATAATGGTGGAAAATATGGTCAAAAGAGGTCCACATTGAACATTGGGTGTAAGCCACGGGTGGAGTTTTGAGCTCAAAATCATTGCTACCCACAACCTTGGTAATAGTGTAAGGCCCATAATGAAGTGGGTGGAGCTTCCAATGGGTCCCTATAAGGCGCTCCTTTTGAAAATGTAACCAAAACTTGTCTCCCACCTAAAGCTAGTGCAATACCCAGTGTTGATCATGACACTTCTTGTACTTAGCATTGGATTTATGCAAAATATCATGGACCTGTTGGCGGGTGTGCTGAATCCGCGTAATGAATCTGGTGGCTTTGTCCACCTCATAATGAACATGGGAATATTCTTCCCATGTGGTTGTAAGATTTAGTGCAACATTAATGGGACCCAAGGGTTGGAATCTCAACCCCAACTGAAATGGGCTATGGCTAGTGGAGCTATGGAGATCCCCATTGTAGCTTTCATGAACATAGGAAAACATCTCATCCCATACACACATATGCTTAGAGTTGTACATGTGCAGGATGTGCATAATAATCTGATTGATAACCTATGTTTTTCCATCGGTTTGGGGGTGGGAAGCAGTGGATTTAGTGAGTTTGGTGTCCAACAGTGGCTAGAGACTCAACCAAAATGTGTTGAGGAACCTACTGTCCTGATCTAAGGTGATGGTCTATGGTATCCCAAAATGGACCCACACCCGTTCGAAAAAGAGCTTGGCAGTATATACCGCTGTGATTCTCTTCTTGCAGTTTGTGATAATAACCATCTTCGAAAACTGATCAACCACCAAAAATACACAATCATTGGTGTGCTTGGTGGATGGAAGGCCATACATGTAATCCATGGAGATGGATTCCCAAGGCCTCTTGGGAGTAGGGAGAGGGGTGTGTAAGCCTTGCTTCTTGATGGCTGGTTTGGAAATGGCACAAGAAGTTCAATATCTGATATACTTGTTGACGTCTTGTCGAATTTTTGTCCAATAAAAACGTTTTTGTAGAATGACCACAGTTTTCTCCATGCCAAAATGTCTTGCCATCCGACTATAGTGAGCCTCCCAAATCATCTTTGAATGCTTGCTTTTGGGAACACAAAGGTGGCCTGGATGGTATAACAATCCATCTCAGATGTGAAAATTGATGACATTCACTCCTATACCCAAGAAATGATAGGTAGTGGCAAAGTCAGGGTCACACTGATAAAGTTGGGGCCACTCAGATGCCTCATGCCCACAATAATGGAGCACTGTGGTGAGTGCAACAACAAGAGGGTGACTGAGGCAGTCAATGGCATGATTTGTGCTCCTTGTTTTATACTTGATGTTGATATGTAATTGATGTAAGTATGTGGACCACTTTTTATGCAGTTGTTCTGCAACTTCCCCTATTTCTGTAGAACTGCAGAGGCTTGTGATCAGTGTGGATTATATTCTCCTTTCCCATAATGTAATGTTTCCATTGATGGTTGGCTTGCAAAATGGAATACATTTCATTGTCATAGGTGGGGTATTTCCAGACAGTATCTGATAGTGTCTCACTATGGTATGCTACTGGATAACCATGCTGAGTGAGAACTATGCCTACAACATCGTTGGAGGCATTAGTCTCAATCTTGAATGGTTTTTGAAGATAATTTAAGGAGAGTAATAGAGCTGAGCACAAGTGATGCTTCATATCATCAAATTATTCTTCTTGTGCCTACCCCCATGCAAAATTTTTCTTGCCACCGCCCTTGGTTACTTGGCTGAGAGCCCATGCAATATGGGAAAATCCCAACACGAATCTTCGATAGAAGTTGGAAAGTCCCAAGAAGCTCCGAAGCTCAGTTAGTGTGGTCGGGGCTGGCTAGTTACGAATGACTTGGATCTTAGCTGGATCGACATGTACCCCATGCTCATAAGCAATGTAGCCCAAGTATTGGACCATGTTCATACCAAAGGAGCATTTTTCCAAGTTGGCATATAGCTTGTGTTGTCGTAGTGTGCCCAAAATCTACTGAATATGTTGCATGTGCTCCTCCCAAGTTCTACTATAGATGAGGATGTCATCTATATATACCACCATAAAATATTTGGTGAAGGGTGTCAATACATCATCCATAAATCTCATGAAAGGGAATGACCATCCATTCGAAGAGACCTTCTTTAGATTTGAAATTTGTCTTCCATACATCAGTTGGTTCGATGGGAACCTAGTGGTAGCCAGACTTTAGGTCAATATTTCTGAAGAACTTTTCCCCCTTGATTTGGTCAAGAAGGTCATCAATCCGAGGAATTGGGTACCAGTTCCTGACTGCGATTTTATTTAATGTTCTATAATCAATGTAGAGCCGTCAGGTCTCATCTTTCTTCTGCTTCAACACAATCAAGATTCCGCAAGGGGAGGATCTTGGTCGGATGTGCCCCTTTTGAAGTAGATCTTGGATCTGGTGCCTAATTTCATCAATTTCTATCAACGAGCGACGATAGAATGGTCTATTAGGAAGTAATGCATCGGGGGTTAGATCAATTGGATGCTTGACTTGGAAGTGCATCGGTACCCCGATGGGTGAGGAGAATATTTCTCTGTAATCTTCCACAATCTCATCCACTTTCTTATGTTGCAAAGAGAGGCTCTATGTAGAGGTCACAGATGTGGCAGAGACATTCTAATTACTGTGTGCACGGATAACAAAGAAGACAAACTTCCTGGTCTGTGAAATGACCTTACTACATTGCTTAGAAGAGATTAAATAAATAGTGGTAGGTGTCGCTACCTCTGTTATCCTGTACAATTATCTACCCAAAGTAATAATAGCACTGCAGGGTATAGACTCATACACAACATGTCACTTCCACAATTATGGTTGGCCTAAAAGAGCATCACAAATGTCAAGGGGAGTAATATCACACAATACCTCGTCTTTGAAGGGCTTGATGTTGTAGGGAAGATGACATTGATGGCTGACACAGAGATCTCATCCTTAGTGAAGCCAACTGATGGAGAGAAAAAATAGATATCTAGTAAACATTAACTTCTATTGAATAAATAAAATAGGTTGAAATGGTAAAACTGTAGAACTGAAAACAACTTGCTCGAATGGTGGTAGCTATCTCTAAGAAGAGATGTGGCTACTATGCGCATCTATCTAAGAAGAATGATTACAATGAGGCTCCAAAGTAATTTTTAACATTACTCATGAATGCCAAAACCCTAGACATCCAAAAACCTAACCCTAGGAGATGAAACTCCAAAAGTTATGTGGGCCCCGATGGGTAAGTTGGTACCTCAACTTCCCAAGGTCGTAACTTTTGCATATGACCTCTGTTTTAGGTGTGTGATAGCCTGTTGGAAATATATTTTTGAGAAATACAAATTATTCCATTAAGATCTAATTCTAGCTAGAGTTTGACTGTGGCAAGATAAAAAAACATTGTTTAGGGCCCCAAAACGACCCTCGAAGTATAGAAAGATATGTTGACATGAAAACATCCAAAATAAGCTAGTTGGATTAGGTGGTCGACCACCAATATCCACATGGAATCTATGTAGGGATTCATACAACCCCAAAAGTGTAGAACCCACAATTATAGAGAATTACAGAAGAACGTGTTGAACGAAAAATTGTCAAGAGGACACAGTTGGAATAGGTGGGTGGCCACCAATATCTGCCTAGATCACATATGTTATATGTTATTTATAACATATGGTTATAACCATATGCAATAAAAATCCAACGAATATGCCAAGGGTATCCGGGAATATAACCCACAATATCCGTCATTTTATCCAACAACTTAACCATTACACCAATGACCCACATTTAACGGAGATGACTCTAAATTTAGCATTAAGTTGCCACTAATGTGGATGGAGGTTTAGGAGGCATGAGCCTATATATTGGGAACAAATCCCAACACATAGCAGACATCCCAATGTGCATGGATTCCAATGTAGGTGACATATTCCGAGGTAGTATAGACTCCATAGAAGTATGTGTAGGAAAATCCTAGTTTATGTGTTGCATGGAAAAGCATTTCGCAAGGTATATTGTCCACACCTAGGCAAGTTTATACTCGTTGGATTCATTTTTACACAAGGATCATGAACTTGAAGTATGATTTGTGATCGGAGGTCATTTATAAAAGTTTTAGTCCAAATTTCCATTAATGAGCTCTTAACGCATTGTTTTGCATGTCAAAGAGGGTGAAATTGAGCCTGTTCAGAATTTGGTTGACTTTATAGTCAAATTTATCATATTTTGCAAGGATTTCAAGGGTGAACTCTTTTTATTGTTTTGAGTAGTGGAATTAAAGAGAGTCCATTAGATTGTATTTTTATGCACCATATTATAATGCAATTTGGTATTTTGAGATGATGGAGAACAATCATGCTTTATAAAGAGACTTTGAAGATGAAGAGATATATGCCATCCATATATGTAATTTGAGTTATTTTATTTTTTGTTGTATTATATCATTATTCTTCAAGTTATTCATCAATATTAATGAAGTTTATGGACAAATAAACATATTCACATGTGTTTTTGCAAATAGTCAAGCAATCTTCATTTACCAAATATGGTCGGATGTTTATGTGTATTTAAGAGTTATTTTTACATCTAAGTATTTTTGGATCACCAAGTCTAAACAAGAGATATATGTTGTGCAAGTTTTCTGCTATTTGCATTGAGTAGAGTTTAACTAGAACAAAAAATATGCTTTACATTTCTAATTATGTAAGCTTTCATTATTATCCTGAACCACTAGAATAAATGGGTATTTTTGTAATATAGAGCTTGATATATAGGATAGACTGGCCATAGACAAAAAATTATGTAAAGTAAATAGATTACTTTGGCAAATGAGGGATTATTTTAGAAGTTATGAGTAACATGTGATTTCACTTGGTTAAACTTGTAAATTTGGTGGACCATGGGAAATAAACCCAAATCCTCAAGTGTTCATAATTTACCTATGTAACTGCAGTGATGGAAATAATGAATGAAATTAACATGTAAAAATTGTATAGGAATCCATTGAGGACAAAGGAAAATGATGCTTTACAGGTTTGTGTTGAACATGAAATCTCATATGTCCCATGAGCTCTTGTTTTTTGGACCAAATACCCGTTTTTCACTTGGAAAATTGAGCTATGAAGGTGTTGTGTTGGTATGTGTTTTTTACTTATAAAAGAATGACATGGTATTAGAAGATACAATAGAAATTTACAATTTACAATATATGTATGAGTATGATCCAAATGATTTTCCAGTGATAAGAAAAATATTTGTTTTGATCCACTTCAATTTTATGTACTTGCTTCTTCATGCTATCCATAATACATATCTTTCCTCTGGTTGAAGGTAAACAAAACAACTGGTTTTAATTTCAATTACATTTCTATGTCACCTGAAACTAGAAAATTTGTGTAGTTCAGTGATTTTGCAAGTTGTGAACAATCACAAGTAGGTTTCTATTTGATTTCTTTTAGTATTGATAGCATTATGATATTTTCATTGGGCACCAACTCATTGCATGTTAGATTGTTGTACAAAAAAAATGGTTAAATCTATGATCTATCTCATCTGAAAAGGTAGTGCTTATCATTCTCCACTACTCTGTTCGAGGTTATATGAAAAATTTATCTATTATTGACATTCTATGATATCCAGGTAAATAAATAACTGAGTTTTAAATGTATTCATAGGTACAAGAGTTCTAATAGATAAAATATATTGTAAAATTTCAACTTTTACAAAACCTGCAGTCTTCAAAAAATAAATATTATAGTAGTATTTTGTATTTTTTCATTTTTAGTTATGGGTATATTACATTGAGCTACTTTTGATTTTATCATTCAACATCATATTCCTTATACCAATCTTGAGATTTGATATTGTTTTAAATTGAGCCATTTTTTAATGTAAATGAGGAAATATCGACCATATTGTCCAATGTGATTGTTCACCTTTACCTTTTGTTCAACCTTCTTCTCACAAAATCTCAATTTATGAGTATGTTACCATTAATATTATTTTGGCTTGCATGGAGAGAGTTTCACAACAAACTAGTCACTAGTACACATTGGAAAATTTTCAACGTTCTATTTGTGACATTATGGACAAAATTGACCATACTGTCAGAAAATAGAAGAAATTTTAAACTTTTTTCTCCATATTGCCTAATAATGTCGCAAGTGTGACATAATACAAACACATGTCGTTGTTGTGACAAAGACGTCTCTATTGAAACACCTTTGGATTTTTGTCTCTCTTGCTAAGTTGGTAAAATAGTCATCGTAGTTGTGATGCTATGGAAACTAGGTTTTCCCCCTCCCAATGGTCACCTAGTATTTGACCAAGTAAAATTTGACTTGGTCAACTATTGTCAGAATTGCGACGTTATAAAATCCTTAAATATGTTGCATTTTATGGATGTTGTGACATGTTTTCTATAATAATGACACTTCAAAAAGAGTTTAGGGTCTTCTTGGTGAACAAAAAACATGTATTGTTTTCAGTATATGTCTATGGGGAAGAATGTCAGAAAACATTAGAGTTGGGTAAATAATTAAAGAGGGTGAAAAGGGTGACTGTAAATGTTATTTCCCTTGCAAAAATGGTTGTACTAGACGTCCCGAAAGAGTTTTAATAACAACATCTAAAAACCATTGTAGAAAATATGGGCACATGGACAAGGGATCAAATGAATATCGTCCCATGGTAATTAGCTATATATACATTCATTATATATTTTAATATTTATTTTATTCTCAAACTTTTATATTGTTTTATACATGCACTAATTTTTCATGATTGTTTGTAATTATAAAGTTAGATTTTCCCCCTAACTTTATGCACAAAGCACCAAGTAGTAGCATAAATGATGTTGTAGTACAAGATCAAGAACTTGAAGCAGATAATGAAGATCAAGTTAATTATCCCATGGAAGTAGATGAAACTAATAACATAGCTCAAGATGATGGGACAAATCAAATGATCCAAGACTTATTCGGTCATCTAGATGAGGATCATGGGGATAGTAGTGATGGTATTTATGACGAAACTCTGATTGAAAAGGAAAATAAACGACTTTATAAAGGGTCAAGAGCAAATCTTCTCTCTACTACATTGCTGCTGGTGAACTTGAAAGTTATGAATAATTTGTCAAACACTTGTATGGCACAGATGCTAAGGTATGTAATATGTTTCTTCACATCTACATAAATGTTGACTTTTCACCTTTTTTTAGTGTTAATTAATGTGTAAAATAAAAATGCAATATTTACAATTACTATTCTTTACATTGACTATTTATTTTTTATGTTTTAGATTGTTAGGTGAATTTATGCTACCCTCGCCAAATATTATACCTCGCACATATCGAGATTTACATGCAATTATGAAAGACATTGGAATGGAGTATCAAAGTATAGATGCATGTACTGATGATCATATTATATATTATGGACAACATGCGTCGAAAACATAATTCCTGGTATGTGGTATCAGTAGATATCGAACTGATCAAGTAACAAAGATGGTCACTTGAAAGGTTATCTGGCATATTCCCATAACTCGACGTTTGCAACAACTATTCAGGTGCCAAAGCATAGCACAGTTTATGGATTACCATGCATGAAATATAATTGAAGATGGAATTCTTCGAATGCTTGTAGATGGTTATGCATTTAAGGAAATTGCTGCAAAATGGCCAGAGTTTACAGATGAACCTCGTAATGTTAGGCTTTCATTGACAACTGACAGTGTTAATCCATTTGGAGAGCTTCGGTCTGTTTACTCAGTGTGGCCTATTTTTCTTATCAACAATAACATTCCTCCTTGTATGTCAATAAAGAGGGAGAACATAATGTTGACAATGATTATTCCAGGTATTTGTTTACATTAATTTTTTGAATTTAATTTTTTTTTTTC
>SNQJ01S0000421.1:414929-436318 GCA_010110895.2 Picea sitchensis
TGTACCTGGAGCAGACATTGGTCAAACTCACTCGGGCTCCTTGGAGGGTAAATCCACAATTACTGTGTGGAAGCTTGCACCAAGGCGTAAGTCTGTTAAGCAGGTCGCCATTGTAACTGTTCCACCCTATCCCCGCCCCTTCTGGACTTGATCACGCGACGTTGGATTTCATCACCAACTAGTACGGTAATCAAAAGAAGGTCATGTTTGCTTGGTTGTGATTCTTAGATTTTTTAGCGTGTGTTGTTTCTTTTCGCTAGTTGGCCATAGATCTCTTTCGCCAACTCTTCTTCGCCAACATCAACCCTCCACGACGCTCACGGAGGCTACAGGGACTTCCTCCAGAAAATATGGAAGGAAACACCCCTTTACTCCCTCATTCTACGGAGGAATCTACTCAACAGAGCGAGGTTCAAAATACTACAACTTCCCAGGAAGAAGTTCCCATTCCTTTGGAGAATTTTCAAATTGTTTCAGAATCTCCGGAAGCTTACCGCATTCCGGAGGGATACGAACGACAGATCCTCCACCTAAATTCCGCTGGAGAATTTGTTGTCGTCAATCCTTCTGACATTCCAGCCGGGTCTTCTCAAAACCCTTTATCCAGTGACCCTTTTTGGACCGCAGACGTTGTTCGAAGTCCACCACGCTTGGTGCGAGATCTTTATGGAACAGGGGAAGGTGTCGATGCACCTTTTTCCTACACTGTACCCCCAAATCACTTCACCGGTACCACCACTTTTACAACCACACCACCTGTTGGTCCGAACACACCGTCCGTTGGCCCAAGGTCTACTATTCCCCTCCAAACGACCCATTCGACAATGGCCCCACACATTCCGACTATCCCTGCCGGTAACGCGATAGTTAATCAAGCTCTGATTGGCACACCTGTAACACTAAGACCTACACTCCCTTTTGGATTCAGGGCATTGAATGCTCCCACTGCCACCACTACCCAAACTACTACACAAATTATATCAGGAAGTTCCATACCTATCCAACAACCCGGAGGGACCGATCTTGGTGGTCCCAACCCACTCGGAAACACCGGTCAGTCATTGATGTCTGGCTTTCAGATCCTGGGAACTCTACCTCAAACTGGGGGGAATCCTCCCACCGGAGGAAAAATTCCATTCGGGGGGAACCCTAATGCTGGGAGGCACCCTCCCATCGAAGGACAAATTCCATTCAGGGGGAACCCTAATGTTGGGTGGCATCCTCCCACCGGAGGACAAATTCCATTCGGGGGACACCCTCATGCTGGGGGGCAGCCTCAATCCAGATTCTACCATCAACCACATGGACAAAATGTGTCCTCCGCACACAATCCGTGGAACGTCCTTTCCCAAGGAAACCCACAGTTCTCGACAGGACAAAATGTTCAGACCCCGCAACAACCCCCTTATGGACAAATGCCAAATCCACCCTATAACCCACAAAACCCATTCGGTTATCCTCTGCTCACACATGCTTCTCAAAACATCTCAAATCCTATGTACCTTGGTCAAAACCAACCTCACATGAAAGGGCCCATGAGTTATAATTATCCACATAACCCAGTATTGGCACCCACTGGTGTCCCTCTGCCACACCAACATTACCCACAGGTTAACCAACAATTACCTTTTCTAGCTACCCAAGACCTTCCAGACTTGTCTCGGTTAACGAATGATCCTATTTATCATTCTCCGGTTTGGCCAGCTATTCCAGCTAAACTTCCTTCTGTTATTCCAAAATTCGATGGAAAGTCCGGAGAAGACCCGAACAACCACATGATGACTTTCCATTTGTGGTGTTCATCCAACTCCCTCATGGACGATTCGATTCATTTGCGTCTTTTCCAATGAACACTTACGGGTTCCGCAGCGAAATGGTATATTGAATTACCATGCGCATCTTTTCACGATTTCAACTCCCTCGCCATGTCCTTCCTCACACACTTCCAACTACCCATTCGATATGAGACGGGTACTGAACTATTAACCTCCCTTCACCAGACAACTTCCGTACATATCTCCGACCACATTCATTAATGGAGACGGCAATGAAGGCTAATCAAAGCAGTCATTCCTGACCAATTATTAGTGGAATGGTTCACTAAATCGTTGTTACCCAAGATTTCTCATGACGTTGCCATGGGTGGTGTAGTCACTGAGGAAGAAGCCATTGCCCGAGATCAGTACTTAGACTTAGTCTATTTTCAATTTGGTACTCTATATGAGTTGATACTGAATGCTACCCTTGCCACTAACGATCCATCCAAACCATCGACTGATTCGCATGCGGATGGAGTTATTGGCTCCGTCAAAACTCAATCTACTACCCAGTCTACTGGAATGATCCAATGGCCCGCTTCCACGACTGCTCCCAGTTCGACTGCACCCTCTTCTACCCCCCCTCAAACTCGAGTCTCTGATGTGAATGCGGTCCAATCAACCCCTTCAAAACAACTTGGGGGAAAGAAGAAAGCAAGAAACAAACCAAAGAAGAACAACAACAACGAACAACCCAAGACCCAAACGCAAACTCCTGCTTCCGGAAAACAACCGCAACGGAAACCGAAATTCCCATGCCTCATTTGTGGTGATGATCACTACACTCGAGATTGCCCACATCGCGATGAAGTGGCCAAACTTTTCAAGGGAAATTCACAACCCGCTGTGCTCACTCAGCCTTTTCCGCAACAACAATCTTTGGTTGCACAAACCCCCACGCCGGGGGCAGTTCCAACCAACCCCATGATGAGGCCTCGACAAGTGCCCACATTTACATGTTTAACGAAGTAAATCTATCAACTCGCTCTGTGACATATGACACGCCAGTTAAACTTGATAAGCCGAAGACTGCTAACGGTTCTCCGTCAGACCCGTTACCATCCTCCGTCAATCCTCCATCTGTAGCCCTCCATCCGGGCCACTCCATATTGAGAAACCTTATTTTGACTCCATCTTATGCCCTCCTAAGAGCACCATCTGGAAATCTACCTTCAATCATAATTCACGGGTTGCCCAAAACTACAATATCGTAGAAGATTTGGCCCAAGCCCCGTGTGCTATGTCCGCCTTGGAAGTTCTACAACACTGCCCTAGCCAACGTATAACACTCTTAGCTGCTATCGACGCTTTTGATCCTGAGTCATCAAACTACCTCACATTTAATCTGGATGATCACCAACCGCGACTCTCCCACCAGCTAGCTTTCCAAATCGATGTGGTTGTTCACAATCAACAAATCCACCAGACTATCCTGGATCAGGGAGCCTCTACCTGTGTCATGTCTCTAGCCTGTTGGAAAGGCTTGAAATTACCTTCCCTCAACAAATCCGCTACCATGTTACGCGCCTTCGACGGACGAGGTTTTCATCCTCACGGATTATTACAATCCTTAGCTGTTCAGTTGGGTGGCAAAACTGTTACTGTTGACGTCGAGGTGGTCGATGCTCCCCTCGATTACAACCTACTACTTGGAAGAAGTTGGTTCTATGCTATGACTACCGTCGCCTCGTCGGTGTTTCGATGTGTACAATTCCCCGATCAAGGAAAAATTGTTACCATCGATCAACTTGATCTCTGCACACCCGACGCTCGCATCCCTGCTACCAACAACATTCCTTTTCTTGGAGACCACCCGATTACGTATGAAAGCGTTGGTGTTGGCTTACTGAAATATTCTAGCCTCATGGGTACCTTCCCTACACCACTTCCACCTACCGCACATCATATTGCCGCTGTCAATATGATTTCGACTATGCCTTATCAATCCTTGGAATCATCTGATCCTTGGATTGTGCCTAGTCCTTTGGAATTCGATGTTCTTGGTGACACTATGTAACTTAGCCCAGCCGAGTCCGCATACGTAACTATTCAATCTGCTTCTCCCTCTTCCAACACTTCACATTCATTGGCACCCGATACTTATTCGGTGCCCTCGTGGTTGGTTTCCCTATCATCTGTCGTTGATTACATTTCCCAAATTTTCCCTTCGGATGAATCTATTATGGAAATGTTGAGCATTGACGATCTGCCCTGGGATGACAACCACCATCGATCATCTTTTCTTCCGCCTTTGGAAGAAATCCACCAAGACATTCGATCTGTCTTCCCTCCCGATGTTACCAAAGCTCCGCAATATCCTATCCTCACACAAGATATTCTCTCTGAGGGGAACATGGGTAACATCTCTACTAAGATCACGATTGACATTTCAATCAAAGAAGTTGTCGTGGAAAACATCAATCTTGGTGCTAATTGAACACCCGACGAAGTGGTTTCTTACACTTCTTTATTCAAGGAATTCCGCGATGTCTTCGCATGGAGTTACGAGGAAATGCCAGGGATCGACCCTTCAATCGTTGTACATGAAATCAAAACCTACCCTGACGCGAAACCGGTTCGGCAAAATCTCCACCCGGTTCATCCCAAGAAAATCGTAACTATAAAGGCAGAAGTTGAAAAACTTCTAAAATCTGGCTTCATCTATCCCATCCCTTTAACTGAATGGGTCTCCAACATTGTTCCGGTTGCTAAGAAACAAGGGACCATCCATGTTTGCGTTGACTATCGAGATCTCAACAAATCTTGTCCTAAGGACAACTACCCTACGCCCTTCATCGATCAAATCATCGATAATTGCGCGGGGAGCATGATCTTCTCTTTCATGGATGGTTTTTCTGGATATAACCAGATTGAAATCTTACCTGCTGATCAACACAAGACAACCTTCATTTGCCCTTGGGGTACTTTCACCTACCGAAAATTACTTTTTGGCCTTAAAAATGTTGGTGCTACTTTCCAGCGAGCCATGTCGTACGCTTTTCATGACATCAAACATATAGAAGAACTGTATCTCGACGATTTACCCGCAAATTTTCTAAATCGATTTGATCACATTGATCATTTACGATCATTTTTTCTTCGATGTCGGTTCTACCGTATTCATCTGAACCCACACAAATGCATTTTCGCTGTCGAATCCGGTCGACTCCTCGGTTTCATCGTCTCCAAAGATGGGATCAGGGTGGATCCATTAAAGATCAAGGCCATCTTAGCCTTACCTCCACCTACCAATTTAACCCAACTCTAGAGTTTGCAAGGCAAAGAAAACTTTCTTCGTCGTTTCATCTGCAACTATGTTGAGATCACTAAAGGATTTATGCGGTTACTGCAAAAGAACATCCCTTTCATCTGGGATGACGCCACTCAACGGTCATTCGACGCCCTCAATCATGCTTTGACCCATGCACCTTTGTTACATCCCCCTAAATATACAAAGGATTATATCCTTTACTTGGCCGCTTCTACTTCCACCATCTCCATGGTGTTAGTTCAAGAAGACCCCAACGACGAAGAACATGTGATTCATTATCTGAGCAAGAGTTTATCTGGACCTGAACTCAGATATTCGCATGTTGAGAAACTGGCTCTGGCAGCCGTCATCGCTGTCCAAAGGTTCCGCCACTACATCTTATTACGCACCACCACGGTAATCGCAGACTCCAACCCTATGTACCACATCTTGACACGTCAAGTAATCGGGGGAAAATATTCAAAATGGATCGTTATTCTTCAAGAATTCGATCTTGAGTTTACGAAGGCTAAAGCCAAAAAATCCCTGGTGTTTGTCGAGCTCATCTGTGCTCTCCCTCGTGCCGATGAAAACATTGAACCTAGAGATTCTCTCCCCGACGAATCTCTCTTCCTCATCAGCACCTCTGATCCTTGGTACGGAGACATTCTCCTCTACCTTCAAACCCAACGTTTTTAGCCCAACATCTCTCGCGAAGAGCGCCGACGCATTCGTCACCACTCTCGCCGTTATATCATTCTCGACAACAGTTTGTATCGCCATGGTATTGACACCATCCTTCGGCGATGTCTGATTCACAAGGAGGTTGAACGCGTTTTGAATGATTGTCACCATGGTGCCTGTGGCGGTCACCTTTCCGGGATGGCCACAACCCAAAAAATCCTACGTATCGGCTACTTTTGGCCCTCGATTTTCAAAGATTGCATCGAGGCCATCAAAAAATTCCCACCATGCCAAATATTTAACAAGAAGGCACGCACCCACCCTACGACGCTACACCCTATTATCGCCATCGACCCCTTTGCCAAATGGGGCATCGATTTCATGCAGTGTAAGCCTACCTTAGCCGGGGGGCATGGTTACATCATCATCGCCGTCGACTACTTCACCAAATGGGCTGAGGCTATGCCTACCTTCTTGAATGATGGCCGTACTGCAGCTCTATTCCTCTTCAACCACATCATAACTCATTTTGGTGTACCATGTGCCATTGTCACTGACCATGGTGCACACTTCAAAAACCAGATGATGAGCGAGTTACATGTCAAATTGGGTTTTCGCCATGAAAACTCATCCCCTTACTAACCTCAAGCGAACGGACAAGTTGAGGCTATCAACAAAGTCCTAAAAACCATGATCCAATGCATGGTAGGAGAAAACAAAACATCCTGGCATTTACAACTGTTCTCCGCTCTCTGGGCCTATCGCACCTCTATGAAAAATTCAACTGGATTTACTCCTTTCCAGTTGGTCTATGGCATTGAAGCCATCCTACCAATAGAGTGTGAGATTCCATCACTCAAACTGAAAGTAGAACTCCTACCCCATACTTCTGCTGAAGAAGAAATTTTTTTATATCTATCCAAACTGGACGAAACATGTCACGATGTTGCTCTCACCAATGAGGCACATCAAAAGAGAATTAAAAGTCAATATGAAAAATACGTCCACCCTCGGACTTTCGCAGAAGGAGACTTAGTCCTTGTTTACGACCAAGCTCACGATAAATTGGGGACAGGAAAGTTAGAACCCATGTGGCACGGTCCCTACATCGTGAAACGTGTTCTACATAAAGGTGCCTACGAATTAGTTGATCATGATGGAATTTCCCTGGGAGAGCCCCGAAATGGGATTTACCTTAAGAAGTACTATGCCTAGATCACCTAGCATTTGTACTTTGTACATTATTGTATTTAGTTTGGTGTGTCTATTTATTTCGCGTGCTCGAGTCTTTACCATTGCCACTCATGACTGTGCCTGTGTTTTCATGCGCAGATGACGTCTTCCTTTCCTATCTTTTTTGGGTTCGCAGATGGTGCTAGCTGACATACCCGGAACATTGCTTCAACAGCTTGGGTTATTTACCAATTTGACCAGGTGGTGAGTTCAGGAGGCATCTGTTTAGGACCAACAACCAACAATATGGCAGAATATCACGCTATCATTGGACTGTTGACCCAATCTTCCTCCCTAGGTATCTCTCACATCATTATTTACTTAGACTCCGAACTCGTGGTTTATCAACTCAACCGCATCTACGCTATCCGTAGTCCTATCATGCTATGTCTATACTTGCAATTTCGTCTTCTCGAATGAATGTTCGATTACATTGAATATAGACACATTCCGAGAGAACTTAATAGTGTTTCGAATTCATTAGCTAATTATATCATGGATCGGTATATTGCCCACATATAAGATTTAAGGAAAGCAAAACTATGCATTACATGTAAATTAAAACACATCACATACATCATCATGTACAAATCATTGGCATCATAAAAAATCGAAACTGTATATATATATATATGGCGTGACTGAAATTTTTGTAATACATCAAAAAGTATGTAGAAGAGAAAAATACTGGGTCTTTCCACCTATACAATGTCGCCTGACAAGGCATACAAAAACATGATCATGGGAGAGACTCTAATCTCCCTGCACTATGTTGTGCTGTGAATAACACACTACTCGCGCACTACACGCCTCAATAGAGAATTAATATTCTCTGATACTCCTACAGTGTGCCTCTGCAGATGTAAAGGCACTTCCCCCCTCCACAAAGGAGGGATACCCATTGTAAGGCCTTGGAGGTTCCTCTCAACCTCCTGGAGACCTATTGCTGGTACTGCTATATTTGCTGCAACTGGGGCACCTCTGCGACGTTCTGGTACCGGTATATCAGCGGGGTGCACTGGTCCCTTGTCTGCATGTTGGAAACAATACATCTGTTAAAACTCTTCTACATACCCAAAAAAAACAAAAACTAGACAAGGTATGGCTCAGTCTCTTACTTGACTCATCCTAGTCTTCCCCTGTAGGCAAAATCAAGTCCATACTCCTGCGGAAATCTACATCAGCATAAGGAAAGTCCTCTATCCAGAGGTACTGCCGTCTCAACTAGGCAAAGAAATCACCAGTGAAATGGAACTCTGACTTCGACACTAGCCTTGGAGACAGACTAGTCCACCTCTCCATCCTTGGTTCGTCCACTAGTTGCACCGCCAGTGCTATCTGAGGTTGCATCTGAGGGATGCGCTCTAGGAAAAATGAGACCAAAAATGAGCCATAACCAAACTGCTTCTGACCAGTCCTGCACCGTGAGATCTATTCCTTCACATTTCAAAGGAACGTTGCACTCTAGTTGAACAGTGTTGGTTCCAAACACTGAACACCATAAGCCACCTGCGATCTTGATGCCAGATGAGCGCTAGTGCTTCCTGTCACACTCGTGATAGCAAACAGTATAGACCGGAGGGGCAAATCTTGAATATCCTTGATAGGGATCCTGCCCCCTACCAACCTTGCTCCTGGGATGCAGTGGCATGCCAGATACACGTCCACTTGTTCAGGTAGTGCCCTCTGCCCAGTGAAAGATATGGGGACCCCTCTTTTTGAGAGGCTGGTCAAAAAGTACACGTCTTCTAACTCAATGGTTAAAAGTTGTGTGCCGATTCAGAATCCTTGTTCTGTAACATCCCAGAGGCCAATCATATGCTCGAGTAATAAAATCTTTGTCTTCATTTTTTTCAACTTGCAGAACTTGAGCAAACCACAAGCTCGCAAAGAGGCCCGTGTACGAGGACTCCATAAAGCGTCTAAGTCATCCATCTCATGTTCCCTCTCTTTCCATTCAATCATGATTGCCGAAGTTACCTACAAAACAAAAAATCAAGAAATTCGTTATTTCCACGTTTTGGCAATTTTGGTGATTTTCAAAAGCAATTTAAAACATGAAATAAGGTTCCCACATCATTTAAAAGAAACCACTCACTCTTTTTAACCACCACGCCCTCTCCTAAACATTTAACATTCATCAAACGATGATAAAAATGTTTTAAAAGATCAAAACGATTTTATGGTTGCGTGGGCGTGCGTGGGGGTTTTCCCATGGATTCTTTGCTAAAAAACGACCCATCTAATTGACTTCTAGGGCATTGGCATCTCAACCACCCTTTCCTAGAATGTTTTTGCAAAACAAATCCTGTTTTCCCATTGATTTTCAAAGAGGTCGATTTGGTTCTAATTGGGGTGACTTAGGGCTTTGTGTTTTAAAATAAATAATGCTATGAAAATGGATGTGAAACCATGCAATTGAAAGAGCAAGAGATGGAAACCTACCTGGTCTGAACGGTGAGCAAAATGGTCAACCGTAGCTCTAACAGCGAACAAAATAAGATCCACTTCAAGCTGAGAATCACCACTACTCCAAAATCCTTGCAAAATGAAATGGTAAATAAAATTTCAAATCAATTGTTATTTATAAATTTTCATTTTTTTATAAGGTATGGTCATTTTTTGGGTTTCTCTAATGATATAATGGCTTTGCTAAACCCTGGTTTGTAGTTTTGGCATTGCTGGTTTCCTGGCAGTCCTGATGGATTATTCACCTTGTCACACTTATGAGCATAGTCTTAGTTTGTTCTTGAGCTCGACAATATGAGAATGTAACCGGGTAAACTTTTATCTCTTTTTCGGACCTGTACGGATATGAACATACGAAAAAGGAACCCCCCTGGAGTCTCCTTTAAACCCTTTTCAGACTCTCTAAATATGAAAAGATTGTCAAGTGACCTTGCTTCCTTTCACACTCATTAAAAGGTCAGAAAGGGCGTTTTTCGAGCGATAGTTTAACCCTTTTTCGGTCTCGTTAGACTACTTTATGAAAAAGGAACTGAGAGAGTTCTCTTTTAAGTGTTTTTCCAAACTCTATAATCTAGAAAAGCCTTCGAGTTTTCTGTCTTTGGACTCGTTAAAACACACATCGACAGGCCCATATGGGACCGAACCCTTACTTCTTCTAGTTCGTTAAACAAAGGAAGAGGAACTTACCGAAGGTGAGTTATATCAAGCATGTGTTATCCTCCTCGAGCTCATTAAATCAAAAATAGGTACTCATCTATCTGGATGGGGAAAAAATTGAAAGGAACAAGCCAAGCAGTCTCTTGAGAACATCATCCAGCACTTCTTAGAGTCTCCCTTGAACACGACACTTTGTCACTTTGCACATACCATAATCCACTGAACCTCTGCACTGAGCCAATACTCCGAGTTCCTTTCACTCCTTTGGGTCACCCGACGCAAGTCATGGTACCCATTGCATAGTTTTGGTCCATGCCATGTTTTGTTGTTGTGCCCCAGTGTTCAAGGGAAGTATCCGCCTCGAGAGTCAGCCATCCCAAGTATATTGCCTCAAAACCTGTGTCATTCCATGTCCATTTGATCTGCCAATTACATCTCCATGTCTGTTTCGTGTCGTTGATGGGGGATACATCAAGGCCCTCCCTCGACGAGTCTATTCTTGTCGACTTCAACACATTATCTGGGAATCAGACTTAGAAACCAGTTAGTACTTTGGGACCTACATGCCTCAATGGTAAGCCTCCTCACATTCGATAGAGGTTTACATCATTGAACTCTAATCGAATGATTCCACGGGTGTTCGACTTCATCTCATCTATTCACATTCACTGGAATGTACTAGGGTACCTTGGGAATCATTGACATTAATGGTGATCTCCCTCGCACTTGTTAACGGTTCACACCATTGACCGGTAATCAAGTGGTTTCTGCCATGTTCGACATCAAGACATTTATTCGCATGGTCATATTCGTGCCATATTGGGATTGGTAAGAAGACCCTGGGTTGAGCGATCACTTTGATATATGCTTTGCCCAGGCTGTGAAGGAATTTCTATTGGACAAAGAACACATACACTGTAACAAAGATCCACTTTGTATTGGTCGTGGTTATGTCTTGTCGTCTCATAGATCCACTGTGTATTCTTCGTGGCTACGATCAGTCCGAGTCATCAGAGTATAGATCCACATTGTATCTTTGGTGGATATACCTTTTTATCAATACAATTATGGATCCGCAGTGTATTTTATGGCGGCCATATCCTGCTAAGTCTTGATCACCCAAGCATAGGTATGCCTGCCTTGGGTTTTGAAATATGTCATGATACTTGTTGGATGTTTGTGTGCATCTTCTGTTAGGTTCTCCGAGTCTATACCCTTTCTTGGACGTCTACAAAGTATTTCAGTTATTAGTTGACATCTTCTAACTTCATACTTTGGGGGGCAATCTGTTACACGTCAAAATTACTCAGCTGGATAAGTGTTGCATGTTCCTCTCAATTGTCGTAAGTGTCCCATCGTCCTTACAACTTTCGCAAGTGTCACAAGTTGGTCAAAAGTGTCGCAAACGATGTTCGAACATACTGCCATGTCGACGACACTAAGGAGACACTTAAGAACATCCATGTGCTTGATTTGAAGAAGGCAAACTGGTTTACTGAAGTCAAATAACTCTTAACACCTAAAGAGAGCTCTGAAACAAAGGTTTTGAGGGGGAGCGCTCCCCTATATCATCCCTAGAAGTGCTGGCGCTCCCCTACAAGGCTTCAGGGAGCGTTATAACGCTCCCCTGCCCCCTCTGAAGGAGCGCTACTCATATTGAAAGTGTTGGCGCTCTCCTAAAGCTTACCAAGGAGCGCTACAACGTTTTGATGCCCCTTCTAAGGGAGCGCTGCCTAATCTAAGGCAGTAGTTGGCCCATTGAGGAGAATAAGGGGAGGATCTTTCGAGATTAGGAGGCAGTTGTGTCCAAATTCTTGGTTTCATCAAGAGATCCCTGATCTAAGGAGGAAGTTCCCAACTTGTTCTAAAGATAAATCAAGAGTTTAAGCTCCTCTTAACCTACATAAGCAGGTTCTATGATGGTGGAAAGGGGGAAGAACTGCTAGTATGAAACTTATGATCTTGAAGGAAACACACAGTCAACCAAAGGAGAGCGATCAGTGAAGCTACTGTTGTCCAGGTTGTGGATCTTTCAGGCAACGGTTAGACGAAGAGGACTCGATGAAGCTGTCACATTCGCATCTACGATTGTAAGTACCGCTGTCGTTATTCTCATCAATATGACATGCTTGGCCTTTTTCTTTCTAGTTTGTGTATAATGTCACATGAACTTATCATTAATTGATAGATCTGTTTTCAAGCTAATATCAATAGAGTAGGAAGTGGTTGTATCTTGTCTGTCTGCAGAATTCAGCGAGGAGCAAAGGATTGGAGCGCAACTCAGAGCGTGCAGGGATAAACGTCGATAAAATGGTACTTCTGTCATCTTTCCTTCTCATGTGTTAGTTTAAACAGATTTGAAAGGAAGTCAGTGTCCAGGTTAAGCATTTTCTGTCTTAGAGTTAGGGTCAAGCTCTTAGAGGCAATCTACCTATCCGCAGGGAGATTTTCCTACAACAACAATATGTTCTACCTCTATCTCTCCCAAACGACTTTGACAACAACTTCAAACACGTTATATGATCTTGGAAAATACATGAGGTAAGTAGATGCAATATATATGCAAAAAAAATAAAAATCAATTTTTTGTTGCACTTAATGACATGTGTTTTACTTGTAATGTAATATGTATTTATATTTTTTGTTGAAACATGTTATTTTCTTGTGTCATGATCTGTAGATGGTTGTCATTGAACTAAATACATGAAGATGATATAAAGTATTGGAAGAGAGAAATTCCTCGGCTAATGTGTGAAATGTAGAAGTACCTACCTCCAACAGTTTTCAATGCACAAGAACACTACCTCATACACCAAGTTGAGGAGATTGAAATGTGTGGACCTATACACACAAGGTCAATGTGGATGGTGGAGAGGCACTTGAAATCATTGAAGGATTTGGTTAGACAAAGAGCACGTCCTGAGGGTTCTATGGTGGAGGGATATATGGTATATCAATCCATGGTGTATATTAGTCAATATCTTCCTAAATTAGCAGTGCAAGCTATGCATGTAGTGAATTTCATTTGGGATGTGACCTCCATCAAATTTTTTGAAAGGGAGCAGTTGTTGGGGAAAGGTACAATGAAGAAAGTGAGAGGCAATTAAATTGTGGATATTTTTAATAATTTTTGTTTTTTTGGTTTTTTTGTGTATATGATCATACTCATTTAATATTTATTCTTTCATCATTTATTAATATTTACCATGGTTATAACCAATATTTAATATTGGTGAATTGTGATTTTTTTAAAAGTCAGTTGCTCAATATTGGGATGCACTACATTTATACACTGCAAACAATCATGACTGGATAAAGGTATGGATTGATAGATGTAAATAACATCATGGTAATAGGTTATCATGTAAATAAATGTCTGAATTGGTTAGAGAATCTCATCATAATGGAAATTCCGATGTTACACAGAGGGAAATAGATTTAGAATATTGTTTGAAAGATGGAAAGGCAAGCAAATTCACCCATTTTATTCAGTTATTTTATATTATA
This sequence comes from Picea sitchensis, assembly GCA_010110895.2. Lineage (NCBI taxonomy): Eukaryota > Viridiplantae > Streptophyta > Pinopsida > Pinales > Pinaceae > Picea > Picea sitchensis. The sequence goes on from SNQJ01S0000421.1 coordinate 428,547, forward strand.
TTAATGTGATTGTAGGTGTATTTTTTTCATATTATACTTTCCAATTTATATAATTTTTTTATTATTAATTGACAATGCATATTTTACATGTCTGGCATATTGCAGTTGAAACACCACAAGGCTATGTGGTGCAATGGTCGTAAATTTCGCATCAAACAGTTAGATGAAACCATAAAAAATTCTGATAGTGGGATAATTGCAGTATTCCAAGTCACTAATGTTTCCTCTAGGAGTGACATACGTCCTTGAGAATACGAAAATAGATACTATGGGTTTTTGAATGATATAATTGAGTGTGACTTTAATTCCTTCAAATTAGTTTTGTTCGATGTCAAATGGTATAGGTTACAAATGCATGAAAATGATGAGGAAAGAACCATTATTCAACATGCCAACGGATTTTGGATGATTAAAACAACAGTTTTTGAAAAAAAAAATGACCGCTATGTATTTCCAAGTCAATGTGAACATGTCTTTTACTCAAAGGTTCCAGGTAAGAGGGATTGGTCATTTGTTGTTAGATATGATCCAAGAGGAAGGCCAATAAAGTATATTTTAGATGACGAAGATGATATTGAAGAAGAAGATGATGTAGAGCTAGAGAAGGAATAATATGGGTCGATAGATGAAGAAGACGAAGAATATGAACTAGGCGTAGGAGACAATGTGCAAGTTCTTGATGATGATATCGATGAAGATATGCTTGAAAATGACAGTGTTTATTATGATGATATCATCAATCCTTTCAACATTGTTTCTGAACCAGATGTTGATACAAATATTGAGTTGGATGATCAAGAAGAAGATACAGAAGAGGGATGATACAAATGTTGCATTTCTCGATGTGGTATGTAGCTAGATATTTTAATTTGTATGAATTATTCTCTTTAAATATTTTTTAATTATGTGGGTTAATTACATGTTTTTAAGTTTTATTTCATTTTGAAAACATTTCAACGTTGGCCCCATTCACTTCTCATTGTGCGGGGTTGGTGGAATAAATTTGTGATGGGTGTATTTGAAGTTCCATGTCAAATTTCAAGATAGTTTCGACAACAATTCTATAGAAGGGAATGCCAAACATTGGCAATGAGACGTGCATGATGAACATTGATGCAAATGTGGATGATCTCAAATATTATGTGGCTACATCATACATCCTTGAGTCTTGAGACCCTCCCATACTATTAAGGCATGTGTCTAGTCTAACCATGTCAAATTTTGATGCATACAGGAACATATTGAAGAAATTTCAACATTGGCCCCATTCACTACTCACTATGTGGGGTCGGTGCATGACATTTGTGGTGGGTGAATGAGAAGTTCCATGACATTTCAAGAGATTTAAAAAAATATTCTATAGATGGAAACAATGACATTTGAAAATGAGACACCCATTATGAATGTTGTTGCAAACATGAACGATCTCAAAGATTATGTGGTCGGGACATCAGACGTCCTTGAGTCTTGAAATCCTCCCATACTTTCAAGGAATGTGTCTAGTCTAACCATGTCAAATTTTGATGCATACAGACACATATTGAATAAATTTCAACGTTGGCCCCATTCACTGCTCACTATGCGGGGTCGGTGCATGAAATTTGTGGTGGGTGAATTGGAAGTTCCATGACATTTCAAGAGAGTTCCAACAAATATTCTACAGATGGAAACAATGAAATTTGACAATGAGATGCCCATTATGAATTTTGTTGCAAACATGGAAGATCTCAAAGATTATGTGGCTAGGACATCAGATATCCTTGAGTCTTGAAACCCTCCCATAACATCAAGGCATGTGTCTAGTCTAACCATGTCAAATTTTGATGCATACAGGCACATATTGAAGAAATTTCAATGTTGGCCCCATTCACTGCTCACTATGCGGGGTCAGTGCATGCAATTTGTGGTGGGTGAATTGGAAGTTCCATGAAATTTCAAGAGAGTTCCAACAAAGATTCTACACATGGAAAAAACAACATTTGACAATGAGACACCCATTATGAACGTTGTTTCAAATATGGGTGATCTCAAAGATTATGTGGTCAGGACATCAGACATCCTTGAGTCTTGAAATCCTCCCATACCTTCAAGGCATGTGTCTAGTCTAACCATGTTGAATTTCGATGCATACATGCACAGTTTGAAGAAATTCCAACGTTGGCCTCATTCACTTCTCACTATGCGGGGTCGGTGCAAGATGACATTTGTGATGGGTGTATTAGAAGTGCCATGACATTTCAAGAGAGTTCCGAAAATGATTCTATAGATGGAAATGAAGAATGATGACAATGAGACAACCATTATATTGAACATTGATCCAAACATGGATGATCTCAAATATTATGCGAGGACCTCAAACATCCTTAAGTATCAAATCCCTCCCATACCTTCAAGGAAACTATCTAGTCTAACCATGTCAAATTTCGATGTATACAGAAACAGATTGAAAACATTTCAACATTGGCCCCATTCACTGCTCACTGTGCGGGGTCGGTGGAAGAAATTTGTGATGGGTGTATTTGAAGTTCCATGTCAAATTTCAAGATAGTTCTGACAACAATTCTATAGAAGAGAATGACAAACATTGGCAATGAGATGTGCATGATGAACGTTGATGAAAATGTGGATGATCTCAAATATTATGTGGGGACATCATACATCCTTGAGTCTTGAGACCCTCCCATACTGTCAGGGCATGTTTCTAGTCTAACCATGTCAAATTTTGACGCATACGAGAACATATTGAAGAAATTTCAACGTTGTCCCCATTCACTGCTCACTATGTGGGGTCGGTGCATGACATTTGTGGTGGGTGAATTTGAAGTTCCATGACATTTCAAGAGAGTTCCAACAAATATTCTACAAATGGAAAAAACGACAATTGAAAATGAGACGACCATTATGAACGTTGTTTCAAACATGGGCAATCTCAAAGATTATGTGGTCGGGACATCAGACATCCTTGAGTCTTGAAACCCTACCATACCGTCAAGGCATGTGTCTAATATAACAATGCCAAATTTCGATGCATACATGCACATATTGAAGAAATTTCAAAGTTGGACCCATTCACTGCTCACTATGCAAGGTCAATGCATGACATTTGTGGTGGGTGAAATGGAAGTTCCATGACATTTCAAGAGAGTTCCAACAAAGATTCTACAGATGGAAAAAATGACATTTGACAATGAGATGCCCATTATGAACGTTGTTGCAAACATGGATGATCTCAAATATTATGTGGTTGGGACATTAGACATCCTTGAGTATTGAAAACCTCCCATACCGTCAAGGCATGTTTGTAGTCTAACCATGTCCAATTTCAATGCATACAGACACATATTGAATACATTTCAACGTTGGCCCCATTCATTGCTCACAATGCAGAGTCGATGCATGACATTTATGGTGGGTGAATTGAAGCTTTTGCGACATCAACTCGACTTGGTAATTCAATAATAAAACCCTCCATAAGTATTATGTGGGGACATCAAACATGCATAAGTATCGAAACCCTCCCATACCTTCCAGGCAACTATCTAGTCTAACCATGTCAAATTTCGATGCATACAAGAATAGATTGAAAAAATTTAACATTGGCCCCATTCACTGCTCACTATGTGGGTTAGGTGGAATAAATTTGTGATGGGTGTATTGGAATGTCCATGTCAAATTTCAATATAGTTCCGACAATGATTCTATAGAAGGGAATGACAAATGATGACAATGAGAGTTGCATGATGAACGTTGATGCAAATGTGGAAGATGTAAAATATTATGTGGGGACAAAATACATCCTTGAGTATTGAAACCATCCCATACTATCAAGGCATGTGTCTAGTATAACCATATCAAATTTCTATGCATACAGACACATATTGAAGAAATTTCAACGTTGGTCCCATTCACTAGTGCTCACTATGCGGGGTCGGTGCATGACATTTGTGGTGGGTGAATTGAAGCTTCTGCGACATCAAATTGACTTGATAATTCAATAATAAAACCCTTCTATTGGTTTCCATATGGATATGGTTAAGGCATTAAGACTTATCACCTATGAATATCGTATCCTAATGGTGTATGTATCCCAAATGATGGCTTACAAATATCCCCTCTCAAGGGCGTGTGTAGTTTTTTAAGACCTCCTTTTGTCTCATGAGCCCAAGAATCTTCGTTTAGGTCATATCTCCATTTTTTCTTCCTTTTACCATGGTCAATACCCCAATATCCATCCCTAGTATGCAAAACCTCCTATAGGTGCCCATATCCCACTTGAAGATCAAAGATCCCTTTTATAGGGTTTACATGGAACTTTAAAGCCTTGTTCATGGATCAGATCCTTAAAATATTTAAACAATACTTGATTCCATTTATTTCCTCCCCTTACCATGGTTAAGACCCCAAGATTCATCCTTGCTACACAAAAATCTCCTAATGGCACCCGTATCCCAAATGGAGGCCAATATCCCTTTTAATGAAAATGTGTAGTGATTCAAGGACCCATTCATGGATCATGAGTCTTAAATGTTTTATTTAGGCCTTAATACCATTTATTTTCTTCCATGATCATGGTCACAGTCCTAAGACCCATATCTTGTGTCTAAAAATTTCAAATGGTGCCTATATCTCATTTGGAGTACAAAGATTCCATATGAGGGTTTGTGTGGTGTTTCAAGGTGTCATTAATGGATTATGAACCCTAAAATATTAATTTATATTCTATATCCCTTGTTTTCCTTCATCGACTATGGTTGAGGCCTTGAGATCCATGCATGGTATGCAAAATATCTCAATCATTACCATATCCAACCAAGTGGTCAATGATCCATGTTTGTGTGGTGGCTTGAGACCTAGTTTAAGGAAAAGGGCCCTAGAAGCTTAGTTTTGGGCCAATGGCCCAAGACCCATATCTTGTTGCAAAACCTCTGAAATGTAAACCATATCCCACTTAAGGAAAAACGTACTTTATGGAGGGTTTTGTGGTGGGTTGAGGAATATTTCATGTCCAATAAGATATATAAGATTAATTTAGCGGCCAAGGACCTTATTTTCCTCCCCTAATGGCACCCATCTTCCATTTGTATGAAAAATATTCCTTTTAGAGGACCCATGCCATATATCAAGGCCTTGATCATGGACCATTGGCCCAAGAATATTCATTTAGGGTCTAACTCCCTATATTTATCCCCCAACCATGATTAAGGCCTCGATATCTTTCCTTGATGCATAAAAATTTGTATCCCTAGTATGCAAAACCTCTTATAAGTTCCCATATCCCAATTAATAGAGATCAAAGACCCCTTTTGGAGGGCCTATTTGGTGCTTTAGGGGCACATTAATGAAGTGGATCCTTACAATATTTATATAAGACTTGATGTGCTTTATTTCTACCATTTACCATGGTTAAGACCCCAAGACTCATACTTGGTGTACAAAACCTCCTAATGGTGCCCATATTTGAAGAACAAACCAAATATCCCCTCTAAATGGCTTGTGTTGTGATTCAAGGACTCATTCATGGATCATGTGCCTTAAAAGATTCATTTAGGTACTAATACCCTTTATTTTCTCCCATGACCATGGTTAAGGTCTTGAGACCCATCCCTTATGCCTAAAACTTTCTAAGGATGCTAATATATCATTCATAGGATAAAGATTATATCTAGAGGGTTTATGTGATGGTTTGAGGTGTCATTAATGAATTATGATCCTAGAATATTAGCTTACATACTATGGCCCTTATTTTCCTATGTCAATAGTGATCAAGGCCATGAGACCCATGCCAGATACACAAACTCTCTCAATAATGTCTATATCACAGAATGAGGGCAATGATTTTGGTTTGTGTGGTGGTTTAATGCCTAGTTCAGGGATCAGTTCCCTATAAGCTTCATTTTGGGCCAGTAGCCCAAGACCCATCCCTTATGTGCAAAGCCTCCTATTGGTACCCATATCCTACTCAAGGATGAAGGTACTTTATAAAGTTTTGGTGGTTTGAAAAATCTTTCATGTTGATCCAGATTATTTTTGGAATGAAATGAAAGTAGAGATATTACAATGAAATACTCATAAAAATTGCCAGAAACAGAGAGATACAACAATACATGATTTCTATTAATGAAAGAAATGTATAGAGACTGTAAAAATACAGAGTGCAAGACTTGCTATAATGATGGCAGTTTTATATATAAGAAGATATGTGATTACACTCATTCAAGGCATGTGTCTAGTCTAACCATGTCAAATTTGGATGCATAGGGCTTGTGTTATGGTAATTTGCAGGTGTTATTCATGGTGATTGATCCTAAGAAATGATGTTTAGGGAATAAGGTCCAAGTTTTTTCCTCTCGGCCTAACCATGGCATTTGAGATCAAGAAGGTTCATGAGTTAGGGCTTAAGACCCTTCTTTCCCCCTTAACCTACATGTTAAGCCCTTAAGACCCATTTCTATTGTACTTGTATACCTCAAATAGTCCAAAAATAACCTACAAGGGTCCTTTGAGGTGAATGATATGTTACATAGGTCATGAACCAACTAAGACCCATCCATGATGAAGAAGACCTCATAATGTCACCCATATTCAACTTGGATGCCAAAGACTCCCTAGAGAGGACTCGTGTCATGGTTTTTAGGTGTTTTCGATGGTGGTTGAGCTTGAGAAGGTTAATTTATGGCTTTAGGTCATTGTTTCCAACTTTCCATGTTTATACATCTACACCCATTTTCAATGTACAAAACCTAATCGTGATGCCTATATCCCTCTTAAAGGTCAAAGTTCTGTTATGTTGGTTTAAGGACTTGTTCAAGGCTCTTGAGCTTCAAAATATTCAACAATATTATACACAACGTTTTTTCATTCTTTGATGATAACTAAGGTCTTGTGACCCATCCATGGTCTTGTGTGGAGACCTGAGGACTTGTTCATGGTGCTTGAGCTAGATATGATATGTTTGGGGCTTGAGTTATTGTTTCCCTCCCTTGACCATGGTTAAGGGATTGAGGCTTGTTTCCCTACCACAAGAATGGTCAAGGCCCCGAGACCCATATGTAGTATGCAAAACATATAAATTTCGCTCATTTCCAAATATTAGTCCAAAGGCATTGAAGTGAGAGCTCATGTCATGGTTTCTAGGTGTTTTTCATGGCACATGAACTTCAGAAGGTTCAATTATGGCTTAAATCCTTTACTCCCCTCTTAACCCTTTTTAGGTGTTAAGACCCATTTCTAGGGAACAAAACCTACTCATGGCACTTGTATCCTACTTGGAGGCCTTCAAGGAAGCCTTACAAATGAGTGATGTGTTGGTTTGAGGACGTATTCAAGGCTCTCAAGCCCAAAAATATTCAACAAGATCCTAAGGTACTTGTTTTTCTTCCTCAACCATGGTTAATACCTCTCTACCTGTCCTTACTACAAAAAACCTCCTAATGGTGTCCTTATCCAACTCTGATGCTAAGGACCCCCTAGAGAGGGATTGTGTTGTGGTTTCTAGGCGTTGTTCTTACTCAATGTAGTTAAAGCATTAGCAATACCAAAAGTCATCAGTACTAACCACCAATGTTTCTCACAACATTATTTTAGTCAACACAAGCAAGCAAGCAACCACCCTTTTCCTAGGAGGCTACCATGAGTTGGGGTAATCTATTTTGAAAATTTTCCTAGGACCTTGCAAATTTTCCTAGGAGGTTGTCAAGGCATAGATACACAAAGGGAATCCTTGAATTGTTGAATGCCTTTAGGTGTTGTGACATTCCATATTTCTATAGGCT
>SNQJ01S0000421.1:443104-491091 GCA_010110895.2 Picea sitchensis
TTTTATTTCTTTCTAGTTTTTCTTTGTTTTTCACCATTTTGTTAGCTCATATGTTTTGAATATGGTCAATATAACAATATTTTAAGAAATTATTTATGTTTCATTCAATGTAACTTGTATTTACATTTTTATTATTAAAAGTAAAAAATTATTAAAAAGTGACGTTGAATTTTTAAAGTATATTGTGATATTTTCATGGCATTATGTGTTACCTTGTGCTTTGAGTGATAATAACATTTAAAAAGTAAACATTTAAGGGTTTTTTTTATGATTTTGTTTATAGTAATGATGACTTCTTTTACCACATTATAAAAATGTGTCATTTTCATACCCCAATTTTAGAATGGGTGCTACTGGTAGCAGTATTTTTCAATTTGATGGTTGATTTTGAGGTTTTGGTTTTAATGGTACCAAATGACAAAAATACGATTTCAAATGATCTCAAAATTTAACGTTTTGAAAAGAAAAAAAAATCAAAAAAATCTTATTTGTTTTTAGGTGTCGATTTTAAGGTATTTCTGAGCTACTATCTAAGTTTTGAAGCCCATGTTTGAAAAATGTTGTAATTTTGACCCCGTTTTAAAACATGGTGCTACCGGTAGCACCACTTTTTGATTTGAGGGTTGATTTTGATGTTTTTAATGCAAAAATATGGGTTTTGTGGGATAGAGTTCTTGTTTTGAGGTCACAGTTCTCATTAAGTTGGTAACTATGTTCTAGTCAGGGAGAGTCATAGAACATGAATTTGTAAGAAACTAAAAATATCTCAAAATTCTTCGTCTTTCTTGGTGTTGTTGTCATTTGACTCCAAACATGCCCCTATAATGCCCAAATAGTATACCAATAGTAATAGAGCATAATACAATTGTGAAAGAGTAACACTATGGTAATCATTGTGAGTTTACTGTGATACTAATAGGATACTAGTAATGAACTAGTGTTACATCTTGATTCACTGACTATTTCTGTCATTAATGGTGTTATAGGACGTGCAATAAAACATAGATTTTTCATATCTATTTTCATTGAGTGAGGGAAGTTCAAGTAGAATAGAGGAAAGTGAGACATCTAGTAGGTCTAACGGGCAAAGATTAACTAGAGGTGAGAAGATCAAAAGAAAATTCCATAGACGCATGGATTTTTTTCTTGCGAAAGGGGGATCATGTTCTTATGATCTTGAGAGCATAGACAACATCGAGATTCCCTTGAGGTACAAACATATAGTGAAACAATGGGTCCCCAAGGATCTTCCTGAAATAAACACTGATTTTTGTGTAAATGAAAGGATATACCAAATTGCTCCATCGTCATTACATGGTTTGGGGATATTTTCCATGGATGGAATAAATGTCTGTTATGAAAGATTAAATGAATTGATGGAGTACATCAGACGTTGTTATATCTACAAATATTGGATACAAATAGTCCAATATAAAAAAAGTATGTGAAGATAGGACTTGGCTGCAAATTATATACAACTAAAAGACAATGATCAAAATAAAGGAGCAACTATCTATATTGATGGAAGACCAAAAGCAATGGGGAATATTGCAGGGTTTATAAATAGTACATGACCCACGAGCACAAATAAGTGATCCAATTGTGTATTTGAGGGGCGTGCAGGAAACCGTGTATTCGTATGTGCAATAAAATCAATAGTTGCAGGGGAAGAGTTATTTATTGATTACAATTTGAATCGAATAGATACAAATGTTGCTATTATGGGGGCAATACGTATACTAATTTACCCAAATTGTAAGCAATGACTCTCATATTTTATGATTTTCATTATGTTCTTTACGGTGTTAATCCATTTGGAGAGTTTTGGTCCGTTTAGTACTCAGTGTGTCCTATTTTTGTTATCAACATTTGGATTTCCCATACATTTGAATTTCTAATAAAATTGAATTTATTTCTCATGATAATGATCACGGTTCTAATTTTACTGTAATGCGGCAGGATGATCATCGTAAATCAAAAGAGGCCTCAGAAAAGGTAAATGAACAACAATTTTTAAATTGCATTTAATGTGCATTTTATTTCTGTGGCAATCAATTATTTTATTTGTTTACATAACTAAATTATCATTTGTTTTGTTGAATATGTAGTCGGCGGGACATGATGTCGATGATGATTCGCTCGGTGAAAGGGATTTGTATGAATCCATCGACCCTATGGTTTTAATTAGAAAATAAATAAATAAAGGAAACAAGGAACTAGCTCACTTGTTATATATTCTAGATCAAACTCTTGAGGTAGAAGAAATGATCAAATAAGTTATGACAAGGCTTAAGACATATAAGGTAATAACCATAATTTCAAGTGGTTTTATTTTTGTGTCATGAGATCAATTATGAAAGATTTGTTTTTAACTTTTACATTATCTAAACGAAAAAAAATGTTTTCTTTCTTATATAGAGATTTTTGGATCCCGCTGACACCAACGTGCATGGTATCGGTAGTAGTGGCGCTGCACAGACGCCACAGGGTCCCAACGTAGGCCCTCGTATAGCTATCAAGATGCAACTATTCAAATCTCCACCTTCCACACCATTAGGTGGGAGCCACGACACACACACCAAGGAAGCAACCACATAGGTAGGCTATGGAGGTGGTGACAGAGATGAGGTCGATGATTTGACAAACTATATGGTTGCTTTTACTAAAGAAATATGTGTGACCAACACAGGGAACCTTAAGGGCACCTTTATGGTCAACGAGGAAGGGCTTCCATTAAATAAAGTTAAAGTCCTAGGTAATTTTTAAAATTTTATTTTTTTCATGATCTCTATGTAGACAAATATAAATCATCTAAATTATTATTTTTAAATTAATAATGATATAATCATTTTGTGTGTAGGGAACAACGATTTTTACAGGTCCTTGGAGAATAAGTATTTGCTGATTTTTGGGCCCACCAAACGGGAGAGGTGGAATTCCCAGAATTCCAACCTCAAAAACGAATTGATGGATTATCTAGAAAGCCTTTTTGGTGTAGATACATTAAATAAGACCTTGGCCACCGCTGAAGCTGGCCAATATTTAAAATATACGCGAGAAACATATAGGAATCAATTGAAAAAAAATGATAGGTACGAGCGTCCTCTAATGATTCCTGAGAGGGAGTGAAAGGCCCTCATTGAGGATGCAAAATATAAGAAATTGATGGATGAAGGAAAAACACCCTCTGGTCCCAGAAGGTGAATTACAATTTCAATTGAATACCTTCAATTTTTTTTAGATGTAAATAAAACTGTGGTATATATTAACATACTTGAAACTTTTGATGATAGGTTGAATGACAAGTCAAAGGCCACAAAATCAAGGCTTTCCAAATGTGGCCAACACAGGCTAGGCTAGGGCGGCTACTTGAAGTTGCAGTTATGAATTGTAAGTACCTAAATATCTTATTTGTATCGCCTTAAATTTTTTAGGTAATTGCAACGAATAACATAAAAAATACATACTCTTATGCAATGCAGGGTGATGAGTTTGGTTTTGAAACCACGAAGGAAGACCTCCAGCTTGGTTACAAGTACGTCTATAAAGCAGTATTTGAACACTGAAAAAGATTGGGGCAGATACCAAGAACCACTTTGCAGGATAAGGTAAATAAAATTCAATCCACATTAACCTTTATTATTAAAAGAATATAATCATGTTGGATATTATTAATATTTACAACTTTGTTTTAATCAAGGGAGCAACATTGTCAACGAACGCACTAGTATTGGAGAGAAGTGTGTTGATAGCAGTTTGCAACTAGAAGATGGTTCTGATCCCATTCAATCCCAATTTTCCATGGGGGTGTAGCCCCATGATGGTGCTACGACCAAGCTAGCACATGACGGTAATATGGATGTATTTTAATCATATACTTAATAATTATGTAGTTATACATTTTGTACTTCTATTTTTTTTTACTTATACATTTATGATTGTCCTTATAAATTTTGTGTTCTCAATGGAAGAGACCATTGTACTTGAGGCTCATATATTTAAAGAGGAGAACATGGGGGAAACCATTCCAATGGTGCCGACCAGTGCACTAGGTAAATAATGACATTGCATGTGTTTTTTTTTAATATTACTGAACTAGTTCAATGATATTTAAAAACTGGCCATTTAAATTTTGTATTTTTTTATTTTATAGGTGATGGCTCATCATAGTGTCCTCCATTACATCGTGAGTACCCCACGACTAGGCATTCTCTTCCTGAGAGGATGTAATCACAATCAAATTTTGAAGAGCACCGAAATAAAGAAGATGTAGATATTGATGAAATTATTAGGAACTATAGAGCTAAGAAGAAGAGGTCGGCTAAAAGTACTAAATGATGATGTACATGGATATTTTGATAATTATTTAATATAAAATCTATTTTCACCATATTCCGCTCACTCCAAATGGATCAAGGAAACATTTTATTTCATTGTAAACAATTGTGAATATTGGTATGTATATATGTTTGTTTTTGCTGTAAATATTTCAATAGATTTATATGTTGGGTATTAGGGAATTGAGAGTGATTTGAGGGGAGGGGAGGGGCCATAAGAGATTCCTCTTTCACGTGGTTGGCCCTATTCAATAGAGAATAATTTATTGGAGCCATTTAATCTTGGAGGAAACCTCCCTCAATCCAACAAAGGAACAACAAAGTCAATGTTGACTTCGTTGTTGCTACCTCAAATCAAGGGAGGCATTTTGATCAAATATTAGACACGTGGATCCAATCAATTATTCTCTAAACCAAGAGGATCTCATTCATGTATGTTCTGACACTCTCGTAAAAATGCATCTTAGAGTAAATAATGCACTACAAATATTACTTGTATTGATTTTTTAGATATTTATGGAGGTTGAATGATCTTGGCAGGTAATTTAAGATCTTTCTTCGTCAATTGAGGGAAGCTTAAGACTAACAGAGGGTAATACATATGAAGAGAAACACATGGGGCCAACCATTCCAACCGTATTATCGACTAGTTCATCATATCATGTGTGATTTCTCCTTTCATCATATAAGTTTATATAGCCATCAATTTTAGTTATGTTTAATGTTTTATGAATTGTTATGTTCGATTGATAAATTGAAAAATCACCATTTAGGTATGTATAATCTTTTTATTATGTCCTCTAAATATTATGGATCTGTCAGTGTAGGTTTATGGTTAACCAATGGATAAATCTAACATGAATGTATGGATAAATTATAACATGAATGTATGGCTCCGAACATGTCGCCAAAAATAGTAGTTTCTTTCTATCATTTTCATGCCTTTTTCTCACTCTTGTTTTCTCTCTCCCCTTCTCTCCCACTCCCTCTCTCTCTCTCTCTCTCCATTTTCCACTCTCCCCTTGTTCCTCCCTCCCTACCTCTATACCCCCCTTCTCTCTCTCTCTACCCCCCTCTCTATCTTTCTCTCTTTCTCTCTCTCTCCCCCACTCTCCCCCCTTTCTATATTACATCTCTCTACCCCCCTTCTTTTTCTCTCCCTTCCCCCCTACCCCTCTCTATATTTATCCCTCTTTCCCTCTCTCTCTTTACCTTTCTCTACCTCCCTATCTCTCTTTACCTCCTCCCTCTCCCTCTCTCTCTCCCCCTCTAGACCCTAAACCCCAAACAAAGGGGGGATATCCAACACAACAATGGAAATGGAGAGAATACATATGAAAAAATGAGGTTCATGTTATTGGTTCCATTAAAAATTAAAATTACGATGTTTTTTTATATCTCCCTCTCCCCTTATTACACATCTACATCACCTCATCAAAATAAAATATCATAATAATCATAAGTAATTCCTACCCTCCCAATCATTTTACCATGATTTGGCTACATCCACAACTCCAAAAGGTCATATGTCCCTTTCATTCAATCCATCATTGTCTAATCACTATTTATTTGTTACCCATTCACTCTCAATGATGGAGAGAGTGAATGGAAGACAGAGAAATAGTCACAAGACAATGATCGATTCAATGAAATGGACATATGACTGTTTGGAGGTGTGGATGTAGTCAAATCATGGTACAAATTTTGTTGAAATAATGGTTCAAAGTTCTGGATCCAACTCCAAATCACATATTTTGAAGAGGTACCAATTTTTAATTTTAATTATAATTTGCTAGTCATTTTTCAACATGAAGTATATTTGTTTGAGAGAAACACTTTAGATCAATCCTTCCTCTATTATCTTTCCATAGAAATAAAAATTGATTTATTCCATCGTCCTCATGGCTCGAGTTAATATAGGGTTAATGATTGAGTATATTTTATGCCTAGGATTAGATGGAGCTAGGGGGGTCTATGTCATGGTCTATATCAAGCTCTTCGTCAATGTCTAAATTTATATCTATCTCTATGTGGTGGTATAGGTCATGGTCTACGTCAAGCTCTGTGTTTGGTGACAATATATTTGGAGGAATGGAACCTACTGAAATGAACATTAGGACCATTTGGAGGCTTAGAGATTATGATATTGCGGTGCACCCAAATTGAAAGGACCATTTGGACGTGGAGAGATAGAGAGATTGCAATGAACCATTTGGAGGCCCAGACATCATGAGATTGCAGTACACTTGATTTGAAATGAACATTTGAGGTGGAAAGGCTTTGAGCATGTTTTTTTCTTATTATTTTTCAAATGTTAAAAGCCAAAAGCATTGTCATTCATTTCCCTTGAGCCCATACAACCTTTAGTGTTGTAATCTTGTCTTTGATACCAATTGTAACATACCCAACCACCCGTGTACACTGTTGGGATTGTGGGGTACTTAAAATTTCCTCAAAAATGTGTAAGAAAGGAGCCCTGACCCAAGCTCATACATTTCCGCATGCAATCGAGATCCATTCCACCTCCATTATCTTGGAAAACAAGAGTTGGACTATTTTCCCTAGGGTTCTGAATTTTGTCCACAATGACAAAATTTGCACCATTTTGAAAATCTTCAACTACATTATCAAGCAACTTCGAAATATCTCCAAATTCCCAGTTGTGTGAAGTCGCATTAGAATGGAGGAATTTTGGATGTACTTGAACATGATACATGCCACCTGGTAAAGATCACTTTTGTTCATTTTGGACATCATAATCCCCAACTCTCCAAAATTTATTAAAACTATTTTTCTTTGAGTTTATACCTAAAACGTTTAGTCAAAGGAAAAATGAATGCAAATGATGTTCTCTTTGCAGCGCATTTTTTGATCTCCACCCCTTCACAAAAAGCAGAGAATATAACCCTAATCATAATCTGATATGATATGAAACTCCAAAGGGTGCATTGCAATCTCACATATTTCCTCCTCAAACGGTCATTTCAACTCGGGTGTACTGCAATCTCATGATATCTGGGCCTCCAAATGGTTCATTGCAATCTCACTATCTCTTCGCCTCCAAACGGTCCTCCTTTACACAATGATACAATTTTGCTCCTTTGGTACAAGATGGAAGCTTAGTATGTCTATCTATCTCAATTAGAATAACATGGTTATAGCATCTCCTCTCTTTAGTGCAAGACTCGATATAACCATCATAAACTAGAGGACAACTTAGGTCAAAGGTAGTGAGTTTTTGGGTTATGATGGGTTTGCAAAAATTAGAGCTTCCACCGAAACAATATTAAGCTAAAAAAAACTTTCCTTAACATCATTCTTGTATAAAAAGGTATAAATATGTATTGAATTAGATAATGAGAAGTGTGAACTAGTCTTTAGCAAACTGTCTTTGGGGGAAACCCAAATTTGATTAGATCCATCATTGGGAACTTTAGGCATCTTATCACTTCCTTCTGGGAAGAAAATTGTTGGAATATTGGTTGTTTTCATTGATGTCAACCCTATTCATTGGTTTTGGATCCCAATATTGATGAAGGTATTTGGACATGAAGGACAATGCACATGCAGATACAACACCCATGGATGGATAATATACATCATGTTGTTTCCGGTGGTAGGTGGAACGTCACGTGGATACTCATGGTTGAGGAGAAATTAATTTTTGAAGATGACAAAGTGAATTGAATAAGGAAGTACAGGTCAACCTTGAAGATAATTAAAGAAAAGAATTACAAAATAAGAAAGTGTCAGGTCGGTCCTAATGTTAAAAGGAAGTGACATAAAGGGTATAAATACATCTCATTAAACATTCATTTTTCAATACACACAAGTTTGTTAATGAACAAGGAGATATAAGTCGGATTTTAGAGGAGATATGAAGCAAAGAAGGATGGATTTCAAGGGAGGATGAAGTCTTTTAGTGATGTGTTCTAAGGTATGTTATTTATAGGTCATCTTACCATTTTCGCTATAATTTTTTTTCCAAAATGATTTAGATGGTGAAATTTTTACGGTATTGAGAAGACATATCTAGGTACCTGTGGTAACAAATTCATCTCTTTATTCGCTATAATTTTTTAGATACACTCTGTGGAAGATAGGGTTTTTGACTAGTCCTGAAGCTAGTCATAAACAGGGGTTCCAGGTAAAATCGTCATAACGTATTCATAGAGAATCCAAATGAAGTGAGACCAATTTCATTGGAAAGAGTACATGATATAGTTTCCTATGTAAACATTTCATAATCATATGTTAAATATTGAGCACGGGGAATTCTGTACAAGTTTTCTCTCCTAAATAAAACCGAATTGAAAAAGGTCTACCATTTTCTCTATAACTCCTTTTCTGGGAGGATTCAAGGAGTGAAACTTGGAGGAGTTTCAGAGAATAAATTGAGTTATATTATCTATAGGATCATATTATTCTAAGAAGTGAAGAATTGCAGAATTTGAAGAGGTCTCAGGAAGCATTATGTTCTATGTGATGGTTGGTTGATGGTGATGATTTAATGTAAAGTTTTATTATCTCTCATATATTGTTGGGTGGAAGGAAGGGGAAAGGATGGAGAGGTCAACCCTCTCTTGATATTGGAGGATTGTATATTCCTTTTGGAGGTTTATCCCTCCCTTTATATTTGGAATTTGTAGCTACCTTTGGAATTCATTACTTCCCTTGAACAATAACTATTGGTTATTTCTCATAAATTGTGCATGGTGTATTGTGGTGTATTGGTGTAACTCTTCTACTATTTTTCATTGCTCATTGGATATAATTGAATATATAATCTAGTTGAAGTATAAGTTGATTTTTTTTCCAAATTGTACTTGATACTGATTCACCCCCCTCTTAGTATCAACAATTGGTATCAGAGTAGGTTGCCTTCAGAAAAATTTAACCACTGGAAGGAAAATCCTGAGTAGAGATGGATGACCATGAGAAAATTTCAAATGGGATTCAAAGATTTGATGGAAGAAATTATGCATATTGGAGTTATAGAGTGAAAAATTACCTAACAACTTTAGGAGTAGACATTTGGTACTCAGTTGTAAATGGATATGTAATCCCAAATATTGCTCCAACCGATCCAAATGAGAAGAATCTTATGAGTTGTAATTCAAAATCCAGACATGTTATTCTAGGAGAATTGGCACCAACCATTGATACCAAAGTGATGGGATGCATCACTTCTAAAGAGGTATGGGACAAACTTAAGAGTATCTATGAAGGTGATCCAAAAGTTAAGCAAGTCAATCTTCAATGACATAGAACAAAATTTGAAAATTTGAAGATGGATGAAAAGGAAGATATTGCAACCTATTTTCTTAGAGTTGATGAAGTTGTTAATGATATCAAAGGATTAGGTGAAGAGCTCGATGAATCCTTGGTTGTACGAAAAGTGTTGAGATCACTTCTCTTGATGTATGATGCTAAGGTCTCCGCCATTGAATAAACTAGGGACTTGACTAAAATGACAATGGATGAATTAAATGGGTCTCTTATAGCATATGAAATGAGAACAAGTACATAAAGTGACTAGCCAAACAATAAAGCAGCCTTTAAAGCCATAAATAAGACAAAATACAAGGAAACGACCTTGATGAAGAAATATAAAATTTTGTAAGAAGGTTCTAGAAGGGAAGTGGAACATACAAAGGTAAGTCTCCTCTCAAATGCTTTAATTGTGGTATAATAGGACATATTGTTGAAAATTACTACTATAAAAAGAGAAGTCTCAACAATAAAAAGAGCTTCTACTCTAAGGATGATGACATATCCTCAGATGAGAGTGATGAAGAAGATAATGATGGAGGAGAAGTCCTCTTCATAACCCAAGAAACCCAGGATGATGATCACACGAGTTCTAAAGAAGAAAAAAACATTTTTAAAGAAGATTAAGATGAAGAAACCAACCTTGATTCCTTTTGGGGATACAAAGACAATGTAGAGAGTGAACAAGAAGATGAGAATATTGAAAAGTTGAAGATGAAAATAACAAGCTTAGAAACACAAAAATAATACTAAAAGGTGAATTGAGTAGTTGTGAAGAAGAGAATTACAAGATTGAAAAGACCATTGATAGCTTGAAGGAACAATTAGAAGATTATGAGAAATTGAAAGAAGAATTGGATCACACAAAATGGGAGCTACTATTGACAATGTTGGTGTATAAATATGTTCAATATATTACAGTCATTTATATGTCAATCTAGGATTCATAATCAAAAGAGTTGTTACACTATATGTGTCGAGAACAGGTAACCTACCTATGTCTGTTGTATCTATCTCAAGATGGAAATAATTAATAACATAATATTATGTTTCTAGAATTTCTAAATGCTTCACACAACTTTAAACTTAGAAGAGAAAACTGATAACAAAACTTCTCAAAAAAACATTCAATCAAAAGGTTATTTCTTAGGTGACAAGTTTGTTCATTCCAGGCTTATGAAATGGAGAGATGAACTTAAGATCTTGTTCCCTATTGCATTCGAAAACAGTAATCAACAATCAACTTTAGTCACTCTTAAACAAAAATCAATCACAACTCTATTCTATTCAATCAAACCTCCTTTAGGACAAGAAACAACCAACATGACTGAGAGGCTTCATTATGGAATGTGAAGATAAGAGATGAAGTACTATGGTTCCCGTAACCACTAATAACACCACAATTACAAACTTAAAATAAAAAAATTTGATTAACAATCCCACACATTAGACTCTTATCAATTAAATGTCAACCCACAGAAGTAGGAAAGGAAACTATCTATTTTGTCCAATGTCTAATTACTCACACTGATTTAGAAGCAAGTGATTGTACATTGAACTTTAAAATGTATTTGAAATCCTTGACAACACACAAATGTTAAATACTCACACAATCACACAAATCATGTACATGGAGGCTTACCTTGGTTGGGGTCGCGGGCCCTTGCCGAACCAACAAGGTACCTCTAAAAATATAATAGACTAAAACGTTCTAATCAGACTCATGAATTGCACAACAGATCATTTGTATTCCTTCAACTTGTAAATTGAATCAACATTTCATCATCTCATACATTATGACGATATGTATCATTCTGTTCTTGCTACTTGCTTCATTACATCCATCTTATTCTATCGCCTATACAACACCCCTTATAAAGAAGGTGAGCCAATACTATCAACATCTAAGGATAAGTATCAAATAGTTTTTAAAATATTACAATTGGCAATTCATATTGAATCTTTAGGGATGAACTTCATCCTCATGACATGAAGTGCATGAGTGATTAAGTCTATCGTGATCTCAAAACTACTTTAGAGACTTTGATCCAACTGACTTCTTGGAATCTCCATCAGTATACTCGTTCATCAAGAGATTTATGGAAATAGGGGTTTGGTACCAGATCAAACTCAATTGCAACGATGAGTACCAGATTAGGTGCCCAGGCAGTACCGGGTCAGCGCTATGCAAGTATGTTGGTACCAGATTACTGTTGTGCGGGTACTGGAATAGGTGGATCCTTGGTATCAAAATAGGCTAGGTACCATATCACGCTACAGTTGTAGTACCAGAATAGACTGGGTATCGGATCATGCCATAGTTGTAGTACCAGAATAGTGAGTTACTGGATCAAGCTGCTTAAGATTCAAGTGATTAGGATCATACATAATCAAGCATTTAATCGAATTAACTCAAGAAAACTAAACAAATCATGCGTTAACCATAAGTTACCTCTTTATGTATATGAACAAGGTCATCAGGTGTATTTATGGAGGAAATAGTAAATTAGATACACATAGCATAGGTAAATAGGCTTAGATAGAGGGTAATATAGGACATTAGAAGTGTCAAAATAGAGACTCAAATATTCCCCCATGCTAAAGTCATTGCATGTCCTCATGCAACAACATCAAAATTGATACTCAAAACTTTTTGCAAAATTGAACCATTCCCCATCATTTCTCTGGCTGTAGGATGTTAAAACCAAAAGCCTCTCTCCTCAGTTCCTTCTTAATCACTCTAGTGTATTGGATCAACCATAAGACTTTGTTGAGTTTAGTAGAGACCTATGCATTTTTTTATTTTAATTGTGCATTCTCTGCCTTAATGTGCCTATCCAATACTCGGTACTCTGCAACTTCTTGTTTTATCTTCCCAATATTCTCTATCAATAGTTGTTTGCTTAGAGATTTGTCTGGACCAGATGTGGTTGTTTTCTTAGTCACCTCCTCTCAGGCTTCCTTTTCCTTTCTCAGACCCCGCAAGGTTTCTGTCACCAACCCCCCGGTTTCACTAATCGTAGCTCCATAGCCACTTTCTTTCTCTGGACAATTCAGGATATCAATGGGTTCTCTTTGAAGAGAAGGGACATGTGGAACTGTTGTCTACTTGGCCATGATTCTGGTGGTCCTTCGTATGGGAAGTCAGACTTCCTCAGATTTTCTAATAGGGGTGCAAATATCCTAAAAAAACTTCCTCTTTTTCATCTTAATAGAAGTTATAGGCATGGACACTTGTTTCTCCCATGTCGATTTGATTTTTATCTTGAAGGACTGAAGTGTGGGTTCCAGAGTCCACCTTTGCTGATCATTCCTTATTTCCACTCTAGAATATTGAGGTGTAGTCTCTGAAATTTGTTTCTTTCAAGCCTTCTCGTTTTGAGTTTCCCCTTGTTTCCACTTTTCATCTTAGGAGTTTCTTCTAACTCACTAACTTGTTCTTGAGGAGACACAATAACTACCTCAGAGGTCTTTTCCAACTCCTTAATCGATTCTCGAGGGAGCTCAACAGTTTCCTCAGGGACATCATGTGAAACTTCCTGTTGATATGTCTTCTTCCTCTTTCATTTCTTACTTTGTGACAATTGATCTTTAGGACTCGAGGTTGGGTTAGGTACTTTAGACTAGGCAGGATTTTCCTTCTTATATGTGGTAGGACCTTCTAAGATTCGTTCTACTGACACACTCTCCTTTTGACCCTTTTTATTTCTCTGCATGTTGAGGTCATGGGTCTTTTCCAATTTTCTAGCTGGTTTTGGTGATAACACAATGGTTGCTTCATGAGCACTATCTGATCATTCCCCTAGCTCAAAGTCCTTCTTTTTCTGTCTTTTGGCTTTTGAAATCGAGGTTGGACTTATTTTATGAGATTGGGAGACTTTCTTCTTTCTGGATGTAGTAGGCTCCCCTACAACATAATTTTCTTTCTCCAACCCCTCAATAGGCTTGGATGAGCTGGGTGTAACAGTGGCTTATTTACCCCATGATTCCTTCCCTCTGTATTTATTTTCCTTTATGTTGGACTCCTCACTGTGTATTCTTGCTTCCTATTCCTCTACAGATTTGGACATTCCTTCCTGAGAAAAATTCTATTGGAGTAGTTTCTTCCAAATACTACCTTGTGTCCTCAAGGCATGGACAACCAAAAGTTTCATTAGCCCATGGTGATGGAGGATAGTTTCAGGTTTCTTGGAAGTTGATTTCACTCCTCTCACCATTTTATTTAAATGCATCCATAGGAACTGAGGAAAATCAATTTGTGGCCCTCCTTCAAAATGTGATAGAAGTTTCAAATGGTAAATGAAGGTTACTACATACCTCCATTCACATGTGAGAAATCTCTATAAACTTATGAGCATCATCCAATATTCATCTTTGATGTAGCTTCAAGGAATTTTGTTAGTCCAATCGAGGTCTTGATGTTCTGGCCTGAGAAATTTTTGACAAAGCTTCTTGTCAATGATCACCCTCTTGAAGTATTTTTCTCTAGACGAAGGGAGGCTTGTAGCTTCTTCTATGGTGGCATCTGAAATCATTAGCTTCATATCTGCAAGATGAACACTTTCTCAATCATATGTATGCGCAAAATCAAGAGAGACTCCTTCATGATAGCCTTTAAAATTCTCTAAAAATGGGACCCAACCGACCTATTCATATTTTCCCCTGCAAGCTTGATATTTTTTTGTTTCCCTATATAATTGGAATATGGGCTCATGCTTGTCGACCCCCATGCTAGCTTAAAATGATTCTTTAAGGTGTATGAGGCATGGACAGAGGATTGAGGGTTGAGTATTAGATCAACACAAACTGTGATGGAGTATCGGATCAACGCAGACCATGATGGAGTACCAAAAGAGGATAAGTATGCAAAAGATATGAAGGCACAGGATTACCGTGTGAATGCAGGTGGTGTGATAGTAAAAATGGTAACTAACACTCATCTGGATGGAAAATCCATCCAGAGGAGCATTTATAAATTGAGATTCAGTTCACAATGGTCACATCGAGGTTAATGATGAAAAGGTAAGACACCTTAAATTCATGAATAGCTTATAGACTCCTATGAGAGTTGGCGTCAGACCATATTCATGGGAGTCTTAGATAATGATGACAAGAGATTTGGTCATTATGACCGGAACTCGCGAGTATGAAATCGGTTAACGTCATCGGGATCATGGTTTGACATGCATAAAGATGCGGCTCAAGTCATTCGAATCGCACAATATTGAATCATGTGAGTATGACATTTATCTACCAAATAAATGAAAGGCATGAAGTTGATCATGTAGGAGACACAATTACCTCATACTTCTCAGTATTTCAGGAATACATGAATGTTTTCATCATAAGGAAATGTAAACGAGAATTTGCAGAAGTTCGAGGTTAGGGAGTGTGTCATGATTTGAGAGTAACCATATGTTTAATGCACAATTAGTCTAATTTCTTTAATAAAATGGAAAAATGTTGAATTTATACGTCCTAGTACTTGAAACATTAAAATAAAGCATCAAAACTTGAATATATGATTAGAGATACCAACACCTTATTACCAGTACTAGATCACCTGAGTACAAAATCACATGAGTTCTGGATGAATGAAGGGTTGTGGTCAGTACTAGATGGACGCAGGGTTCCTCCCTCAGTACTAGGTGAACATAGAAATGTTGTCCAGTACCGGATGTGGTCCAGTACCATATAAGCAAAGACTTTCTCCTTTAGTACCAGATGATAATAGAGGTGACCATCAGTACCGGATGAACGTAGAGACGTGGTCCAGTAACAGATGAGCATAGAGGAAAACATTTTATTCCAGTACTCGAGGAGAATTTGAGACAGTACCTGGTGGTAGTTCTTTGTAGACTAAAACTTTTGTAGGCTGCACTTTGTAGGAGTAGCTAGTGTCTTCTAGTGTTCTGGAAGAGGACCTTTGATCTGATTCAATTGAAAAACCATGTAGGTGGAACAAATACCAACACTAGATGCATGAACTCTGAGTTTGCAACAAAATAATTTGGTGACTGGGCTCCAAGCTCTGTGACAAGAAGGTATTCTTCATTTGGATGACCAAATGTTAATATTTATAACCCTCCTCTTTTGGAACTAGGTTGATCACTGCTCCTATTGACACTTCCTTTCTATTACAAAAATAATAATCCTAACTACTACTTTCCTGTGGATTTTTATCGAGCCCAGATTAATTAATTCTCGCCAGTGTTTTCAATTTTAAAGAGTCTAAAAAACTTAAAGAAAACTCTATATATCGTCCCGTGCATTTTTCTCGAGCCCGGGCCAGTTCCTGCTCGCTGGTGTTTTCAATTTTAAGAGTCTGAAAAACTTAAAGAAAACTCTATATATTGTCCCATGGATTTTTCTCGAGCCCGAGCCAGTTCCTAATTGCTGGTGTTTTCAATTTTAAAGAGTCTGGAAAACTTAAAGAAGACTCCATCTGGTAAATGTCCTCCTTATTCATTTATCTACATGAGAACACAACCAACTTTTTGTTTTTATTAGTTATATCAAAAAAATAAAAGTTCTATCTAATGACACACCTATGTACATAGCCAAATTAATTCATGCAATTGAACTTACTTTGGTGGGTCAGCATGAGGAGAAACCCTTTTTCTTACCAGTTGCATTTCGGAATTCTAAAGAATATTTTTGACAAAATCCTCTTTGGATAGAGGCTTATGATAAACCTTCAGTCTATGTCCATTTATGAAAAAGGGAGTTTGATTCTCATCAATAGTCTTTGTATTTACTGAACCATTGTCATAAAATGTATGAAATTCATAGGGTCCCAACCATCTAGTAGTAAATTTACCTTTAAAATTCTTGAACCTACTATCATACAGGAGGGCCCAATCACCTGATTGAAAAAGACTTCTTTTTGATGTATTTGTCATGCCATTTGGTCCCTTTTTCCTATATAAGGGTGGTCCTTTGAAGAACATATTGTATTATCTCATCAAGCTCATTCAACTGTAATAACCTTTGTTTTTTAGACTCATTCAGATTCATCCCTAATTGCATGGAATTCCTAAAGGTTTTTACTTGAAATTCTATGGGAAGTAGTAGCTACTTCCCATACACCAACTCATAAGGTGTATGGCCTATTATGTTTTTCCAAGCTATCCTATAGTTCCATAAGGCTTCAGTAAACCTATCATCCCAGTCTTTGTGATGCAGTTGAACAGTCTTGGTAAGAATAGCCTCTATCACCTTGTTAGTTGATTCCACTTGCCCATTTGCTTGAGGGTGATAAGGCGAAGATTTTATATGTTTGATTTTGTATTGTTCAGTAAGAGATTTGACCAAATTTGAGGTGAATTGGGTTCCTTGGTCAGTGACTATTTCTCGAGGTACATCGAAACGAGTAAATATTTCTTCAAAAATAAAGTCTACAATAGATTGTTCATTAGCATAATACAAAGTTGTATCTTCCACCCATTTGGTTACATAATATGTGTAGACCAATATGTACTTCTTCCTTCGAGACATAGGGTTAATAGGTCCTACAAAATTGAAAGCCCATTTTTCAAAAGGTTCAATTACTACTCGAGCTTGGAGGGGCATCTCATCGATTGCAGTAGGTTTTCCCATCCTTTGGCAGGCATCACAGCTGGCCACATACTTCTTTGCATCTTTGAAAATAGTTGGCCAATAGTAGTCGTACTGTAAAATCGTGTATGTTGTCCTTGTATTAGCAAAATGGCCTCCACATGGACCATCATGACAGGCTCTAAAAATATCTTGCATCTCATCCTCCCAAACACACCTTCTGATCACCAAGTCAGGTCCAGTTCGGTATAAGCAATCCTCATTCCACATGTAATTGGAACTTAGCTAGACAATTCTTTGTTTCTCTTGGGAGGACAGATTCTAAGGTAACTTTCCTGTTACAAGATAGTTGGCTACATCTGCATACCAGTGAATGTCAGTAGAAATAGCTCATAGATTCTCATCCAGAAAATCATCATCTACTGGAGTATTATCACCTGCATGAATGAGTCTAGACAAGAAATCAATAACTAAATTATCTTTTCTAGGCCTATCAATGATGGTGATATTGAATTCTTGTAGTAATAACAACCATCTAGTCACTCTAGCATTTGTAATAGGCTTGTTCATTAAAAATTTGATAGATGAATGGTCTATATGTACAAAGACTTCATACCCTGTTATGTAGTGTCTAAATTTGTTAAAAAAGTTGAAGAAGTTCAAAAAAAGCACTGAAAAATTAGATGAGATCCTTAACAGTCAAATATCTCCAAATGACAAGACAGGAATAGGATACAATGAAAGTTTGAAGACAACAAAATAAGAGAAGGAATATGAAAATGATGAAACCAATACTCCAAAACAAGTTGAACAACAAGATAGAAGACTAGAATTCAAAAGGAATGAGAGATCAAGAAGATCCTCTCCCATCAGGTATGAAAGAAATCATTATGAAGGAAAGTATAGAAGAATAGATCGTGAACCCCGATGGACCACACCACAAAGAAGATCACTTACTCCTAGGTATCAAAATTTCTTTCTTGGACATTGTTATAATTGTGGAAATTTTGGACACAAGGCAATCAATTGTAGAAACAATGAAAGGAATAACCACACAAGCTACATGAATGGTGCAAATAGTAGATATGGAAATGTTCGTAGACCTGTCAACATAAATTATAATCCATTTGACCCATTAATGGATCAAAATATTGTATGTTACAAGTGCAATAATCTTGGTCACAAAGCATGAGATTGTAGAGAGATGAAGGAAGATAATCATATGCCAAATATCCCTATACCAACTACAACATGGAAACGGAAATAAATTCCACACAATGAAAAATGTCGAATAACATTGGTCACTAAAGAATGCAAAGAAGAATATGAATGGTTCATAGATAGTGGGTGCTCATCTCATATGACCAGAGATCAAAGAAAATTTGTCAACTTGAAGAAAAAGGGTGGAAATGTTGCATTTGAAGATGACTCATCTACCAAAATACTTGGAAAAGGAACTGTAAAGCTTGGAAGTGAAAATGTAAAAGAAGGAAAATTCCTATTGGTTGAATATCTGAAGCATAATATCCTTAGTGTTAGCAAAATGTTTGATCAAGGACACACTCTTACGTTTGACTCCCTAAAATGTTAAATAAGAGAAAATAACTCATGAAGATTGATTGCAATTGCAACAAAAAGATCGAACAACATATACATCCTAGGCATGAAGAATAAAGAGAAGACAAAAGCCACATAAAAGGATTCCAAGGAAGAAAAAGTCCCAAAGACAAAAAATAAGGATGAAGTATTATTGAGTGTCGCATGTTCAGGGGGAGCAACCCCAAAGAATAAGGTCACTTTATGCCATTGAACTCACGGGGAGCGATCCCACCCTTTTCCATTGATGTCAAAGGGGGAGAGAAATTGGGATCATGATGACAGGGGGAGCATGAGTATTACCATAAATGACAAAGGGGGAGATTGTTGGAAGATTGGTTGTTGTCATTGATTTCAACCCTAGTCATTGGTTTTGGACCCCAATATTGATGAAGGTATTTGGACATGAAGGAAAATGCACATGCAGATACAACACCCATGGATGGATAGTATACATCATGTTGTTTCCAGTAGTAGGTGGCATGTCACGTGGATCCTCATGGTTGAAGAGAAATGAATTTTTGAAGATGATAAAGTGAATCGAATAAAGAAGTACAGGTTGACCCTGAAGATAATTAAAGAAAATAATTACAAAATAAGAAAGTGTCAGGTCGACCCTAATGTTAAAAGGAAGTGACATAAAGGGTATAAATACATCTCATTAAACATTCATTTTTCAATACACACAATTTTGTTAATGAACAAGGAGATATAAGTCGGATTTCAGAGGAAATGTGAAGTAAAGAAGGCCAAATTTCAAGGGAGGATGTAATCTTTTGGTGATGTGTTCTAAGGTATGTTATTTACATGTCATATTACCATTTTTGCTAGAACTTTTTTTCTAGAACAATTCATATGGTGAATTTTTTACGCTATTGAGAAGACATATCTAGGTACCTATGGTAAAACTTTCAGCTCTTTATTTTCTACAATTTTGGAGATACACTTTGTGGAAGATAGGGTTTTTGACTAGTCCTAAATCTAGTCATAAACAAGTGTTCTAGGTAAAATAGTCATAATGTCTTCATAGAGAATCCAAATGAAGTGAGACCAATTTCATTGGAAAGAGTACAGGCTATATTTTCCTATGTAAAAATTTCAGAATCTTATGATAAATATTGAGCGCAGGGCATTCTGTACAAGTTTTCTCTCTTGAATAAACTTGAATTGTATAAGGTCTACCATTTTATCTATAACTTCTTTTCTGGGACGATTCAAGGAGTGAAAATTAGAGGAGTTTCAGAGAAAAAATTGAGTTATATTATATACAGGATCATAGTATTCTAAGAAGTGAAGAATTGCATAAGTTGAAGAAGTCTCACGAAGCATTATCAGGTTCTATGTAATGGTTGGTTGATGATGATGATTTAATGTAAAGTTTTATTATCTCTCATATATTATTGGGTGAAAGGAAGAGGCAAGGATGGAGAGTTCAAACCTCTCTTGATATTGGAGGATTGTATCTTCCTTTTGGAGGTTTATCCCTCCCTTTATATTTGGAAGTTGTAGATACCTTTGGAAGTCATTACTTCCCTTGAACAATAACTATTGGTTATTTCTCATATATTGTGCATAGTGTATTGTGGTGTATTAGTGTAACTCTTCTACTATTGTTCATTTCTCATTGGATATAATTGAATATATAATTTGGTTGAAGTATAAGTTGAATTTTTTTCCAAATTGTACTTGATACTGATTCACCCCCCTCTCAGTATCAACACAAATGTCATCAAAATGATAGGTTCCTAAGGGATCATCCCTTCTCAGTGCTTGGATTTATCCTTGGATATGTTCCTTGGTGGTTGATATAAGTCCATACACATTTCTATGGCCCTTGGATGTGTTACATGGAATCCTTTCTCAATGATTAGATTGATCCTTGGATGTATTCCTTGGTGGTTGATATAAGACCCTAGATGTGTTCTAGGGCCCCTGGATATGTTCCAGGGAACCCTTGCCTAATGCATGGGTTGATCCTTGGTATTGTACCTTGGTGGATAAGACCCTATATGTGTTCTACGACCTCCAGATGTGTTATGGGGAAACCTAGTCTTTGACCAGGTAGATATTGGTGTAATAGCAAGATGTGTTGATGTGTGATCTTGTTCCTCTCTCCCGAGATGGTCCATGAGACCAAGGAGTTCCTATGAAGATGGAAATGACCACATTGTTGATGGACCCCCTTATGCAGTGATGATAAAGTTTATAGGTCATTATGAGACTCATGTCGACATGTTTTTCCATTATGGACCCCCCCTTGACTTTGTATTAAAAGGTACCCCCTTGTTGTTTTATGTGATCGAGGTTTTATTTATGTGATTGGGGTTTTATATGTGTTTAGGGTTTTTAAAATTAATATTAATGTTAATTGACATTTTAATTAATATTTATATTAATTGAATGCCAATATTTAATTATAATTTTAAATTTCTCTAACCCCTCTCCCTAACTATAAATAAGACCCTACCCTCTAGAATTCTATTACACTCACACTCACTCACTCCTCACTCTCCTATTTTCTGCAACTACCTCAGTTGTTCTCTCTTGATGATGGTGCAACCTCCTTTTTGGACTATCTTTTCACATATGAGTTTTGTTTTGTTGGTGCGGCCTCTCCATTTGATGTAACAGTTTTAGATCTGAGTTTTGTTGGTTGGTGCGGCCTCTCTATTTGTTGTAACGGTTTTAGATTTGAGTTTTGTTGGTGCAACCTCTCCATTTGATGTAACAGTTTCAGATATGAGTTTGTTGGTGCAGCCTCCCCATTTGGTGTAATAGTTTCAGATCTGAGTTTTGTTTGTTGCAATTGTCTTTTGATGGTATATACCTTGGAAAAATGGTTCCTAAGTCCTTATGACAGAGATCAAACCCTAGAGGTTTGATCCATGAACCTAAAACTATGTCTGAGCATATTATAAAGGTTTTCATCCACACATGTGACATGTACATATTTCTTAGATTAAGAGGTAAGCTTGAGGTTTGTATTTTCACTCGGAAATTTTGTTTATACTCAAAATTTAATTTAGATCTATTTATTTCTTTTCTCATATTTGTTTATCTTGTGAACATAAAAATAAAAAGGCATTATGTGTTTCTATTTTTCCTTAATTCTAACAATTTTCCTATAACTTTGACCAAGGGCACACTACTCTATGAATCCTCCTCACACCTTATTGTGACCATTCTTCTTTCTATTCTTAGCCTATACCAAACATCACTAAATAACACAATACCTGGAATCATACTAATCTCTCTATTACTAAGCTCTTGTTATGGAAACTATGTGATATGGCACTCAAAGTATAACTCGTATCTACAACTTATCGAACTCACTATGAAGCTTCTGTATGATTAGAGTGGTATCATTATTAGGAAGATATAGTATGAATATTAAGACTAACTAGCTTATTACCTGTATTATACCAATCTTATTGAGGCAATGACATCAATGAATATGGGAAAGGTGATTTGCTTGTTTCTCTAATAAGCTGCCATTACAAGTTACCAGTCATATTACTTTCCCATATTTATGCCTATTCAATGGTAAACCTACTACATAAACAATTCTAATTTGGCAGTATAGGTTATACAACCATTGCATGGATGATTTCCATTTAATTGATACTCATATGAACCAATAGCATGGACTAGTAATACCTGTATAGCCTTATTTACTCCTAATATTGTGTGATGTATGTATCTGATGAGTGCAATGAATATGGAATAAAAGGGGCATTCACATTACCACATAGAGGTGAATGGAAATAATATTACATCATATGTGTACAAAGCTCCTTGTATCTCATATGTAGAAATAGAAGTAAATCCTAGGAATCATTTCTATTACCATAAGTTGATAGGTATGAATATGGTATGATCACAACAATATGAGTTCCATCTTATAGAATAGGGATAGATCATTGCTTCCACATACTGGGTGAACCATGTATATTTGTGTCTCTATTGTATTGTGCATCTCTTGTGGTTTATTTATGCATCTGTTTTATATTATTTCTATGTGATCCTCTTTTTTGTAACAAGAAACACCAAACCATAAAGGTAAGAAATAAGCTCATTAAGAGATAAGGGAGAAGTGGTGGATAAAAAGGACCTAGTAGTGCAGGTCACCATTACATGAGGGGCTGGTCATTAGGCAAATAATGCCCCAAAACTACCTTTGTGTGCACATGTGCAATGTTACTAAAGTCTAGTGAAGCTTAGTTACATGTATAAGTTCCCCACAAATGATATTATAATGATCATCATTATGACACTAGTTACAAGATTACATCAATCCACTAGACAAGATTAAAACACATTCTAACATATCCCTCTTCTAGAAATTAAAAAACCCAATGCATGCATCGATATGGATCTTTAAGTTTTGAAGCTATCCATATGAATTATTCTCCTAGTGCTATAAGGTTTGGAAGTTTCCCCGTTGACCTTAATCTAGATCTAAATAAACCCATTTTAGGTCACATCACAATGGAAAATGGAATCTAGTAACAGATGCAGGCTCACTCAACAATTGAGGAAGGAAGTACTAACATATCTCAATAAACTATATCTATGCTTGATTCGTCCCTTTCAATCTTCCAAGAATAGACTGGCTCTTCTTGTGTAGAAGAAATCTTCATGTCTCCTAAAGGACTTGAGGAGTAATCCACTAGAATTTCTCCATCCATCAATCCATCCACATAATTTCCTTATTCCATACAATATATGCAAGAAGTATAATTCTTTCACACACACACACACACACACACGAAAAATCCATAACATTTTTATGTTGAAATAAAAATAGTAAAGTTACACTCATAAAGTGCACTATGACATGAAATAAAAACTTAACAATAATAGCTCTTGATATTCTTCCAATATAACTGAATGAATTTGAAATCTAGTATCTCGAAATAATTTGTCCCCAAACATATTACATCATAAGAAAAAAATCCTAGATAGGTGTTACATTTTGAAAGTTTCACCCTGAAAACAATAGTAAAATTATCCATTGCAGCCTCTTGATATACAAAAAAGAAAGTAGCAAAATTGTTCAAAACAAATAAGGAAATTAAATCCATTATCCAAAATGGATAGAGCTCATTTAAATAAATATCTGGAGACAAGGGGTAGGGATTTTCCCCTTCCCTTTATTCTACCATGTTGATGGTAGTATTCTATATCTCCAAAGATATTTTTGACAGGGCATATACTAAGTTGTTTTTCTCCTTATAGATGTGATAATAAGATATATGAGAGAATATTCCCTCCAACAACTTTATTTGGTTATAAATTGGATGGAAACAAATATTTTGTATTCTATGGTTCCCCAACATCTAATATATAACCAAATTTGAGTAAGTAAAAACCTATAATTAATAAATATTTCTTTCTACTATAATTCTTATCAATGTTTCAAGTAATTTCATTTTATCCCAATTATTAGTACCTCCACACAAAGTATCCTCAAAAGAAATGTTGCTTGTGTTATCTCTCAAAATAAAACCATCCTTTTAGTCAAGTTTTGTGGTGGATAGCATGGCTATCGGTAGTTGCCTCAATTCATTTTTGAGTCTTTTTAGCTGCAAAACTTAGGTTTTGGTTTTTGTCTTAGAAAACAATATGATCCGTAAAGTCTTCTTTTCAAAATTTTCATAATTCACTTTCAACAGCTAACGTGTGTCCAAAATTTGAGTGTTAGTTGTGGAAAGTGGCGACTTTCAGCAGCTAAGGAGCGCTTCTCATAAGTTTGTGCGCTGTTGAAAGTGGTGAATTTCAAAATATCCAACAATCAGTTTTGCGGGTCTTGCACTGTTGAAAGTGCATGCTTTCTGCAGCTATGGAGCGATCTTTACAAGGTCGTGCACTGTTGAAAGTGCATGCTTTCCGCAGCTATGGAGCGGTCTTTACAAGGTTGTGCACCGGTGAAAGTGAAAACTTTTCGTAGCTAAGGAGCAGTTCTTAAAAGGTGGTGCATTGAGGAAAGTGAAAGCTTTCAACAGCTAAGGAGCAGTTCGTGCGGAATCATGCGCTGGTGAAAGTGGTAAGTTTCTACAGCTGAGGGGCGTTTTCCACGGGCCGTTGGTTGGAGAAAGCAGGAATCATGTGAACTTATCCATGTTTCAAAATCAAATCAACTTGCGATCAGAAAGATGCGCTGGTGGAAGTGGGTAATCATTTCAACTCGAGTTTCACGTCCCAGCTGGATTACATCTCGGATCCGGCTCAGAAACTCACGCTCTAAAATCATAGCATCAGGGATGGAAAGTTTGAATTTAGTGGCTCAGGTATAGAGGTTGTACTCTCGGGCTAGAAACATCAAATCAAATCTTTGGTTCCATATCAAACATTGTTCACAAAGGACCGTTTAGGGTTTTGAATTGCAAATGGAAAGAATGATACTCAAACTTGCAGGGAACTTTTCAATCCCTTCCTGAGCTCCAAATGAAGATCTGAAAACACCATTGGAAATATTAGATTCTCTAGATGTCGATCGACTATTCATACATGAAAAACAGATTTTCTATGACCGAGAAATTCGATTTTGAAAATCTGCCCGCTTTCAAAAGCGCAAATCGATATTTTATGACCCATTAGCTGTTGAAAGTGCCGCCTTTCCGCAGCTAAGGAGCATTTTTCATGGGATATGCGTTGTGCAAATCCTGTCACGACCAAAATGTTACAATTTTTGCCCAGATCATAATTTTTTGCACGAGAATGAATTGAAACCTCTTGGAATAGACGGGTGGTGAATTATCAAGTCAAATCCAACAGTTATTTTTGACAAATTGTGGAAAGAGGAGGTGTTTCAAAGGTTTTTGATATCTTTGACAAAGACAGAAAATCAGGACACTTTGCCACCTCAACAGATTCGAATTTTACTCTCTTGGAGAGTCATCATTTAGCCTTGGGAGGATATCCTGCACTTCACCAACAATCAAGGAGAGAGAAAGACCATGAAATCTGGGATTGACCTCATTTTTGGGGATCATCCCACATATTTTGCAACTGAATTTTGAGTTACTATCTTTAGTATATTTGATCCTTGTTTTTAGGATCTCAGCACTACTTTGCAAAGCTATAAATCTTAGGATGGAATATGAACCAACGGGTTCGATTTTGGGTTCTACATGCTGCTACTGTAAGAGAGACCTATTCTTATTATATGAAAAATTGCAAGCTTCCTTTAGTTGTGTTGTCAGATCTTTCTTTTCTGTTCTCTGATATCTTATGAGTGAAGGTTCTTTATTGATGCTCATTCAATCTGCATGTGACTGTCATCTCACTAATTGATTGATTAAGTTGATAATCATAAGTTATTTCCTTAGTTATTAAACTCATTGTGCTTGTTTTATATGAGTATAATCTGGTTCAATAGCTATTTTCTCTTCCATTTAATCAAACCTTGTCTGACTGCATTACTAGAAGGTCTTGTGAGATTTTATATTTCTAGACAGTCTCGAACACACAATTCGGTCCCTAGATATTCATCTTGATCCAAAAACCACATCAATTATTAAGAAAATATTTCCCAAAAAGAGTTAGTTACCAGGCATCTCCGACTTACAGCCTAGGAGAGTTTCCTGGAGTGATAACAAATTGGCGCCATTGCCGGGGAGAGGAGATTGAAGCTCAGCTTCCTTGGGACACGGCACAGATCCAACTTTGATGATAGACAAAGCCTGGACATTTACTTGGTTGTAATTTTCTATCTGGCGACTCCACGTTCAAAGACTCGACTGGGGAGGATGCTGTTGATAAAAGATGAAGAGGCTGAAGTCAAGATCCATGTATCGGTTCATTATTTTTCTTCATGAACTGTTATTTTTCTTCATCAGCTCTTTCATGCTCTTCCCTGTGCGTGTAAAGAGAATTATTTTCTGCTTTGTATATTCAAAAAATCATCATCATTCTTGTATATATCCATCTTTAGAAGAGAAAATCTTGCAGCCCTGCATTATAGATGTAGATTCGGTGGTCTTACCTCAGCCCATTCGTAAAGATGACCACCGTATTTCTTTTCCTTTAGAATCTGATCAACCATGTGATCATGAAAAGATCGAAATTGTTTTAAAACCTGTCCAGATCTCAGCCCCTCTGGCCATAATTTCTGAACCTGATCAACAACTTACTATTTCTCATGATCAACCAACAATTTTTCAAGTTAAGATCTGGATGAAGATGTTCAAACCTTTACAACTACCCCATCTTCTTCATCCTTATCTTGATGACTGTTATGAATATCTCCCTTTGTTTTTCGGAGAGAATCAAACTTCAGCCGAGGGGCACGCAGAATCCTTTTTGGATTTTGTTGATCGTTTTTCAATTGTGCATGAAGATGTGATCATGAGAATGTTTTCGAAATATTTGATCAAAGATGTTGCTGCATGGTTTAAAAGTCTGAGATCTTATTCAATTGGTTCTTGGACCGAGTTCTCTAAAGCTTTCCTGAAGTATTGGGGCAAGTACAAATCTCTAGATTCTTACCTTGCTGACTTTTATGCTTTGAGGAGAGAGCAGAGTCAAACTTTGCATATTTTTAATCGAAAGTTTAGACGCATGTATCATGAGATGCCTTTGGATATCCGACCTTCAGAAAAAGATGCCATGATACATTATGTTATGTGTCTTCACTCAAAACTTGCCCTTATTCTGCTAGAAAGGGAGTCTTCATCCTTAACTCAATTGTTTGGAGATGCGCAAGAGGTAGAGGAGAACATCCGTGCATCTAGGTGGATCAGAATGCAAGTTGATTATGAAAATATGCAAACATATGAGCAAGAAGACTGTGAGTATATTTCAGATTCCGAGCAAGAAAGCAGTGAGTATGAAGCAGATTTGGACCAGCAGCCTGAGGGTGAGTACATTTCAGATTTAGAATCAGATTCGTCAACATTGGCAAAATGTTCTAGAGACAGGGGACAAGAAGGTGATCAGTTTTCCAGCAAAGGAACAACCATGGTTGAGCAGGAGAGAAATGAAGTAGATTTGGGACAACATCCAACATGTAAGTTCAATTCAGTTTCAGGGTCAGACTTTTCAGTATGTGCAGAGTATTCCAGAGATAGGTATGGGTTTGAATTTCATGACCAGTTTGCAAATCAAGAAGAGCCTATGGTAACTGATAATTATATAGGCAACTACATGTTTTCATTTGATCCAAATTCATATGATGTAAAACCTGTTCGATCACCATCTTTTGTACATTTGTCTAAAGAGGAAGTTACAATCATTGATGATCAATCACTGATCTCAAACGGACAAGAAGATGATCAGTCCTCTTATAGAGAAACAATTATGGCTGAGCAAGAGGTTACCATGGACATGCAGTTTTTTCCCGAGGAACAACATGTTTCTTATTTTCTTTTCAAGGATCCAGTAGCAGTTTTCATGGATCTATACTTTTCAAAGAACCTGAAAATTTCAGATTTTATTAGCTTGCCAGTGTTTCTGAGTAAGTATGATTTCCTGAAAAGCTCCTTGTCACTGTGGTTGCATATTCAACATCATTTGTTGATCAGTAATAAAGACAAGATTTCCTCAGTGTTCAAATTGCTTGGATGGCTATTATGGAAATCAACATTCACTTAACAGATGACAGAGATGGCTAGTGTAGGGGTAGGTAGAAGAATAAGTTCGCCATGCGAGCAGTTTGATCTTTTTCAGTTGTTGATTTCATGAATAAGCTTGGGCTGCATGCAATTTATAGGGGAACAGTTGCATAGGCTTGATGACTCCATGCCCAATGCTACTACAGGTTTGTAGAGGGATCAATACTAAAGGCTTGATGACTCTATGCCCAATGCTAAAGGCTACTGGAACTACTAGGTTCTTGGAAACCTCGCAGGGAGGTCTCCATCCCAGTTGGAGCCAGATGTTATCTCTCAAAATAAAACCGTCCTTTTAATCGAGTTTTGTGGTGGATAGCATGGCTATCGGTAGTTGCCTCAATTCATTTTTGAGTCTTTTTAGCTGCAAAACTTAGGTTTTGGTTTTTGTCTTAGAAAATAATATGATCCATAAAGTCTTCTTTTCAAAATTTGCATAATTCACTTTCAACAGCTAACGTGTGTCCAAAAGTTGAGTGTTAGCTGTGGAAAGTGGCGACTTTCAGCAGCTAAGGAGCGCTTCTCATAAGTTTGTGCGCTGTTGAAAGTGGTGAATTTCAAAATATCCAACAATCAGTTTCGCGGGTCGTGCGCTGTTGAAAGTGCATGCTTTCCGCAACTATGGAGCGATCTTTACAAGGTCGTGCATTGTTGAAAGTGCATGCTTTCCGCAGCTATGGAGCGGTCTTTACAAGGTTGTGCGCCGGTGAAAGGGAAAACTTTCCGCAGCTAAGGAGCAGTTCTTAAAAGGTGGCGCGTTGAGGAAAGTGAAAGCTTTCAACAACTAAGGAGCAGTTCGTGCAGAATCATGCGCTGGTGAAAGTGGTAAGTTTCTACAGCTGAGGGACGTTTTCCACGGGCCGTTGGTTGGAGAAATCGGGAATCACGTGCGCTTATCCACGTTTCAAAATCAAATCAACTTGCTATTAGAAAGACGCGCTGGTGGAAGTGGGTAATCATTTCAACTCGAGTTTCACGTCCCAGTCGGATTACATCTCGGATCCGGCTCAGAAACTCATGCTCTAAAATCATAGCATCAAGGATGGCAAGTTCGAATTTTGTGGCTCAGATACAGAGGCTGTACTCCTAGGCTGGCAACGTCAAATCAAATCTTTGGTTCCATATCAGACATTGTTCACAAAGGACCGTTTAGGGTTTTGAATTGCAAATGGAAAGAATTATACTTAAACTTTCAGGGAACTTTTCAATCCCTTCCTAAGCTCCAAATGAAGATCTGAAAACACCATTGGAAAGCTTAGATTCTCTATATGTCGATCGACTATTCATACATGAAAAAAGGATTTTCTATGACCAAGAAATTCGATTTTGAAAATCTGCCCGCTTTCAACAGCGCAAATCGATATTTTATGACCCGTTAGATGTTGAAAGTGCCGCCTTTCCGCAGCTAAGGAGCGTTTTTCACAGGCTATGCGCTGTGGAAATCTTGTCACGGCCAGAATGTTACGATTTTCGCCCAGATCGTAATTTTTTGCACGAGAATGAATTGAAACCTCTTGGAATAGACAGGTGGTGAATTATCAAGTCAAATCCAACAGTTATTTTTGACAGATTGTGGAAAGAGGAGGTGTTTCAAAGGTTTTTGATATCTT
Source organism: Picea sitchensis (assembly GCA_010110895.2). Taxonomy (NCBI): domain Eukaryota; kingdom Viridiplantae; phylum Streptophyta; class Pinopsida; order Pinales; family Pinaceae; genus Picea; species Picea sitchensis. Next base: position 473,087 of record SNQJ01S0000421.1, read on the forward strand.
TGAAAAAGACAGAAAATTAGGACACTTTGCCACCTCAACAGATTCGAATTTGCCTCTCTTGGAGAGTCATCATTTAGCCTTGGGAGGCTATCCTGCACTTCACCAACAATCAAGGAGAGAGAAATACCATGAAATCTGGGATTGACCTCATTTTTGGGGATCATCCCACATCTTTTGCAACTGAATTTTGAGTTACTATATTTAGTAGATTTGATCCTTGTTTTCAGGATCTCAGAACTACTTTGCAAATCTATAAATCTTAGGATGGAATATGAACCAACGGGTTCGATTTTGGGTTCTACATGCTGCTACTGTAAGAGAGACCTATTCTTATTATATGAAAAATTGCAAGCTTCCTTCAGTTGTGTTGTCATATTTTTCTTTTCTGTTCTCTGATATCTTATGAGTGAAGGTTCTTTATTGATGCTCATTCAATTTTCATGTGACTGTCATCTCACTAATTGATTGATTAAGTTGATAATCATAAGTTGTTTCCTTAGTTATTAAACTCATTGTGCTTGTTTTATATGAGTATAATATGGTTCAATAACTATTTTCTCTTCCATTTAATCAAACCTTGTCTGACTGCATTACTAGAAGGCCTTGTGAGATTTTATATTTCTAGACAGTCTCGAACACACAGTTCAGTCCCTAGATATTCATCTTGATCCAAAAACCACATCAATTATTAAGAAAATATTTCCCAAAAAGAGTTAGTTACCAGGCATCTCCGACTTATAGCCTAGGAGAGTTTCCTGGAGTGATAACAGCTTGAATCAAAAAAACAAAGTGCACCTATAGCCTTGCATGTATTGGGGTTGCTTTAACATGCCTTATCAAAAAATCCCCATGCTTTTGTTTTGTTAATCTCAAGTGTGCTTATATTCCTCTAAGGTTTTTTCTGGCAAGGTATCTTGAGTCCTTCATAAAAGAACTTGATTTTATAGAAAAAATGGAGGTGGATATTAACGTGTCCTATAACATAATGACATTTCTAATTAACCATAGGGCCCAAGAAACACCATAGAAAACTTTGGTGATTTAAGGCATGTGGAAATGACATCCTCCAAAATCGTTTAATCTACATGATTATGTGGCCAAGGACTCATTGAGAAGGGAATCATTGGCACTATTCCATGAATATGATTACAATGGAGCAAGCTACTTGTTGAATTGACTCATAGTGTCGATTCATTTCAATTTGTAGCTTACTCGCCTAGACATTTCATGCACACTTTCCCTAAATGGTCCAAGGGGTAAAAAATGCAAACCAAAACTCAAAACGGTATGCCATCAATTACAAAAAATGAGTTTTATTGGGGCCATCATCCTTGAGAAGTCACTGAGGTTGAATGTGTGAGATCTTATTATTTAACCCCTAGATCCAAATTTGGTGATTTAACACGTGGAAATTACCTCATCCATTATTTTTTATTATGCACATTTGCATGTCCAAGGACTCATGGAGAAGGGTGCTATTGGAAACAGTCACATGGAGATGAATCTAATGGAGCATACTTCTTATTGAACCAAGTCATAGTTATTTAGTTGTTTTGAGTTGTAGCTTATTTACTTGGATAATTCAAGGAAACTCTCCCTAAATGGTCCCGAGGGAAAAAATGCAACACATGACTAGGAAGATCATGATATTAGTTGCAATAAGTGAGTTTAATTGGGTACATCATCCCAAGTAGTCATTGAGGTTGAATACACGAGATATCATGATTTGGCCCCTTGATCCAAATCCAGTGCTTTAATACATGTGCAAACAAACTCATCCAAAATATTCTATTATACATGCTTGTATGGTTAAGGAATTGTGGAGAATGGTGTCATTAACATTGTCCTATGAATATCAATCCAATGAAGAAAACTTCTCATATAAATGACTCATGGTTCTTGAGTTGTTTCAAGTTGTAGGTTGCTTGTGTGGACCATTTAGGGGCACTTTTATCTAGATGGTCCCATGGAAAAAGAAATGAAAATAGCGATTTGGAGAAACATACCATTAGTTGTAGCTAGTGATTCTCATTGTAACCATTTTCCTTGTGAGGTCATTGAGGTTGGAGACAAGATACCTTGTGATTGACAATTGACATTTTAAAAAAAAATACCTACATGACGTCGGGATTGTGACGTATGGTAACGTTTCTCCCATGGCACATACGTCGGAGATATATAGTTGGTCATCGGTTGAGCGACGTTACCATACGTCGAAATTGTGACACATGGTAACGCCACTCCCATCAATCATACGCCAGAGATAAATAGTTGACCGTCAGTTGAGCGACATTCCATGTAGTGGAGACTGATGAGGCAGGACGTCAAAATTACGATGTCTCTGACGTTGCTGTAGCAATGACTATATGGGGTTTGGACAGTCAAATCTGAGATGACACATGTCCGTATGAAACGTCACAATAGAGATGATAGCTATGGAATCGAAAAAGCGACGTCATGTGAAATAATCTTTTAGGGGGTCCATTGTTTGTCATTTTCCCTACAATATAAAGTGACAATTGCATCGAAAATGCCATCGAAATTTGACCCAAATGTACTAGTGAGTGTTGGTTTCAGTTGTTGTCTAAGCTAGGACCAACTAGAATTGTTTTATCTTAATTTGCTTTCTTGTCTTTCTAGTGAGAATGACATTTTTATTGCTTGGAATATATCATCTTCTTGATTTTTCTAGTATTACTGGATTTCATGGGAGTACATACAACAATGTAATGAAAGAAGAAAACACAAAGCTAACAATTGTACATCACATGTTTTTATGATTCTTTTGTGTACTTAATTTGGAGATGCTTTTACCATTTTAATGCTAAATTGTACAATATGGTTCTTACAACCTGTTGATTGTTTATGTTAAACTATCTTATAAGTGCTTACTTAACATGACATGATTATGAAAAAATCCATTATGCTTCAATGGGGTGCAAGAAATAACACCAATGAGTTTTGTGTATATTGAATTGATACCAAGTTTGTCAAAAGGAGTTTGGGGATTTTGAAACTAATGTATATGAATTATTTTCTAACATCTCCTTGGATATACAACTATATACTTAGAAGAGATTTATATTTTTGGCATTATGTTCTTGGAAAAAATGATAAAGTGTTATGTATTCATATCACATCAGAAAATTGACATTTCCGAAAATTTTCTATCCAAGCTTGAATAAGATTCTTCTAAAAGGTTCCCTTTGGTTGCATACTGAGAAAATAAAAGGGGTATACTTGTTAATGGTTTTAATATTGAAAAATATAGGTATCCATTAAAAATAAAAATACAACATTCATTGACTAACATGTGTGATGTTATGTTTTGCAGTTGCTTCTCAGTTTTGAGAATCTGATTAATTCTCATAAAGAAATTGTTTACATATCCCAGAAGTTTGTGATAGTTGTTGATAAGATCATTATCAATTTCTATGACATTTAGCATAGTACTTTTTTGACCTCATTTTGGCACCGATAGTAAATCATGATTCATTCACTGATTTTTGTTTTCTTAAATGTTTATTTGTCTACAAATTTGTCATTAAATTTTATTTCTAACTTAATTTTAATTCAGTTTTTTGAAACAATGTTCGTGATTGTAAGAACAATTGTATATGTGGTTGTGATCCTTACATTTACATAAAATTATATGTCCTAATGTTGTCTCATAGAGTAAGCTTATTGATGGTTACTGTAAGGAAGGAAAGTTGGATGAGGATAGGAATCTTGTTTATGAAATGCCCAAAAAAATTATATGCCTTGATTTTGTCACATACATTGTTCTTATTAATGGTTTTGGTAAGGAAGGAAAACTTGATGAGGATAGGAAGCTCTTCTATGAAATGCCTGAAAAAAACATATGCCCTAATGTAGTCACATGCATAGTTCTTATTTTGATGTTTTTTGTAAGCGAAGAATGTTGGTGGAGGATAGGAAAATCTTCTATGAAATTCCCAACAAAAATATATCCCTCGATGTTGTCACATACACTACATTTATTGATGGTTTATATGAAGGGAAATGGAAAAATAACACCAAATTGGTTCATGAGAGGTTGGATAAAGGGTGCAATCTAGATGTTATCACATACAATGCTCTCATTGCTTGTCTTTGCAAGAAAGCAAGCTTCAAGAAGCTCTCTAGTTGTTAGATGTTATGTTGCAAATACCACATCAACCTAATGATATCACATATTTCTCTTTTTCCTTTATGCATCATCTAAGAAAAAAGGGGCAACAATCCTAGGAATTGCATGTGTTTCATGGTACAAGTGCACCAAATTCTTATTTATCCCTTTGGGAGGCAACATTTAGAGGATTACCCTAGCAACAAAGAGTGTTTCTTTCCAACAACAAATTTTGGGGTTTTGGAGTCTAACCAATGGATGTACAAGGGACATCCTACCCCAAATTATGATAATTAGCATACATAATATTTTGGAATGAGTCAAGAATTCAATGTTTGAAGCGAGCTCCACCTATTTCCTCTTTTTTATCACCAAAACATTGCTTAGACAAATATAGACAATGGACGAAAAAACATGCAACACAAGTACAACATAATATATAGGATGATGACATCTAGTTTGGAAAGATAATTAAAAAACCATGCAAAATGGTCCTATAAATATGTGCACATTCAACAAGGACAACGCACATAACTGTGTGGGCTAACACAGTGTATGGCGTGCACAATGCGCACCCTGCACAACTGAAAATCAATAAACCTCTATGGATGCAGAAACGGCGCATTGATGATTTTGGTCAGGCCTCAAATACTTCTGGGATGAAATGGATCTCGACCATACCAAAAAATATACCTAAAATTCCTCCTTGGGATCACTAAAAGGATGGGAGGTACCTTCAAATACCTCCCCATTCACATTGGAAACTAGTTGTAAAATATCTTTCCATCCTTCTATAAATAGAGGATCATGGTATGCAAAGAAAAAAAAATCCATAGCATTGTTATGTTGTTCAAATTCTCTTGAAGAAAGCCATATTTCCCTTGAGCCATAGGTTAAGAAAGTGTAGCATTGTGCAAGCTTTACACCTCTAGTGAAGCTAAGCCTTGGGAATTTTTCATCATTGTAAACACACCATTGGAGACTGATAGCTCTAGTTTTTGAGGGATCAAAGATCCCTCCCTTAGGAGGAATAGGGGATTCATAGTCCCATATTTATCCTCTTGGTGCACTCAATTCAAAGATTCAATTCTATTGGGTAACCATACCATTTGTTAAATTTCATGCATCATTTTCTTATAAATGTTTAGTTTGGCTCTTAGTATTATTTTTTCTTCACTTGTTTTTCATTTTTCTGTCTAATTTGCAGGTTCACTAACTTGATAACCACTCTTTTGTTCTTCCTTGTTGGATTACCAAGGTAGTTAAGGGACTCTCTTTTGATCACTCTTCTGAAAAAAGAACCCAAACAGATTGGTGACCATACTGGGGAGTATAATCACAATTCCTCCTCAAGTAAGCTCCTAGAGTTGTTATTCTCACTCTATGTTGTTTGTAGGACCAAGAACCGACCTAGCCTCATCCTCATACAACAAAATTTATCCTATTTTTGAGAGAGGTCATTCAAAATTTCCTCCTGACAACTCTCTGCATGCACAGGAGTTTGGTACTAATGGATGCCCTATCCACATGGTCTCATGCTCTGTCATAACCCTTTCAATGCACACTCTATGCTTTGTGCACGACTATTCTCTGTTCAACCGTGCCCTGGTCTTGTTTTTTCAAGTTGTAAGGCTTGAGAAGCCCATTTCCACCAAGTAGGTTAGATTTACTTTATGCTTGTAAAATCCATTCAAAGAAGGCTTGGAATTTATTCTTGCATAGACAACTTAGACCACACATAGACATTTAGGAAGGCTAAAAAGAAACGTTTCATCTTATACTTCCTTACTTACCACGTGGATGGATTAAAGTTTAGCATTTTAATTTCATTTAAATATTTTATTTTACAAAAACATCACATTAATTTGGGACTAAAAGGCTATTTAGACAATCTTGGAGAATGCTCTTTCCTCGCACCCTTGTGTGATCTTGGAAATCAGAAAAAGAGATTGGTTGAAGAAACCTTCATCTCCCTTTAAAAACAACCATTTTAGGGGAGGCTAATACCTCTTAGATTGTTTCTTGAAACATAATCTCAAAGAATTGTAAGGGCCCACACATGCCCACATGTGCAAAATATTAGGATAGTTTCAAATTCCTTGAGCAAATCACTTAGGAAGTTTAAAGCATTGTAAGGGCCCACACATGCCCACATGTTCACAATTTAGGAATAGTTTCAAATATTTCTTAGATTAGATAATATTCTAAGGAGATTAAAGCTCAAAATTAAGGACCCACATGTCCACCATGCTAGTTACTTAGGGATTTTTCAATTTCAGCAAGGATTGTTTGTCAAATCTAGTAAGTTAGAAGAAAGAAACCATTGCAAAGGACCAAGTGTTGTCCACGTGCGAAAATTTTCTCACTTAACTTATTAAAAATTAATTACTCACTATCACTTCTTGCACACATCATCACATATTAAAGAGGCATTTTTCAGATACTTGAAACTGTAGTATTCTCTTCTCCTCATGCCCATAAGAGATCCGGGAGAATCAAAAGGGATTCACTCGTTTAACAAAAATATTTTTCTCACACCACTCTTAATAAACGAAGTTGGCCCATGACCCCAACTTCACATCCCACTTTAAAATTCTAAAAGAAACCATAATCAACCCACTTCTAAACCTCCACAGAAGGTACACAAAACAATTTGGTAGTCTAAGTTACGATTTTGGGGATAAGCATCCAAATAAATCCCCATCATCATTTTTTCATTGAAACTTAGAAAGTTGTTAATTAGGATAACAAAATCCTCCCAATCAAGCATTCCTACACCATAAGGAAGGGAGACACCCATCAAGGGTCAAAGGTCGAGGTCCAGTTGTTATGTGTGTGCCTCCTTGGGTCATCCAACCCTTGGAAAACATCCAACCTATGACCGATTTCTAAGGCTGAAAATCTAAATGTCATGCTTGATTGAGGTAACTTAGTGGAAAAAATCTAGGTTTTATCTACCTAAGGTGGTGATTGTGGGCTGCAATCGTACCTCAGTCAGATTCTGAATGACTATTGGAAAATATCGCAAGTACCTTTGAGATATTCCCCCTTCACCCCTCATTATAAATGATTGTTCATCCCTTCACTAGTATTTCCTCAAGTGGGGTTTTGCCCCACCGTCGAGTGTCTTTTTGGAGTTCCAATTATATTTGAGAGGAAGTACGTTACGTCAGATCGTAAACGTGCATTATTTTTTCAATATTCCCTCACGCGGAGTCAGAAAAAACAACCAAACTACTAGTGACATTGTTGTGTTGTATATGATTGGCACCATTTGATTACATGCAGTTTATGGATACATTATTTTGGTAATTTGTAAAATACTTATTTTATCATTTCTTCTCATTATCACCATCACACATCCACACATAGTCCAGAATCATAGGGGAACCACAACGTCCCCGTCTTTCTAGACGTTTGAAAAACCTTCCCCCAATTTTGGGAGGTATCCCCCACTTGGCTAATACATCAGCACAACCTTCACATACAATAGTTAGTGCCATGGTTCTAGGATCAACCTTGCTTGGATATTCATTTTTGGGAACCAAGACCCAGAAAAAATCACATACTACCCTCCACCACAAGGAGGCAGAGCCCAACCTTATTTACAAGGAACAATATCTCAACCATAATCACAAACAACATTTCACCAACCATCACATACAATGGATGGTACTCCCCCCTCCATGTCATACTTGATATCTCTCAATATCCTATATTTGAACAAACTAACGAATGATCCCATATTACATGATCCCACTTGGCCAAATATTCCCATTAAGCTACCTTATGATATTCGCAAATTCGAAGGCAAGCCCAGAGAAGACCCCTCCAATCACATTATGTCTTTTCATATGTGGTGTTCTTCTAATAACATCATGGAATATTTAGTTCACTTACGTATGTTCCAAAGAACTCTCATTGGTCCCTTTGCTAAGTGGTACGTGGACGAGAAATATGGATCCCACTCAACCTTTGAATCATTGGCAAAATCCTTTTTATCCTTCTTCCAAATCCCAGTACATCACAACACTGGATTGGAAATCCTATCAGAATTCAAACAAACCTCGACAATCCATATAGGTGATCAAATCCATGAATGGAGAAGAAGAAGAAGTATTTGCAAAGTAGATACCACCCCCCAACAACGATTAGATTGGTTCCTCATATCACTAGTCCCCCTCCTCACCAAGGATTTTGCCACTACTTTCCCCTAAACTAAAGACGAGGCCATCACTAAGGCTCAAAATTTTAACTTAATCTACATCCAATCAAGGTACCTCTATACCGTAATTCTTGATGCTACTCACCCTTGACCATTTTGTCAAGAAAAAATCAGAACATCACACATTGTCAATGGGTTGATTGGGTCAATGGCCCATGCTCACCCACATGCTCAATCAATACCCATGTTTGGGGCCAATCCTTACCAACCACCATATGGGGGAACCCCATACTACCCTCCCCCACCACGTCAACCTCCATTCAAGGCACCACACCCCCCCCCCTCCTATCATGGGACCACCAACACCTGCCCCCTCCATACACCCAGTACCCATACAACAAGCAATACCCTTACAATCCACAACATATCCTCTTAACCGTATGGGAGGAACCTCCGCTTCATACAACCAGTATGGACCTCCCCAAGGTATCCTTTACTATCCCTTCCCTGGTCCTCCTCAACCCGTTGCTCCAACACATGGCTAGTAATAGGTAGGGGTAAATTTCATCGAACCATTTCTTATTCAAGAAGTTCAAGCTTAAGAACAATTAAATATAATAAACCCTCCTCATGCCCCCAACAATAATCAATGAAAAGGGACGAACAAAAACCAAGGACAAGGGGGAAACCCCTAACAGCCAAATCCCGCAACCAGGGGAAACCAAACCTAAGCTAACCAAAATCCACAAGGGGGCACTAACATTGGACAACCATGCCAAGGAAATAATAATAACCTTTGAACCAACTTCCCTTGTGCATTATGTGGCCAATACGACCATTACACCCATCATTGTCCCCAAATAGTTGATTTCAACTGAATGAAGGAAAATATGAATCCCCCACACCTTCCCATCCCCTAAGGGCCACCACAGGTACCTCCCAACTACATGCCACCACCAAAACTGACGTTTTTACAAAACTTCATCCCCCGCCAAGGGGTCATCAACACACAACCAAAAATCACCCCCCTCCCACAACTAACAAGACTGTTCACTCCTCTTGGCCAACCCCAAACCAATAAATCATCTAATCGCAACATCCTCCTCACCACATAAGAGGAAATCCTCTTACAAAATCGTAGCCATCAATACAACATTCCCTCAAACTCACCCACCACCTTCAAGTCCCCTTAATTTTCTTTCAGACAACCTTTAATGATTCCTTGTCCCAACCCTGAAGCCACCACTCACATTCCTCGCATACCATTACAAAGGAACGTGAACAACCCACATGCTCGGGCTTTCCATAGCTACAACCTTGTTGACGACCTAACACAAACCCTCACTGCCATGTCAGTACTTGAGGTTCTCCAAACATGTCTGTCCTAGGGGACGGCTTTGCTTTCACAACTGGGAGTAGTTGACTTGGAATACAACCATATAATCTCTTTTGACTTAGACAAAGCAGACCCACATCTTCCATCGCTAATTTCCTTCCAAATTCCAGTCAGATCAGAAACACCACCATTCACCATTGCATCATTGACGAGGGGGTACCCACTTGCATCATGTCCAAACATGTATGGAAATAACTAGAATCCCCTAAATTAATCCCCTCAACCATCACCCTCCAAGCTTACGATGGGCGACCTTCCCAACTAGAAGGTCTTTACCAAAATGTCCCTGTAGAGTGAGGGGGAAAAAAAATCCTCATTTATATTGAAGTCATATATTCCCAACTAGACTACAATATCCTTTTTGGATGAAGCTACATGTATTCCATGCAAGCAGTAGCATTTTCTATATTTCGCACCATGCTCCTCCCTCACAATGGGAAGATCACCAATTGACCAATTACCCATTATGAACCAAATTAGTCAGGGCACATCGATAACATTCTTCCCCTTATCCGTTTGAGCATTTAACTTTTACCAATGGTAGATTTTGGACCAAGAGTCTTTCATGACCCATCCTTAATTGGTTCATACCCAAGACACACACCTCCTACCCCATGTACAGATCAAGTATGCGTCATTTCCTCAAATAACAAAGCTATCTTCGATGATCATTCCCTAGAAGAGTCATGGAATATCATCCATACTTCTATACCACAAACAATCCCTGAGGAACCTCTCTTACAACCTCCCCAAGGGGAATCATTCACAAACTCAACACCCATGGGTCAATTGCCCATCTAGAAAACAATCCCACAGGTCATCACCCAAAATACCATTATTCACTCGACCCCAAGAGTAACTGCATAGCACGTGGTTTCTACCCTCACCTTACCTAATATGGTCATAGATATAGCTATATGGTATCTCGAACCACCATCTATGGTACTAGTTTTATCTCATCCACCCACTCACCCAACCGGTCACACTACTGGAGGAAATCCTACCATCACATGGAGCGCTAATTCTTTCAATGGCGGAAACACCACCAACCAACGAGGCATACAGAAGTAGAAATAACCCACTCTCTCTTACCCACCACACATCCCACTTCCATGCGCATTGTGCGCCACTGTTGGACACCCTACCAATATCTATCCCACCTTTCCCTAATTATGGAACCTCATTCCAAGCCACATAACTGCACCATTATTACATACACCATTCCTTACATCGGATATAACAGAACCATCCTCTTCCAAGAAAAACGGTATGAGGAACAAACACACTTGCACTATTTTCTCATAGTATGGCCATTACACTCACCACTTCCTAGCTCTCCCTCAATTTTGAGAAACCCTAGCAATAGTGCATCAAACCACATTGCCTACATATTCACAACCCATCTCCACTATATCAACAATTACTGACATTCACTATGTTTCTACGTCAGTAAACAAACACATGAGATGCCCATGCACATTATCTTACCAAATGGATCATTATACATATCGGTGCCCACTCATCATTGAGGGATGAGCACACCAGAGGGATTCCATCCCACCCATTACACCACAAATACAAACCATTATGGACCATGTTGTGAAAAATTCCATTCCTAGAAGTCACAACATACCCCCTCCATGCCCCAAACTCCTTCCTTTGACCCCACTAGGAATCCCCATTCCACCATGATGCACATACTTCCCACCAAACCCCCAAACTCCCCTATAACACCTGTTTATGAGATTTCCCCCTCCCCCATGCCATCCTACGTCCAACTCATATATGCATATTTGGTTCATGAAGTCTAGTGAAGCTATTCATAATTCTCATTCCCCTCCTCCCCCTAGGTCCATCTACCTCTGATTCAAATGATGATATTCAACCCTCACCCCAACCCCACTCAAAAAATTCCTAACCTATGCAAGAGGTTTTGACGGCCTACCTAACTCTCATGCACACTGAATCTGAGTTTGTAGGCTCTTGCACAGATCAAAAAAATATAACAACACCTTTGGTAGACATCCACATAAATAGGGATAAATGAAGTGGCATTGTGGGCTACCCCCATATGTACACCTTGGCAAAACTTCCTCCGCTTTCGTGCGGAGCTCACAGTCTGTTTTCAGCATTGTTAGCACCATCGGGATCCGACTCTCCCCTCCCCCTAGGTCCATCTACCTCTGATTCAAATGATGATATTCAACCCTCACCCCAACCCCACTCAAAAAATTCCTAACCTATGCAAGAGGTTTTGACGGCCTACCTAACTCTCATGCACACTGAATCTGAGTTTGTAGGCTCTTGCACAGATCAAAAAAATATAACAACACCTTTGGTAGACATCCACATAAATAGGGATAAATGAAGTGGCATTGTGGGCCCCCACCCCCATATGTACACCCTTTGCAAAACTTCCTCACTTTCATTCTGGAGCTCACAATCTTCATTTTCCGCATTGTTCGCACCATCGGGATCCTGACTCGATTATATTCAAAATGGTACCATTGGTCGCTCAGTCCATTCATGAGCCCTAGGGGCCCCTCTTTGCACCCAAGACAGAGATACACATCATCCTTACACATTTTTGTTCTCAAATAACTGTCATATGTGTTACATCTTCATATATGTTTCATGATAAGTATTTGGTTTTGTATGTGTAGGTACTCATCAATGACCTCCTTCACACCTTCAATATTGGCCACCATATGGACCCTGTAGGTATATATTTAACACTGGCATACACTCACACCCCCTGCAAACAACTTCATATCCCAGTTATACCCCTCAAAATTTATCCTTAGGATCCCCACACCCTGATCTGTGGTACCATTACCTCCATTGCAATCAGGTACCATAAACCGATAACATTCTCACCCCCATGAGTCATCCCACATATATTTACCCCTTGGCATATTGACACTCATTCTATTTTATCCATTGAGCTTGGGAGTCCTGGTAGTGTTACACCTCAGTGTAAGAAGCTCATACTTCTTCCTCATTATCATGCTAACTGCCCCCTTCTGGACTTGTTGGCCCTTGGTTATGGAAGGAAGCGAAGAACGAGGAAGAAAAGGTAAAAAGAGAGCTTCGCGAGAAACACAGTGGCTGTCACTGGGTCAAAGTGAGGAAAAGAACAGAGAAGATGGAGTGAAGTGTGGAAAAGCAAGTCGTTGGATGAGGAGATCGAGGATGACATATCAGCAAGGAAGATGGACCGAGGATGATTCAGGAAGTGGAAAAAGACAACATTATATGCCTTGGAGCACCGCGAGATGGAGAAGGAAAGATAGGTTGGAGAAGCTTGGAAAGAATGGGTCAAGTTGACCTAGGGTTGTAGACACCTAGGGTTTTGGTAATTAGGGTTTTGACACCTAGGTTTCGACCTAAGGCTGTCGGTGAGGGATTGTAATGTATAAATAGAGGTCGAGAGGACCTAGGTTGGGTCAGTACTATGGTTGAGCCTTGTTGTCGATTATTGTTCATTGGGAGAATATTGTATTAAGCGTGAGAGAAGTGATGAGAGAGAAATCCTTTTGGTATTGTAAGATCTTCAGCTGGGTGCGAAGATCAAGTCTTGTAGCTGGGTGCGCAGGAAGGGAGAGAGGAAGAGAGACATAGAAGAGAGGATTTTCTAGCCAAGAGCGTAGATCAGAACTATAAGCTTTATCTTAATATATCATAAGCACAGTTCTGTGGACGTAGCCCTAGAGAGAGGGTGAACCACGTACATATATTGTTGTGTGTGTGATTGATGCTTTGGGATCTGATGTTGTTATATTGTTATTGACATTATTGTATTAGATCAGATCTATAGCTGTGAAGGATAGATCTAGCTAGTTGAATGATAGATGCATGTGATGTTGTTGTTGTAATAAGAACCACTTGATATTCCCTTGGTTGTAGACATCTCTATCCTGCAACCCCCTCATAGCTACTTTGGGTGAGACTACATCTGCTTCGCAGGTGCTGCCGAAAGGGCCAGTAGCTAGGGCTTGTTGGTGCGCTCTTAGAGCTGAACCCTAGGTCTACCCATGTGCCAACAAGACTCCCACCTCATTTTTCTAGTCACATTAAATGCACCACTGCATTATCATGAACCCATCACCCCTTACACAATCCATTTCCCATCTGCAATCATTCTCTCCATTCATCTACCCAATACAAAAACTAACCAATGGGGCCCCCACCCTCCATATTCCTCCACTTGAGCCTAAACTAGGCCAAGCCATCTTCCACTAGGGCACCCATTTATATACATGTAAAAATCCCCCCATGATTCATTATGTATGTGTGTATAAATAGTTTCTTGTACATACAATAGATTTTTGTCATCAAAACCAACAATGTTTTCCTTGGCACACAACAACCCATGTCGCCCTTGGTTGGGGAATTTTATTTTTATCACCATCTTTGCAAATATATCCCTACCAAAGAAAAAATGTTGACTACCACCAAAAACCCTGTCTTCAAAATCCTTATGTTTAACTATCATCCACCCCTTTGCAGTCTCACCCATTCCAAATAGTCAACCCCATATCTGGTTGTCCCCCTGACACCAGATCATGTTTTACAGTTGTTGGCATCATTCCATTTTCCCCCAACCAAGGGAAGTTATCACATCTTACACAGTATGAGCTTCGTCCATGTCACCAATTCATCCATCTTCTCCTCCATACAATTCCTGATACCATTTTGATAAAAAATGTGTCCATAATCCCTTTGCTTCTTGTAGTCGCACCCCCTTCCATGTCGACGTCAATAGAAGTTTCCAGAAAGGCGACAGTATCTTATCTCTCATTCCGCTATCAATGAGCAGTTTGAGATGACATAGAAAAATCCATCATTTCTATCTGATGTCATTGATCCCCATAACATTCTACTCCAACACGATTTCATGTTACGGTGGGTCGTATTATGCGACCATTGCAGTTTTCAGTATTGATTGAAGACCTTTGGATTTGCGAGGCCATCAATGCCTCTGAGTTATCGACATCTTACACCATTGTCTATTTCTCGATTCAGATCCAGTTCATTACACAAAACCATCATTTTCCATCATTGACGCCCCCGAAGGCGATGTAGACATCTACTTCATCAACAATTTTAAGTTACATTCATATTACTTTGGTTTCATGACATGATCATGGGGCATGCCCACCTTGTTTGTATAAATATCTAGCTTTACATTTTATTTTTTGGAGAATTTTTTGAATCCTCTCTTCCTTTGACGGGCCGCTCTCACGGTCTCTCTTAAATGAAAACTACAACTCTCCTATTGTTCTATCAATTTCAGTATTGAGTATATGTATGCTTCTAACCTCTCACATTAGGGGGCATCTATTATCACCAAAAAATTGCTCAAACAAATACATACAATGGATGAAAAAATATGGAGCACAAGTACAACATACTACAAATAATTATAGGATGATGACAACATAGGTCCACCCTCACGACATCGTCTGCCCTCACGACATCATGGACCTCTTGAACTAGGTAATCATTAACCTATATTTCATACCATGACAAGAGTGCTAGTAGGATGTGACAGGGGCACTGCCACACCTCTCCATCAATGTTTGGTTTCTGTGCATGGCCCCTTTACTCATTATGTGAGTCGGATTAGCAAGCATCGTCAATCTTGCATCCACTGATAAAAACTATGTCAATAATCCATATACATAAATCATACTATAATCAATCATATGTCACAAGTACATAAAATGAAATACTCAATCAAAATATAATTCACTCCCTGAATCAAACCGGAGTCCAAGGAATTCCATTGATTCCATCAACATTTATAACCTTTCATGTGTCCTGCACACTCAAGAAATATCATCAATATCATATGCCAATACACATACATCAAATAAAAATAAGTCACAACACATCATCATACTCATGTATAATCCATAATCGAAATGAAATCACAATGTACCATAACCGGATCACTTGCACGCAAGTGTCCTCAAAGAATAAGTCAATAAAAGTGTGCTAAGTAGAGTAGGATGTTACATAAATACCCTCTTGTTTTAAACTTCATCCTGGAGTTTGTATAGTATATAAATGCAAGTAAATAAATGTATCTGACATAGATCTATATGTTTAATCTATCAAACAAGTAAGGAAATTGTTGACACATCTCATATGCGTCCTCCCAGGTAGTTGGGTGTGGACTATATTTGTCCCACTGGACCTTGACCCGATTGACTATTCCATGCCATAGTTGTCAAATGCGATGGTCTAGACTGTGGATTGGATCTTCCATGAGAGTACCCTCTTCCGTAACTTTCAAAGAACTCGTGTCAATAACATGTGAAGGATCACTAGTATAATGTCTCAAAATAGATACATGAAACACATCGTGCATACGCCTCAAAGAATCAGGCAAGGTTAGTCGATAAGCCATGGGTCCTTTCTTTTCCATAACTTTGAAAGGTCCTGCAAACCTAGGAGAGAGTTTACTACCCTTTCCAAACTTGATTGAACTCTTGTGTAGTTTTACTCGTAAGAAAACTTTTTCACCAAATTCATAACTGTGGTCAACTCGATGCACATCAACATAACTCTTTTGTCGATCCCATGATTATTTAATCCTTTGTCTTATCAATTGCATATATTATTCCATTTCTTGTATCACTTTCGGTCCTACCAGGACCCGATCCTCAAGTCATCCCAACTCAATGGCGTCTGGCATGGTCACCCATAAAGAAACTCAAACAATGCCATTTTAATCATACTATGATAGTTGTTGTTGTATGCAAACTCTACTAGTGGAAAGAAATATTCCCAACCTTTCTATCGGTCCATTACATACATACGCAATGTATCCTCCAAAATTTGGTCCATTCTTTCTGTTTGTCCATCTATCTCTGGGTGATATGTAGTACTAAAGTTCAGTTGTGTTCCCAAACCCTCTTAGAAACTGGTCCAAAACGGTACTATAAACATCAATCCTCGATCGAATATGATCCTTCTTGGTACTCCATGTAATCTCACAATCTCGTTGACAAATACTCTTTCTATGTCTCACACCTAATATGTTGTACACACTGGAA
The DNA here is from genome assembly GCA_010110895.2 of Picea sitchensis. NCBI lineage: Eukaryota > Viridiplantae > Streptophyta > Pinopsida > Pinales > Pinaceae > Picea > Picea sitchensis. The sequence goes on from SNQJ01S0000421.1 coordinate 489,841, forward strand.
CAAAGTGTGCACTCTTCGTCAAAGTGTCAGCTACCAAAAACATCGAATCGTGTCTCCTTGCCGTCAGTGGAAATCCAACGATAAAATCCATCAAAATGACCTCCCATTTCGATTTAGGAATAACATGTGTATGTAACAATCATGTTATATGTCTATGTTCAGCCTCCACTTGCTGAAATTCTAGACATCTCGCCATGTAACTAACTATGTCCTCTTTCATTCATTTCCAGAAGAATAAAGGCTTCAGGTTTGTCTTCATCTTCATGATTCCCGGATGATCCATGTAAATTGATCGAAGAGCTTCACTTAGGATCAAACTTCTTAATTCGTCGTTCGGCGGTACGTAAATTATGTAATTAAATATCAAAAATCTGTCATTGTCCAATGAATAACCTTCAAACTTCAATACCATCATGGTATCTTGTCCATTATTAGCCTTAAATTCCTTGTACCAATCATCGTCAAACTGTAGAGTGTAACATCCCGCTCTGGCGCACTTACCAAACTTATTCTTTGAGGACACTTGCTCGCAAGTGATCTGGATTTTTATGATGATAAAACTTTTTCCTTCATTATGATGCGTTAAGATACATGATAGGATGTTTTTACTACGTTGATATAGACAGGTGCTGCTGACTCAGTTTCATTGAGTGTGTAGGGTTTCGGACCTTGAGGATGCAGAGGAAACGGTGGAACTCCCTTGGACTCCAGATTGAGTCAGGGAGTGGGATATTTGGGTCATTTCATTTACGGTGATATTGTTTTGTTTTGATGATATGCTATTGATTTTATGATATGTTGTTGAAATGATATGACATGATGGTTGATGATGCAGACTGATGAAAGCTTGCCGACCAGACTCACATATGGAGTAAAGGGGCCACACACGAGTTCCAGAGAGATTGAGGGAGAGGGGTGGACAGCAGCCCTGCCACAGCCTACTAGCACTCTCACCGTGGCTCGAACTGTAGGTTAACGATTACCTAGTTCGAGAGGATCCACGATGCCGCGAGGGCAGACTGCGACAGTCGCTCACGATGATTCTAAGGGGCGCGCAATAAGGCGGGGGCCTTATTCCTTAGAGTCCTTAGTCTCCCACAAGTTCACTTGGCGGAGTGTTGACTCCAGGGGTTATAGAGTCTACCAATCCGTCGAGTCAGCGAGTGGCACCCTTGGAGCACGTGGTGCATCCTGAAGGGCACGTCGCGCAAAGAAATGCAAGTCAGCGAGTGGCACCCTTGGAGCACGTGG
>SNQJ01S0000421.1:493247-530017 GCA_010110895.2 Picea sitchensis
CCCCCCCCCCTCTCTCAGTTGTATTAGTAATTTCAACACACCAGATAGGATATGTCCCAAGTAATGAATCTTCGATTGATAAAAAGAACATTTTGACAATTTCTCGTACAATTTGTTTTCTCATAGACATTGTAGGACCAATATTAAATGTTCATCATGCTCTTCTTTCATCCGAGAATTAATTAGTATGTCATCAATAAATAATTGATCAAACTTGTGCAAGTATTCACGAAATGTCCCTTTCATCAAACTCTTGAATACCCCTAGGGCGTTCGTCAATACGAACAGTAAAAATTTAAACTCATAGTGTTTGAACCTCGTCTTAAATGTAGTCTTAGGGATATCTTCTTCTTTAATCCGTAATTGGTGATATCCTAATCTCAAATCAATCTTCGAAAATATCGTCGCTCCCTTCATCTGGTCAAACAAATCATCTATTCTGGGTAACATATATTGTTTCTTGATCGTTTCTTTGTTTAGTTGGCGATAGTCAATACAAAGTCTCCACGATCCATCCTTATTTCTTACAAAAATAACTGGCGCACCCCAAGGCGACACACTTGGACGTATAAGTCTCAAGTCCAACAATTTCTTCAATTACATTTTCAATTCCTGTAATTTATGTGGTGACATCCAATTTGGAGTTCTCGCTATCGGTTCAGTTTCAGGCTTCAATTCTATTGTAAAATCCAACTCTCTTTTGAGAGGTAAACCTGGTAACTCTTCTGGAAACATGTCTGCAAACTCTTGTACTACAAGAATGCTTTTTAGTCCTTCCACCTCGCCCTTTTCATTTAGCGCTAATATTGCATAAAGATTGCACCCCTTGCACATACTCTTTTGTAGCTGTATGGAAGAAATAAGTCTCAAGGACACCCTCTGGTTCCTTCCTACAATCACTCTACTCTATCCCAAATCATCCATCAAACTTAACTGTATCATCTTGCAATTAGGTACCGCATCATGTGATTCCAACTAGTCCATTCCAATCACTATGTCATAACATCCTAAGTTCTTGACATATAGGTTGGTCTTCATTACAAAATCACCTAAGTTAATGCTACAGTCCATAACCTTTCCTCCAACTTTTTGTTTGGCACTTGATGCAATTTCTACGTATCTGAACTTGTCCTTCTCAACTACCTTAAACTTGATTCTCATTAGCACTCCACTAGAAATAAAGCTATTTATAGCACCTGGATCTATCAAAATACTAAAATTTTGATCGATGATTGTGCCTGACTTCTCGAGCATAGTGGACTAGTGCTCGACCTGGCAGTTTTTCACTGCTACATGTATCCTATGGGCCTTTCCGTAATCTCCAATTGTAGTGGGTCTTGACAATCCATACACTCTGACCTTGTCAATAAGACAGTCTCGCTGGTAATGTGGCTCTCAACATGTCCAACATCCAGTCTTCGGTCCAATGCTCCTGGTTCTCGAAGTAGAAGTTGTTGGCCTAACAATATGTGATCCTGGTCTATTCTGCTGAACATGCCTAAATTACTGTTGTTGTTGCGATCGACGTTGTTTCTATTTTGTTCCTTTGTAAGGATTCATCTACTGAGGAGTCTATCACCATGGTGTTGTGAACATAGTTCCTCTAGGCATATCTCAATGTCCTGAAGTTTGTCTGGCTAGTGTCTGATGATGTTGCATTCCTGATGATGTAAGTCTAGTCGGTCTAGATGGAGTCCTTCCCTGGCCCCCACTCTTAAGCTCTTCCTCAACTATAAGGGCCTTATGAATTGCAACGTGCAACTTCTGAGGCATTATGATCCTCACCTTCACACAAATGTTGAAGTTAAGGCCGACCACAAACTTGTTGACCTTTAACTTCTCTTTGTTCAGATGTGAAGCATGCCTAAGTAGCTCCATGAAACTGGCCTCATACTCTAGCATCGTATGACCACCCTCTCCTAAGACGTTGAATTCATTAAGTTGGTGCTCAATGAATTCCTCAGACAAGTACCTCTCTCGAAACCATTCCTCGATCAAATTCCATGACACATCTTCGACGACCATGTTTAGTTGAGGTAGGATCATTTTCCACCATAGAAGAGAACTCCCTTTTAGCTGAAAGACTGCCATGCAGACTTTCATGTTGGAGGTAAAGTCACAAAGTGTGAAGCACGTCGCCATGTTCTCCAACCATGCCTCAATGGCTAAGTTGTCTGTGGCACCCCAAAAATTGAGAAACTTCACCTTCTTGAGTTCTCTGTGTATAATATTTTTACCAGTTGGAGCATGACGTGAACCCTCATTGGGCACATATGCTCTACTCTCGTATCGATCTAGGCAGTTGATCAATGCCTCTGACATCCTCTGGAATGATCTCATCATACCTACCGCATCTCCCACAACAACCTACTCATGTTCAGTAATCTGCCCAGCTCCCTAGGGGTTAGACCCCTCTGGCATGGATACTATCGGAGGTGTCACACCTCTTCCTCTAGCACCACATCGTCTACTTCCCCTGCATTCTCTAACCATGATTACCTGCATGTAAAATTTCAAATTTAATTAACGATATCATTTTAATAATTTATTTAGCGATTATATGTCGCATGGTTGAATCCACTCTGATACCATATGTAATGATCCCTCCGTTAAGACGATAAAGTAAGTGAATACAATAGTGGACATTTTTTTTGAAACATCATTCATAACAAGTGTTACATGAACATACATCAATAATTACACAATCTCTTTTTGAACATCTCTCTATAAGGAAATATTTAGATACAACATCATTGCATAACATAGATCAACGACAACACATAAGGATAACACAGATGTTTACCCGGCCAACCTATCCTACAAAAATAGGACCTCCAAGACACAACAAGAATAGGACCTCCAAAACACATAATCAACGCTCAAGTCCAGAATTCATGATTGATTTTGACCATTTAAAGTCTCAGGATTGACAACTTATCTAAGAAACATGAAGCTATCTAATTACCATAATCCCATTTCCATTCCAAAACAAACATCATAGAAATTTATAGTGAAACAATACCGATGCACAAATTGATCATTATAACAATCAAATCAACTAAACACTTAACAAGATTTGGTCTATCATTGGAAATAATTCAACATATGATCTAATATTAAATTCACAAAACCAACCAATAATTATTTCAGTTCTGTAACAACACTCTTACCATAACAATAAATGATTAAAAATAACAAGGAAATATAAACATTTAATTAATAAAAATAGAGTAACTTGCAAAAACGTAACTAAAATTCAAATTATAAAAAAGTAATTAAGTATTACCTCACCTACGCAAAGATAAAATTTCATCTCATATAGAACTACTTGACTGTCTAACACTAAACCTAAAAGATTCTATCTTATAGAAACAAAAGGCGTTCACGTAAAAAAATCATCTTATGCTCTTCGTTTGAGGTTGATCCTAGATAAAATTCATTGTTTTTAATTATTCATTATCAATCAATACCAGACTGGTTTTAACAAGCAACACCGACAGCGCGTGACGTATTTCCAATTGCAACAATATCTATTACTTGGTTGCATAATCACCAGGTCACTCGTTACTTCTTCTCTAAAAAAAGTTTGATTCGTCATGGACGTATCTGCATTGGAGTGTTCCACCCGCTCTTGCATAGCCCCGCATGCAACTATAATAGCATTGTTGAGAACAGTAAATGTCCACAAGGAGAGAATGTACCCGCCACAAGCAACCATCCAATGACGACCAATATCTGTATTTTATCCACACTGTCTGTTTTTATTTCCCTCAAGCTCATATACTACCCTTATCAATATTTCATTCAAATTCTCTAACTGGTTTGCTCCTATTCTGGGATGACCATTGACCACAAACCCCAAAGTATCAGAGAACTCTCGATGAAGATATACTGCCCCACAGAAAGAAATGGGAATCCCACTATTGTAGCGCATGTGTTAACAATTAGCAAGAGAAGTGAAATCCAGTACGAAAACAAAAACTTTGTTGTTCCCTTTTTTATTCTTTGGTTGCAGCGACAAGGTACGTACAAGGCAAAACCAAAAATAGTAAACCATAAAAGAGCGAGAATGAAACCAGGAGCACCAGTAAAGCTAAAAGAAATCCAGTATTGTTTGTCTGTAAAGTTCCATCCACCGCTTGAATTCATGTAATACATCAGGTCTCCTAATCCGATCAGAGATTCCAAATAACAAGGCGGAGGATTCATGTTTTGCAATCTGTTTTCACACAGTCACATTAACTCTTCGACTTACTGGATGGGCCTCTTAACCATATTCCACAATTCTGTTAATAACTTAAGTTTTAAAGCCACCATCGTTCAGGATCTGAGGGATTGTAGGGTAAAAATCGACTTTTAAAAATTGTGACCGGAGATTACAGAGATATGTAACATCAAAATTTTACTTATTGTACTAATAACCAACGATTATATTCCAATTGACATTCTACTAATAACCAACGATTATATTTCAATTGACATTCAATTGACATTCTACTGATCTAGTAATAACCAACGATTATATTCCAATTGAAATTGTACTGCTCTGACGAATAATTTACATTCTTGCTGACATTCGGAATGGTAACTAAAGATCTTATTTTAATACTCAACAACAATTTCACAATCATTTTACGGGATCAATATAATCAATAATTCGAGATACTAATTCAACAATGAGGATTCTATTTAATATAATAATTAACTAGATATTTTCACAATGGGAATTCTAGCTAACAATACAATGACTAAAATATTTAAATACCATAACCATGTGATGAATAATATTTGATGATAATATTCAACCGATATATTGGGCAACATCCCTTAGCTTTCTAATCGAACACCTTCCTACTAATGCTGGGGTACTCTTCTTCCCCCTTAGTCTCCCGAGCCGCAAAGGGGCCGACCACACACAAGAAACCAAAAACAGTAGCTCCAAAGGTTGTCTCGCAAGGAAGAGCTTTCACTCTTTCCTCAAGCTTGTTATCCCAACTCTCACAAGTAAAACACACTCCACAATAATTTTGGTAGCATAACTTTACCAAGAATAAGTGAGATCCATTTTCCTTCTACACCATTTGTTTAATAGAAATTTCTTCTCTGACACATGTCCTCATGCACAAATAATTAGTGTTTTAGATTAAATTAATTATCATTATTCACCCACACACTTGTCACACTCTGCCCAAATTGCACAAGTAATTATCATTTTTATTTTATTTTAAAAACCAATTTTCCTCACATTCCCCAATGTGTTCATATTTTCACTCTTAGTTGTCCCTTTGTTCCCCAAAATCCCATTTAAGAGTGTCTTCTAACTAGATCTTAGACTTGGAATAAGAGTCTTCTTCTAGTTAGACTAGTGGTAGCTTGACTCTAATACTATTCTATGTGTACACCTATTCTCTCATATTTTATTTATTTCTATTTTAAAAATCATTTTTTATTATTTTCATGCACACATGTGCAATTTATCCAATCTTTAGATTTTATTCCCCTTTTTCCTAGAATTTGATTATTCTTCAATCTTTTAACTTATGTCACAATTCATTTAGTCCCTTAATTAAATTTAGACTTAGAATTAGTTTTAGACTTAGGCTTAGACTTTTATTGGGATTTATAATTAATAAATTCATTGTTTAATTAATTTTTTTAATCTAACAAGGTCTAATAATTTCAATGTTTTCTAGGCCACATAGATTTATTTACTCAAGTTTTTAATTATGTGATGTGCCCTTCAAGACGCACCTCCGTGCTCCAAGGGTGTCACTCGCCTTAGATTGATTTTGGAAGTTTTTCCGACCCTTGGAGTGAACACTCTACTCAGTCGAACTTGTGAGAGACTAAGGGCTTCTAAGGAATAATGACTCTTCCTTATTGCACGCCCCTTAGAATCTTCATGAACGATTGTCTCAATCCTCCCTCATGACATCATGGACCTTTTAAACTAGGTAATCCTTAACCTACAATTCAAACCACAAAGGGAGTGCTAATAGACTATGATAGGGACGCTGCCACACCTCTCCCTCAATGTTTGGTTTCTGTGCATGGCCCCTCTACTCCTTATGTGAGTCTGACTAGCAAGCATCGTCAAGCCTACATCCAATGATAAAAATCGTGTCAATAATCCATATATATAAATCATACTTTAATCAATGATATGTCAAAAGTGTGTAAAATGAAATACTCAATCAAAATACAATTCACTTCCTGACTCAATCCAGAGTCCAAGGAAGTCCATTGATGCCATCAACATCCATAACCTGTCATGTATCCTGCAAACTCAAGAAAAATCACCAATAGCATCTACCAATATATATACATCAAATAAAAATAAGTCACAACACATCATCACCATCATGTATAATCCACAATCAAAAGAAAATCAAAATGTACCATAACCGAATAACTTGCATGCAAGTGTCCTCAAGGAATAAGTCAATAAAAGTGTGCTTAGTAAAGCGTGTTGTTACACTTTTATTTTTCTTTCTAACATTTCTGAGTATGTTATCTCATATATTTTTCTAACATTTTAGCTCTAGGAGGGTTCTAGACACTCATTGTTTCATGGTCACTTATTTTAATGTATAGTCCCATTGACCTATCATTTGGTCATTTGTGGACATTAATAAACTTATCTCATCTGAGTAGTTGTTTTTGTTATGGGTTGGGAAATGTGAATATTTCTTCATTATAACTATTTATGGCTATATGGGTCAACACTATTTCAGTTGTTGTCCATATTCAACATTAATTCTTATTGTCTTAATTTTATTTTGGATCCCTAGCAGACAAATGGATTCTTTAAAAAAAAAAAAAATCTGATGTTTTCATTTGCAAATGGAATTGATGTTGTTGAGCAGGCATGGGAAAGACTTTGCAAGTGTTTGGGACATGATTTCCTTCCTTACATGAATGTGGTGATGCCTCCACTTCTTCAATCTTCCCAGTTGAAGAAAGATGTGACCATCACTTCTCCATAATCAAATAATGATATTGATGAATCAAATGATGAAAGGTGAGATATGGTGTTGATTTTTGTGGCTCTCCTTATTCATTTCCTTAATTAGGAAGACATAATTGTTGCAGGTTATCCCATATCTTCCATATGAGAGCTACTATTTAAGGTCATGCCAGTTAATTTGATAGTGTGATAGAACATTATAACTGCTTTGGTATCCACATGTTGTTATTATTTTTTTCATAAGATGAAAAAATTAGATGAGTCTGTCTCCTTTGTTATTACCGGAAAACATATGTTCTCTTTTGCTAATTCTATGTTAGTGCACTTCAAATGTTTGCCTGATCCTAATTATTATGATGTTGTGTAGATATTCACTGGATATATGTAACTTCTATTGGTTCCATTGTCTTCATCATATTTAACTTGGTCCATTGTATCCCTTCTTCTATAAAAAGTACATCGATTATGTTCCTATTCATAGATGTGGTTTGATGTAGAGTTGTGTACTTAAATGCATATGTATGATATCTTCAACAAACTTTGTTTTTATGGTTATCTCAGTCCAACATATTCCTTTTTCGGTGAAAATTGGTTGCTTGTGTTCCTAGGTTTATTATGGATAAATGTATAACATTGCACTTCAATCTAAATATCTAGTGCTTTTACTTTAATTTAAAGAAGAAATATTTCATGTCCCCCAAATGCTCTCGTATGACCCTTTAATAGAAGTAGAGGATAAGTGAAAGTACATTAATACTCTCTTTTCTTGCATAGTTAGCTCAATCTAACATGTTACTTTTTCAGTACAAATTGGTTGCTTGTGTTCCTAGGTTTTACTATGGATAAATTCATAACATTGCACTTCAATCCAAATATTTAGTGCTCTTACCTTGATGCAAAGCATGAATAATTCATATCATGCATTGTTCTCATATCAATATAAGTGGAGGATATGTAAAATTACATTAATATACTCTATTTTCTTGATTAATTACTGTGGATACAATTACTCTTGGGGATAAAAAAAATTGGTATCAAGACATGTGTTTTGGAAGAGAAGGCTATAGCTTGCAACATGCTATGTGGTTATGATGATGAGTTAAAGAAAGTCTTATATCCATGGATTGATCAGATCAATTATGGTGCTACCCCTTGAATTCAATCTTTTTGTTAGTTGTTTCTAGTGATAGGTCAAGAACTTTGCTAGTAGATGCATGTGTTTATTATAGCCATAATTCAAGATGTTGAATACAGGTTGCAACTACACTAGTTCATGTTCTGAAATTTTACTTCTATGAAGAAGTTCGAAAGGATGATGTTTCAAGTACCAATTGATATTTCATTTTCTTTAGTTAGCATGACACTATAGTTTATTTTTTAATTTTCATGTCTCATAAGGTCTTTATATTAGACTTATTTCTATGTTCTCACACCCATTGTATGCAAGTATCAAACAAAAACATAATACCTTTAGAAATTCCTATTAGAGAAAGCCATGTTTGACAATTGGAATTACATGTTTGTCATTTTTGTGATATGAACAAGCATCCATCAATCACTCTTCACCCTTGCACCCATTTTCCAGACAAAAATGATTGGTAAATGTTGCCACTACTAAGGGAGAAATATTTTGGTTGTTGAGAGAGCCATCAACCACCCCTGCCGTAAAAAATTTCAGGATGTCCCCACGAATACCCATGCATGTAGACCTAGATGTATATCCATGTATAGACTATATCATTGGTGCCAAACTATTGACAAACATGCTTCCATACTGCAGACCAATCCTTGTCTCATTCTTTCCTTCAAGACTGCTAAGCATTGACTTGAATGTGTAATTATTATTTAACAAATTGATTTCTCTATGTTTTAATTTTTTCATTTCCTATAGTTCACAAGTTTACTATATATTAATATGTTAAAATATTTATAAATACAAGTATATTTATACTCATCTCTGAACTGGTGTACCAAATATTGCTTCCCTGTATACCAAAATTGCCTGGTCATATACAATGCTTATGTGTCCATGATGTCTTCTTCGTTACCATGCTTTCTTAAACATCAACACTATACATTTGGTTCTGATACCATATCAAAGTTGCACATACACATGAACATAATACTTGTAGAGAGAATACATATTTGATATTATTATTCAATGTATAATCATCTACACATCATACATGATGTGTCTCGTGATAGACTTATGTTGGAAAACCACCATTATGTTCCAAATGCTTGTAAATTGAGTTGAATGGATGGAGAGCTTGAAATAGTGTGATCGTGCATGCCTTTAGACATGTATAATATGTTTCAAGAGCTCAACTCTTGTAGAATATTTCTAACATAAAGAGAAGAATTCATTGAAGACGATTTAGGGTCTGATTTAAAGATTAGTTGAAGATACTAATTGTTGTTTTCTAACAGTAAATCTAAGCTATAGGTAATAACACATTCACTCGTATGAAATAGGACCATAAATTGTTACTCAAGAGATATAGAAAATGTCAACCATAGTACTGGAATAGTTGAGGCTTTTCAACCTCCAAAGTTTCATAGCTATGTTGCTTCCTCCCAACCACAATTTCAACATAAACCTTAGTTACTTCTTTAGAAATTTTTAAACATGAGATAATATTTGAAATTCAATGGAAAACAACTCACTAAGAACTTCTAATGCATCGACAGTGTCGATTCATCTAGCTAGGGTTGAGAAAGTAACACTCTCTCATGCATAGACTAAGCATAGATCATCAACCTATTCTAGAAGAATGACAATGCATTGCGTGAACCATGCTACAAATAAGTATAGATATACATTATGACATAACAACCCTTACTAAATCTACATATCTTGTTGTTCATGTTTAATTACTACATTCTAATTGAGAATATCATTATCGTCATCATGGAATGGCCTAATTGTTTCACATTTCTTATCTCCTAATTTTTTTTACACATAAGAATACCTTTATTTGAATAATTACCATGATATTAATATTTATATACCTAGATGTTTATATTTCTAACATTTGTTTAAATACCACTATTCCTTGTTGTCGATTGCTCATAAACTTTTTTTTTACATCATGTACATATGTTTAGCATTTTGACAGTCTCTACTTTGTTAGGATATTTAGACACTTAGGAGTTAGTTACTATCTACTTGTTTTAATGTGTCATTAGGTAAAAGTGTGTTTCTTTAGTATGATTTAGTATGCATTTATAGTTAGGAAATCCAATGGTCATGATATGTTCCCGACATAGAGTGATATGACGGTTCATATTCTCCTCGATCTTAATGACTACATTGATTTGTGGCTTAACACTCAATTGGTCCATGATCTCTATTTAAAGAGCATGGAGGGTTCACTTTCCGATGATTGATTATGAGAAACTCTCTTGTAAAATCTCTCTGTAATATTTTTCTTTTGCATTAATAAACTGCTCCAAGTGGTCACGTTGGCTAGGGTCGTGGATGTTTCCTCGTAGGGGTTTTACCATGCCAAAATATTGGTGTGTTGATATTTGGTATGGTTGTGTGAGTGGTTACTAAATGTGTTCATCCTTTGTTGGAATACATGTGTTTTCAAACATGGTATTAGAGCCCGTTTGAAGACCCGCTCCCGTTGTAGATTGAGATCATGAAGCCAAGTTGCCTCATTTATGGTTTCTACCATTTATGTACATTTATGGGGTGAGACAACTATTCCATTACGTCCAAAGCACTCATTTTAGTCAGTAACACCTTTTTCTTAACTCTTAAAGGTTTATGTTTGCCCAAGATATGACTATTTCAGTCAAATCCAGAGGTATAAAATATGAATACACCCTTTTTAAATTTTCGCAAAGTATTATTTCGATTTTATATTGTTTGTTTCCAGGTTTCTACTCTTTTAGATCTATGTATGTTCTTTTCCTCGTGCCCTGTGTGATCTCGAAAAATCAGAAACAAATAGGAAAATGTGCATTTTTCGGGTAAGCTAACCGAGATCTAACCCTTGTTGTCATCGAGAAGAGAAAATTGTTTCTTGTGTGAAAAGATTTTTTTATGAGCATGCTCTCCAAGGCTGTCTTCAACAACAATAACAAAAAAAACTCCAATCCTCTTTCTAAGAAATACAATATGTTTTGATAGCTCACTTGGTTAAAAGTTGTCGTATTAAGTAAGAGGTCTTGAGTTCAAGTCTCTTTTTTGTTAATTTTTTTTAAAACGTTCATGCATCCATTGTAAAGTGTATTTCACTTCAAGTACAAAAGTGAATCAATATAAGTAGCTTTAATAGTTTATGTTAAAGTTATTTATTTTTGCATGCAACTTTCTTTTATAAAGTAACTTCATTGTAAAAGTGATCCCCGCTTCTTTTTATAAAAGTGGGTCACTTCATAAAGAAAATTATTTGTAAAAGTGAGGTTATTTGGAGGGGTATCACCACATGAACCAACTTCTACTTGTCATGTGGCTCTTTGGTTACCATTTATGGTTTTTTTTTAAAGGGCATAACTTTCACATCCAAAGTCCATTTTTAGAGTCGTTTTTTTAACCACCTAATTTTTCGAGATATTTCTATCTAGATCATCAATCTTAGTTTTTTAATCCATATTATATACATATTTAATATGGATTCTTCCACTGATATTGTGCTTACTAACACCAGCTACTTCCAATGGAAATCCCATATGAACGATTTATTAAGAATTAAATGTATGTACTGGATTACCTTGAGAAAGGAAAAATAACCCAATGATGATGAAAAGAAAGTCAAATGGGATAATAGGGATGACGAAGCATGTGGAATGATCGAAATGTCCATCTCTCTTGATTTAAGGTTCCACCTCCAAGAAATTGATGACCCCGATGAAGCTTGGGAAAATCTTGATTATATATTTGGTAAACACAATATTATTCAAGCACATCAATTAGAAAATCAGATATTGAATTTAAGTCCAAATGATTTTTCTTGCATTGAAGACTATCTATCTAAGTTTAAAACACTTAGAATTTTACGTGAAGAGTGTAACATAAAGCTGGAGGAGGAGCATTGCATCTATATTATTCTTTCTAAGCTATGTAGTGCATATTCTATGTTTGTATCGACCTTTTATGCCATGAGAGAGGCTCTAGGGAAAGCTTATCAAAAACCCACTCTTGATTCCTTTTTTGATGCTTTGATTAGAGAGCAAGATAAGCTTGTACAACTTGGAGTGATTAGTACTGCAGGAACCTCCAACAAAGCCTTAGTATCCTGACAGAAAGATAAACCAAAGAATCCCAAAAAGCAACATCCTCACCACAACAACAAGAAAAACAAGGGTCCCAAACCCACTCAAACAACTTTAGCTCCTAATGGTGACAAAGGAGAAAAATCTAAAAATAAGAAGATTAATAGACATTGCAAATTTTGTGGGAAAGATGGTCATGATGAGTCCAAAATTTTCAAGAAGAAGACAACTTTAGAAGCAGTGATGAAGAAGCACAAAACTAGTATTGATTCTACTACTTCTTCTTCTTCTCATGGACATGAACTTTGTGCTTTTGGTTTCTCCTTCAGTGCAACTTCTACTTATTCTTATGATGAGTGGCTTATTGACTCTAGACCATATTATCGTATGGCTAAGGAGAAAGCCATATTTTACACTCTAAATGAATGTAACGCCAAGAAAATATTTGTTGGTGATGATAGATCTCTTAGTGTTGTAGGATCTGGAACAATTTAGGTAGATAATGGTCATTTCAATGATGTATTATGTGTTCCAAGTCTTTCATGTAACCTTCTATCAGTATATCAAATCACTCATTCAGGTGAAGGTAAAACCATAGAGTTGTCACCTCACCAAGTTGTAATCAAGGATCTCAAAGATCCTCATCATGTTCTTGCAACTAGATTTTTTGATGATATTAACAGGTTGTACATTTTTACAACTTTTGGTCGTCATCTTTTCCATCAATTTTGTTTTCTCATAGCAATGACTTGAGAAAACTTTGGCATGAGAGGTTTGGTCATCTAAACTATCTCTCATTGAAGCAACTATGTAATCAATAGATGGTGATTGAACTTCCTCTTGTTTCATGCAAATATGGTGTTTGTGCCAGTTATATTCTTGGAAAAAATCATCGAGACAATTTTGACAAATGTAACTCTTGGAACACGTCGAGCCCTTTGCATCTTGTTCACATTGACTTGTGTGGTCCACTTTCTTCTCCTTCTATTTTTGGGTGCAAGTATTTCTTAACTTTCATTGATAACTTTTCCATACGTACTTGGTTTTACTTATTAAAACTTAAGAGCAATGTTTTTTACAAGTTTCTAGCCTACAAGGTCCTTGTAGAAAAGAAATATGGACATCAAATTCAATGGTTAAGAACATATAATGGAGGCAAATACGTGAAAAATAATTTTACAAGTTACTACACTACATAGGGAATCCAAATGCAACACATTATTCCATATATGCTAATTGTATGATCCAATCTAAGGGATTAAGTCTAAAGTATTGGGCGAAAGCCATCAACTGTGTAAATTACATAGTAAATCACATTCCCACAAAGGTTGTTAAAAATATAACATCGAAATAATCATGGAATAAAATTAAACATGATGTAAGTCACTTCCATGTATTTGGCAGTATAGCATGGGCTCACATTCCTGATGAGAAAAGGAAAGAAATACAGCCTAAAATTGAGAAGTGTATATTTGTTGGTTATTGTGAAGATGTCAAAGGTTACATACTTATTCAACCACATTGTAATGAAATTATTATTAGAAGAGATGTTAAATGTGATGAAAATCTCTTGGCCTACAAGCCTAATTCGAATATTGTTCCTTCTTTGGCCTACGAGACATCTTCGAATTTTGTGCCTTCTTTTGTTCCTATTTTTTTTTCTTCTTCAGATGATGATAGTGAGAATTAAAATACACCTCCTCCTTCTCACATTCCTCCGGATGAATCCATTGAACATGAACCAGCACCAACACCATCGCTTCCTATATGGGTCCATTCAACACGAGAATCAACTAGTAATCTTGTCGATGATCCTTCATATCAACATCATACACATTCATAGTTCCAACGAGCCTCTTCTATTTTGGATCAAGTTTCAGAGACTCGTGATCTAGAGACATTTTCATAAGCTTCACGTCATCCAAATTGGGATACAACAATGAATGAAGAGTAGCATTATTTAATGGAAAACGATACTTGGGATCTTGTACCTCTTCCAAAAGGAAGAAAACTTGTCAGTAGTAAATGGATTTACATAGCTAAGTATGTATCAGATGGAAGTGTTGAAAGACACAAGGCTTGGTTAGTTTCCAAAGGATTTTCCCAAGTTGAAGGAATTGACTATAATGAAACATTTTCCCATGTAGCCAAAATGAATTCCATTTGCCTTGTTCTTTCCCTTGCTGCCTCACATAAATGGAAGGTCCATTAAATGGATGTTAAATCCTCCTTCTTGCATGGGGATTTTCAAGAATAAATATGCATGGAACAACCTCCTCGCTATGTCTACAATGAATCGATCCTCGTTTTTCACCTTAATAAATATCTTTGTGGTCTTAAGCAGGCTCCCCGAGCTTGGTATGCCAAAATGAAAATCTTTCTTATTGACACCAGATTTTCTAAATGCCATTACGATCCTAATGTCTATACCAATAAAGTAGGAATCCATATCATAATCATTGTTCTTTATGTTGATGACCTTATACTTACTAGTAGTGACTCAAAACTTTTAAACCATGTGAAAACCATCCTTAAGAAGAAATTTGAAATGACAGACTTCGGTTATTTCACTATTTCCTTGGCCTCCAAGTTTTGCAAACCAATGAAGGAATTTTTCTTTCCCAGTCTAATTATGCTTGTGACCTTCTTTGTCACTTCCACATGGAATATTGTAAACTAGCCCCTTATCCATTCCAATCTAGAGTCAATATTGTTGCCACCTGTACTTCTCCCAAATTTGATGCCACTTTGTATTGTCAGTTAGTTGGTATCCTCTTATACTTGACTCATACCCATCCTAATATTTCCTTTTTTGTTGGTATTGTTTCTCGATATATGAAAAAACCCCATGAAATCCATTGGAAAGAATCTAAAAGGATACTTCGGTATGTCCTAGGTACAATTCAGTTCAGGACACATTACAGTTCAAGGGAGACTCCTTTATTGGTTGGTTTCATTGATTCAGTTTGGGTCAACGACCTTGATGATCAGAAGTCTACTTCAGGTTATGTTTTCAGCCTTGATTCAAGACCTGTCACTTGGGCATATAATAAATAACATGCTATTGCACTTTATTCAATAGAATTAGAGTATCGAGTAGCAGTAAATGCAAGTTAAGTAGCATTGTGGCTTGAACATATTCGTTTAGAGTTTGGAATCCAACAGTAGCATCGGACTTTCCTTTGGTGCGAAAATCATAGTACCATCAAGCTTGCCAAAGACCTAGTTCAACATAAGCACAACAAACACATTGAGATACACATGCACTTCATCAGAAAGGCCATTCATGATTGAGTTATTGAAGTTCTCGTTTTCCCTATAGAAGATCAAGTTGTAGACATTTTCACAAAGTCTCTTATAGAAGCAAAGTTTTCCAATCTTTGATCTATGTTAGGAGTTCATGAAGTTGTCATTAAGGGGGGATAGGCTCTAATTCTTCCTTCCTTCTCCTAATGAGTCACTTTGTAAATCCGTCAATCCTATCCCAAGTTGTTCTTAAGGGGGGATGTTAGGATATTTAGATACTTAGGAATTAGTTAATATCTACTTGGTATAATGTGTCGTTAGGTAAAAGTATGTTTCTTTAGTATGTATTAGTATTCATTTGTAGTTAGGAAATCCGATGGTCATGATATGTTCCTGACATAGAGTGATATAATGGTTCATATTCTCCTCGATCTTAAGGACTACATTGATCCATGTCTTAACACCCGATTGGTCCATGATCTATATTTAAAGAGCATGGAGGATTATTTTTCGATGATCGATTGTGAGAAACACTCTTGTAAAATCTCTCTATAATCTTTTTCTTTTGCATTAATAAACTGCTTCAAGTGGTTGCGTTGGTTGGGGATGTGGATGTTTCCCCATAGGGGTTTTACCATGTCAAAATATTGGTGTGTTGATCTTTTATATGGTTGTTTGAGTGGTTACTTGGTGTTCGTCCTATGTTGGAATACATGTGTTGTTGAACATACTTGTTGTTTAGCAATTTGAAAGGCTATGATTTGTTTTGTATATATGCATGTTCTTATTGTTTGCATGCTATTTAGATTACATATGGATTCATACGTTCTAACAATGTATTTCTAATTTGGTGTTAGGTTGGATAACTAGGTATACATATCATGAATCATTTCTCTTAATTAAGTTATTTTTATTTTTATATCCTATAGATGGGGAACATGAAATTGCAAATATTTGACTCCAAGCGAAGCCCTACATGTCATTGGTGTGATATACAAATATATATTTCCATTGGTGTGGGCTATAAAAATCTATAGATGTCATTGGTGGGGTATACCAAGCCTTTTGATGGAACTCTATCAATTTGTGTCTTATAGAAATCTTTTTATTGGAAGTTGGGGAACCACTCAGTGGAGATTGTAAGAACATTCCTCAAGGGGAATGGAATATTGGTGGCCACTAAACCCACCACCCCCTTGGTAAGTCATAATGTTTTTAGAAGTGAATAGGTGAACCCTGACAAAAACAACCCTTGATGCTTACAACATTGTTTGGAGGAGGGAAAAACTATGTTTCTTTTCCAAACATGTAAACTGATTATATTACAATTTAATGAATATATTTTCCTATTCTTACATATGGTTTTGTACTTTATCAAAAAATTCACCAAGACTTCAAAAGTTTATATTGTAGTAAAAGATTCACCAGGATTTTACAAGATTTTATAATTCAGTGAAATATTCATCAGGATTTTACAAGATTTTATAGTTCAGTAAAAAATTCACCAAGAGTTTACAAGATTATATAATTGACTAAAATATTTTCAAAAAAATTATATATACATATTATATTATTGATAAAATAGCCTTCACTTTTTCCTATGTGTCATGTGGATTCTCTTATTTATTATACATATAAATTTGGGGGGGGGAGGGGGTCTTAAAATCGCTCATGTAAGATATTGTTTACTTTATTTAACCATTCATCAATCATTCATTAGATGAGAAACAATAATCACATATAAAAATCAAATCATGATGCATAGAGTTTAACATGGAAACCCAATAAGGAGAAAACCATAAACTTATCTTTATAAATGTATGTAGGCACCAACCTACCATTACAAAGATTATAGGCACCAACCTACTAGAGACACCAATCTCCCTAACTGAGCACCAACTCAGCAAGATGTAAAAAACAACCTGCTGGAGACACCAATATCCTCAACTGAGAACCAACTCAACAACAGCTATAGGCACCAATCTACTATTACAATATTTTCAAGCACTAACCAGCTGGAGACACTAATCCCCTCACCTGAGCACCAACTCAACAAGATATGTGTAGACAAAAAAACAAGATCTTCATACACAAAGTACTTTTGAATTCACCTGCATGCTTCATTCCATAGACAATCCTTCAAACCCTAGTCACATGTAGCCTTCATTCCCTAGTGAGCCTCATAACATCATTATTAGAATATTATCCTTGATGGAAACATCACAACCTCATAATAGTACACATGGAAACATCACAACCTCATAACAGTGCATACGAAAGAATCAAATACCTTTATTCCTTCATATCACACCTTGAGAACAATAAATACCACAAGAAAATCCTTTACACTTCTCTTTCACAACTTTAGATCCCAAAAAGACACCACAACATCTTTAGCGCACCTTAGATCACTTTTGTTCATATGAGACTTGATCTATTGATCATGGCTTTCTCTACAAATTTGAACATATAACTTGTATTCATAATAATTTTATCCCCACTTTTAGGGCCAACCTATAAATACTGGATGAGCCAACCTTAATTTTATGGTTGGGTTGTCGGAAGGAAAAATGCATATATCCTCATTCCTAGGGAGTTAGAGGGAATGTTACATACCATTGGAAAGGTCTCAGAATAATATTTCCAAACATATAACTTGTGTTCTCATTTGATCTAGGTATGTAGGGTGAACATTCCTTCAAATATAGGGTATCCAAACTGACCATAAAAAATCTAAAAGTAATAATTTCAATAATCTCCATCTTGCAATATTTGTCTTGGACATGTGTAGGATTATAATATTTATCTTGGACATCTGTAGTATCCCCTTTCTTTGAAATCATTGAAAACAATATTTTCAATAGAAAAATATTTCAATTTTCCCAAGATACAATCATTTTAGTCAGATATGGAGGTATAAAGCCTGGATACGCCCTTTTAAATTTTTTACAGAGATAATATTTCAAGTTTTTTTTTTCTCGGTTGCTACTATTTTCGGTCAATGTATTATCTTTTTCTTGTGCTCTATGTGATCTAGAAAAAATAGAAACAAAGAGGAAAGTGCTTTCTTATCTATGTATGCTCTTTGTCATGCACTCTGTGTGATCTTGGCAAATCAAAAACATACTAAAAACTTGCATTTTACGGATAAGATAACCGAGATCTGACCCTTGTTGTCATTGAGAAGCATTTAATTTGTGTGTGTAATTGCATGAAAATAAGTTTTTAATGAGATCGCACTCCAAGGCCATCTTCCACAACAACACCCCCAATCCTCCTTATTTAGACTATAATGTGTTTTGCACTAGCTCACTTGGTTGAAAGTTACTTTACTTAGTAAGAGGTCTTGGGTTCAAGTCTTTTTTTTGTTGTTTTTTTTTAAAAGTTCATGCATTCATTGTAAAGTTCATTTCACTTAATTATAAAAAGTGAACCACTATTAAATAACTTTAATGATTTATTTTAAGTTCTTTTTTGCATGCAACTTTCTTTTACAAAGTAACTTCATTGTAAAAATGATTCTCGTTTATTTTATAAAAGTGGGTCACTTCATAAGTAACTTATTTGAATGTGATCTTATAGGAATAGTTAGGAGGAGCATCACCACGTGGACCAACTTCTACTTTCCATGTGGCTCTTTGGTTACTGTTTATGCTTTTTTTTTTTAAAGGAATAACTTTCACATCCGAAGTCTATTTTTGGTGTCGTTTTTTTGAAACAACCTATTTTTTCAAGATCTTTCCATGTAGGCCATAAATTTCATATTTTTCTTCATATTTTAATATGACATCTCCCAATGATATTTTTCTTACCAGTACCAACTTCTCATGGAAATCCCATATGGAAGATGTATTAAGAAGTAAAGGATTGTACCCAATTACCTTGGGAAAAAAACTAGAACCCACTGATAATGAAAAGAAATTCAAATGGGATATTAAGAGTGATGAAGCATGTGGACTAATAGGAATGCCCATCTCTCCTAATTTAAGGTTTCATGTTCAAGGAATTAATGCTCATGATGTAGATTGAACTAAGATTGAAATTATGTTTGGTAAACACAATATTATTCGACCCCACCATATAGAAAATCAGTTAATGACTCTAATTCCTAATGATTTTTCTTTCATTGAATATTATTTATCTAAGTTCAAAACAATTAAAATTTCATGTATGGACTACAAAATAGATTTGAAAGAAGATTGATGCATCTGTGTTATTCTTTCTAATCTTGGTAGTGCATATTTTGTCTTTGTATATACCTTTTATGCCACTATAGATGCTCTAGAGAGTTCCTATAAAGATCCCACTCTTGAGTCTTTTGTGATTATTTGATTAGAGAGCAAGATAAACTTGTGCAAATTGGAGTGATCAACACTATAGGTACCTCCAACAAATCCTTAGTGGCCAAGCAGAAAGATAAATCCAAGAATCCCAAGAAGAAACATCCTCGCCGCAATAACAAGAAAAACAAGGGTACCAAACCCTCTCAGTCAACTTCCGCTCCTAATGGTGACAAAGGAGAAAAATATAAAAATAGGAAGATTGAAAACATTACAACTTTTGTGGGAAAGATGGTCACATGGAGTCCAAATGTTTTAATAATATGGAAGCTTTGGAAGCAATGATGAAGAAGCACAACATCAATATTGATTCTTCTTCTTCTTCTCATTGTTACGAGGAAAATCACTCTATGGCATGGGGTAAACCAAAACAGACGGAAATGACTGCAGAAATCAACTCTAATCTTAAGTATGCTATATAAACAAATATTATAACAAGACAAGATAAAGATCCTACCTCTTCCAGACGTTCGATGAAGTCCGCCATTGAGCACTTGACTCAAAGAAATACACCTGCAACTTGTCCTCAACAACCAAGATACGCAATCATATGGTGATAATATATAAAGTTAGTGCACATAATAGCATAGTCCATCAATATTCATAACAAATACATCCATGGAATAACAATTCATATATTTTCAAGACATTAATCAGATGAGAAAAGAGTATTTCTATTAAAACGTAATCAACAGAAGTGTATGAATGACAAAATTTTGTGTCGGCATGTTCAGAACCAAGAAACTAAGTCCCTTCTAGCTGGGCCTCCACCACTTCAATCCTCCACCAAAGGAAATCTCATATAAGAGAGACAATGTGGTTCTTCATCAAATAGGGAAGAGCTTGGGGGATGAACAATGTGTTCAGACTTAAAAGGACAAAGGGATGCAGACTCAATATGAAGTGAATAATTTCTCTAGAGTAACTTTGCTCTCAAAGTTGAATTCTTCTCCTCTTCTCCACATCTTGGATAAGGCCAATTTAAATCCTTCAAATGGAACTGAAGGGACGAGTTAGAACATTTCCAATTTATGGAAGGTCAAGGATCATGGATCTCGTGACATGACATGGAAACCTAACACCATTTTTAATTTTGAGCACAAAACCCGATGTACACGGGCTTTAATGGTGCAACCTGCGTATACACATGTTGTATAGTTGTGAGGGCGCGTATGTGTGGAAAAATATGTTTTTTATCTCTGGGAACTGCTAAAAGGGACTTCAAGTCTGCATAGGGAAATGGAAAATGCCTTCCTAACATGTTGCAGAGGTGTCCATACCAAGGCTTTCTTCAGAGCATCGAAGGATTCCTAGGCTCACTCATCCCATATAAAAGGAGTGTCATTCTTCAAGATATGCTTGAAACCCTTAGTAATATTTCCATATCTCACTATAAACCAATGTAAAAAGTTATTTTTCCGTTGTAAACCTTGAAGCTGAAAAATAGTGCATGGGGGAGGCAATCAAAGTATTTCCTCAACCTTTAAAGGATCCACCATGATCCCATTGTCAGAGACTAAATACCAAAGCTTTCTTCAAAGCATAGAAGGATTCCTGGGCTTTCTCGTCCCATATAAAAGGAGTGTCCTTCTTCAAGAGATGCATGAAACCCTTAGTAATATTGACATAGTTCACTATAAACCAACGTAGAAAGTTATCTTTCCGTTGTAAACCTTGAAGCTGACAAATAGTGCGTGTGGGAGGGAATCAAAGTATTGCCTCAACCTTTAAAGGATCCACCATGATCCCAATCTCGGAGACTAAGAATCCTAGAAGCCGACCTGACCTAACGCAAAATATGAACTTATGAGGATTCAAATGGATGCGATAATAGAGGCATATTTCAAAAACTTGCCAAAGGTGGGTAAAGTGATCTACTCTCTTGTGAGAGTGAGCAGCAAGATCATCAAGATAATCTTAGACTATATGCTTGAGATCATGAAAATCGAAGGTCATAACTCGTTGGAAGGTTTCTCCGGCGTTTTTAAGGTCGAAAGACATTTTTCGGTATGTGAATGTACCCCAAGGACAAATAAATGTCATCTTATGTTGATCCTCAGATTTAATATGAATGTGGTTGTATCCTGAAAATCCATCCATAAAATAAAAAACCTCGCTTTCTGCACATTCATCGATAATACGATCAATGAAGGGTGTCGGGAAGTTGTCTTTAGGACAAGCCTTAATCAAGTCTCTAAAATCCATGTATACATGAATGGTTCCTTTCTTCTTATTCACGGGAATAGGGTTAGATACCCATTCAGTCAAGGAAACTGGGTAGATAAATCCAACATTAAGTAGTTTCTCCACCTCTGCCTTAATAGAAGGGACCTTCTTAGGATTGACAACTCTAAGTCATTGTCGAACAGGTTTGGCATCTGGGTAGATTTTAATCTCATGTTCGACAATTCGAGGGTCAATTCCTGGAATCTCTTTGTATGACCAATCGAATACATCACAAAATTATTTGAAGAGTTCGGTGTAGATCAAAATTTCTTCTTACGAAGAATCTGCACCAATATATACATTTTCAACCTTACCAGGAATATGAGAGATATCGATCGTGACAGTACGGGAGAAATTCACCATATTTCCTTCAGCATAAATACCATGTGTATCAAGAAGAACTGCGGTGTAACCAACTATCTCACTCAAGGTAGATATAAAATCATCTTGTTCAATTCTAGTAAGGTATAGGAGGAAATAAGAGTGATGGTGCATATCATCTCATGACCTGTTAGTCACATTCATGGCCTCTACGATTGCTTCATCCGAGGGTAAAGTATCATCGAGGAAGTCATGTGAGAAAGACGATGAAGTGGCCCATAAGGGATTAAGAACAAGATCCTCCTCATCTGTTTGTGAGGTGACAAGATATGGTTCAAAAGAAGAGTCGAGAACAACCTGAAATACTATCTTTGTTGCCGACAATGGCATATCCATTCCAGTAGGTGACTGACCTTCACAAGATGCAATCAAGGAAGGTAGGGTCCAAGGATCATTAAAATAGGAAGTTTGGAAAGGAACAAACCTCATTAACGAAGCAGACCGAATGGACATGGCATAGATATGATGAATTAGTGCCCCAAAATCAAAAGTACCCATAAGGGATGAATACATTCCAACACCAATATTCTCAGTTTCTGGTTGCGAATTGTTGATCACAGGGATGAACGGTCCAACAGATGAATTGGGGCTAGCATATGCAAAGGACAACTGATCGATCATCACAATTTTCCCATCATGAGGAAAACATAAAGTACGGAAGATGGACGATACGACTGCATTCATAGCATAAGTCCAGTTACTTCCTAGTAACAAGTTATAGTCAAGGGGTGCATCAACCACCTTGACATCCACCTCCACCGTCTTCCCACCTAACTGGACTAGGAAGGCAGGAATAATACCGTGAGGGTGGAAAGAATGATCGTCAAAAGAAGTCAACATGGTCGGAGATTGAGAGAGGGTCAGAGAGCCAATGGATTTCCAACAGGTTAAGGACATCACACACGTTGCAACACCTTCATCAATAACAATATGTTTGATGGTATACTTTGAGTAATCCACGTGGATTTGGAATGCCACATGGTAAGGTAAGCGAGGCTTCACATACATGATGTCAAATTTGATAACCTTAGAGCCACGGGGGTCTAGAGCTCATAACATAGATAACAAGGTATTCATCTATGAGGGACATGTTTGGAGTACCTCCAGAGCCGACATCACACAAGGGGTTTGACCTAGATCCTCAACAATAAAATAATTCTGGGCAACTCTAGCATTAGGTTTGTGCATAGAGAATTTGAGTAATCCTTTTAGAATACAAGGTGGAGGCACAACGGGTGGTAGAGATAAAATCCTCGTAGCTTCCACAAGTTTGGGGCACAAGTGGGTAAGGTGATCATCCGTACAAAACTTACAAGGAAATTTCACCTATCTCCTTTATTTCTTTCCCTCACCAACATTATTATTTGACTTCTCATTATTAGTGTTGTCCTTGGGTTTATTATCATTATTATTCCTCCCACCGTTATGATTTTTACCACGTCCTTTATTTTTATTCCCTCCTGGTTGCTAGTTACCATTCGGGTTAATCAACGATTACACAGAGTGTATGTCCGCCAACTGAGTGGGAGTGGAGGATACAACAAAGATTTTCCTCCTGGAGACTGGCTTAGAGACAATTCTTTCAACTGGCTTGTCACCAAGTCTATAGATTTGATATTTTCGGATCCTACAATTCCATCAGCATGAAGCTAGGGATTTTTTCTAGGGTCATAGCTTGACCTCAGTGCGTCTGGAATAATTTTGTATAACATCCCATACTGAGCGTATATAAGATATAAATGATGGGATTTAAAAATTGCTTCTTCCTCAGATGTAACTCTGGATGTAGACACATCCTTCGAAATATAAGGTTGTAAAGACTTAAGGAACCATTCTAAAAGGAATTTCAGAGGAATGTAGGCCTTGATCAACCTCTTCCCTCTACGCCACTCTTGGATGTGATCTGAGATATGGGTGCCTTTGTCCCAGAAGAAGGCCGACATAAGTTCTATGTCAGCATCATAACAAACTAAAAATTGGAAGTGGTTGAGGAAGAATAAAACCATCCGATTAATAGTTTTGTATGCCCCCCTGGTAGCTCTATGTACCATTTTGCAGCGACCCCTGTGAGGGTGCATTGAAACAATATTAAACAAATAGAATCATCGTTAAGGGAATTATAAGATCACCAAAGATGGAAAGTAGTGACGTGATCACCAAGATCCTCACCAGTATTACCCTCAAATTTTAGAATATCTTAAGGAATCTTGGTGGGGATGGGGGGCCATGTCAGGTCATGATACATAGGGTCCTTCATCAATCTAGACAAGTCTGGCAAATTTAGCGTGGGTAGAAAAGGGAGACGGGGTTGCGGCATCTGCCCCCAAGCTCCTGAGAAAGTTTGTTGTTGGGGAATTGCAACCCATCCAGGGTTCTGGTAAGCATCATGGCCATGTCCAGGATTGTAAAACCCCCCTATGAATTGATTCATAAGGGGTTGGTTGGGAACCATTCTAGTAGGAATTTTATGATGAGGGTTGTAAATATTCCCCCCAGTCGGAGTAGCTCCAAGTTGGGGATTGCCCAAGATGTGAAATTGACCTCCTCCGGGTGTGAATCCGGAGGATAGAGGTGGATTCGTCATGTCAAACGTGTTGGTCAGAATCAATGTGGAGGAGGTGAGTGTAAAGGATGAAACATATCAACATCTTGTCCGCCAGGTTGACCACTCCATCCAGGACCATTAAGACTAAGATTAGACCCAGGGTGAAAAAGAGGTAGGATTCCAACCGTAGGAGTTGTTTGAGGGATATGAGCACCACCAAATGAGAATGGAGTATGTAGAGGATCCATGTCCCCAAGCCCAATACTAGTATGTGGATTAGACACTGGAATGGAGGATGAAAATTGCGAGGTGAAATTAGGCATACCATAAGAAAAAGGGCTAGAGGCCATAGGGATGGACTGAGTATTGTAGCGCGATGAATGACAAAGAGACCCAAAAGGTTTTGTGACTATAGGTTGAGTATTAACTATAGGCCGGACATGAGTGATGATGGGAACCTTCGGCACTACAACCATGGTGGTTGAAGGTGTCGAAGGAGTACCATTAACTATAGTGGGTATGGGAGTCGAAGGAATCCTAGTATCTTTCTGACTCGATTCAGTACTCATACTTGTATGACCACAATTCTGATAGGTGGAGTTGTGTGTACCACGTTTGATAAATTTACAACTTTTAGAAGGAAAAGACTCAAGATGTGGTGGTAATCTTAACAAACAATGAGACTTGCGGGGAAACTGGTCTGACTCCATGATGACTCAATACTTGAGATATAAAAAAAAATCCTAAGGACAACTAATAATCAAAGAGCACACCAAAATAAAAAAAAGGCCAATATGCACACAAACATGATAAAGTGGCTGAAAGGGGCCTCCCTCCCTAAAGTAGGTATGCCTCATCCAAGAGGGGCCTAAGACTCCTTGCCAAATATTAGAGGTATCAGAATCCGTTATAAGGGTCCTCGTGGGCTTAACAACCAATCGATCAGATCTCCCCGGAGAGGTAATCCTCCATAAAGGTTGTGTGTTTTCCGACCCTTATCTGACCCAGGGTACTTGTAGAATAACCCCTGCAAGTAACCTATGTGGATACCTATGTCAAGAAATTAAGCCACCATGATATAACCAATATGTAGGGAAACAATCGTAAGACAGGTCCACCATATGGGCAGGGTAACAAAGCCCGAAATATCGAAAGCATCGCCTCTCATAAAGGTAAAGGTACTAGCAAGACCCCCATATATGAATAGATCCCTAGAAATATCTATGATGCTAAGAAGGTATTGGGGGGATATCCCCTCAACCAACCTTGCGCGACCTCGTGCTTAACTCCGGTGTGAGCGGAGCCTCTTGACATCACCAATTATACAATGGATTTCACCACTCCCTTAATCAGACACATATGTTGAGTTTAATAGCCTTGGAAAAGTTTACTCACAAAATCCTATTCCAAGGCTCTAAATCTTAAGCTAGTTTGTGCACCCTGAAAAATAAAATTGTTTCTAATCAATTTTAAATTTATCAGTGTTACTTTTAGTGGTTTTTCTTACTAAAAAATGTGCAGTTGTGAAACTGATGATGTTATGACTCAGCAAGGAAAATAAATGAATATGAATAAAATACAAAGTCCTAACTTCAATTCCCAACAAATGATAAGCTTTTCAAAATGCAACTTTCAATTTAATTCTGTAATTTCAAATAAGATGCAATATTTCTATACATGTACTAAGATCAATGACAAGAACCCAAAAGATCAAATGCCAACAATGAAAAATGTATATTTTTTGTATTTTCAATATAAAAGAATGAAAATGCAAGGACTGAATAACAACTTAATATAAAGACTCTATGGTATGTAAACACAGACAACCCAATTAGAATATGAAGGAGAAAACACCCAGCTCGAGATGTAAGGACAACCAATGAAAAGGATGATGAGAAAGAAAAAATCGCGTGAAAATTCAACCAAAGAAAAGTTTCCTATCACTCTGTAAGAACTTAATAGTCATAGCAGAGACCTAAGAAGACTCATCAACCATCAAACCTTACCCAACAAACACCAAACTCAACAATCAAGAAAACAACGATGATGTACGTGACTGTTCAAGATAAAACCGTGTGTATATGCTTCCTACAGAACTACAACTCGTGTATGTACATGTCTATCGGGGGGAAACCACGTATATGTATTGAAACACTGCCAGTTTAAGGATAAGATCAAGAAACTCGGACTCAAAATGAAAATAGGTTGTCAAGCAATCAAATGACAAGAAACTCAAGATAAACAAGAGCAATCAAAGGAGAAAAACACTCCAAACCCCGAAAAGAAGATTCATTCCCCAGTATGGTCACCAATTCTATTACAAGGACAATCACTCTATGGCATGGGGTAAACCACAACAAATGGAAATGACTGCAAAAATCAACTATAATCTCAAGTATGTTATATAAAAAAATATGCTAAGAAGACAAGATAAAGAGCCTACCTTGTCTAGACGTTTGATGAAGCCCACCGTTGAGCACTTGAATCAAAGCAATACACATGCAACTTGTCCTCAAAAACCAAGATACGCAAAAATATGGTAATAATATATAAAATTAGCACATATAATAGCATACTCCATCAATATTCATAACAAATATGCCCCATGGAATAACAATTCATATATTTTCAAGACATTAATTGGACAAGAAAAGAGTATTTTTATTAAAATGTAACGAATAGAAGTGTATGAATGACAAACTTATGTGTCGTCATGTTCGGAACTGAGAACATAAGTCCCTTCTAGCTAGGCCTCAACCACTTCAATCCTCCACCAAAGGTAATCTCATATAAGAGAGACAATGAGGTTCTCCATCAAATAGGGAAGAGCTTGGGGGTTGAACAATGTGTTCAGACTTAAAAGGATAAAGGGATGCAGACTCAATATGAAGTGAATAATTTCTCCAGATTAACTTTGATCTCAAAGTTGAATTCTTCTCCTCTTCTCCACAGCTTGGAAAAGGCCCATTTATAGCCTTCAAATGGAATTTAAGGGCTGAGTTGGAATGTTTCTAGTATATGGAAGGTCAAGGATCATGGATCTCGTGACGTGACATGGAAATCCGACACCATTTTTTAATTTTGAGCACAAAACCCGAAGTACACAGGCTGTAATGGTGCAACCTGCGTATACACATGTTGTATAGTTGTTAGTGCGTGTATGTGTGGAAAAATATGTTTTTTAGCTCTGGGAACTCCAAAAGGGACTTCAAGTCTGCATAGGGAAATGGAAAAGGCCTTTTGAGAAAGTTGCATGGGGTGAGGAAAATCTTGTTATAACACTCATGGACATGCACTTTCCACTCTTGGTTTTTCCTTCAATGCAACTTCTACTTCATCTTCTAATCAGTGGTGTTAGCACTCAATTTGCAGAGTTTTGGCCTAGCATCAAAATTTTCTCTTGGGCTATATGCAGGTTTTGTGTTTTTATAAAAATAAAATTTTGGGCCTTTAACATCATTCTCCAATTGGATTACAAAGTCCAAGTACCCGAGACGAATTGTCAATCCTGGGATCAAGATATTTGGGAATGTTAAAATCACGAGCCAAACCTATATGGCTAGCACCAAGCGTTAAGGAATGGCATTCAAAGTCTTTCTAATGTTTTCAAGTTTATATTTTTATGTAATAAAAGAAAAAATGTTGGCCCTATCCATCGAGCCAGATCTTTAATTATGTGACCGAGGGATAGAGAACCAACGCACAAGGAGCAAAATAAAAAAGGGTTTGGGGATTGATCATTGGACTCCACTTTCAATTCATCGACAACAAGGTCATTGAATACCATAAACAACAGTTCAAAGCCCGAGGTTAGGTCCACATGGCAAGCCAAGTGCCGAGGATATGCTATAATGTCTTGTTATTAAAAATATATATTGGGTGCATGTCACAACAAGCCCAATTTCCAAGTCAAAGTAATTGATAACACCCAACCACACACTAAGTATCAAACACATGTACTGAGTCTTTGGGAAACTAACACACAATGCGTCTAAGATAAGCCCACAAGGTACCCTAACATTGCACAACGTGTCAAATAGGCTTGCAAGTAATATTCTATATAAAATGTTATTAAGGTTTCTTTCTTGTGCATGTGGGATATATCCCATGCACAAAAAATATAAAATGATAAATATATCGACAAGTGCCCATGCTCATGTGTTGAGTGTTAAGGATTACATGCTCGGTGATCGTCAAAGAACACTAACAAGCCCACTATAGTGCACCACAAGAAGAGATTGATAGTGGTGTCAAGGTTGTAGTTAAGAAAGGAAAATCTCTAGTAGTTCCACAAGTTTCTCCATGAAATCAATAGTCAACTACTAAATCCAACATTTTGTGGACATGTGATAGCTTTGAATATTCAAAGATAACAAATGGAAAAGCATCTCATATTGAGGATCATCATTTGAGGACATTTGCTCGATAGTTACAACTTTGGAGGCACAAATCAATAATCATTTTTTACAGGATCATATTTCCAATAATTAATCAACAATCAACAATGAACCAAATTGAAATTTGAAAGCATTCGATAGCATCCTTTCCCAATTTCTCGTAGATTGATTTTTTTCCATTTTTAGTTTGTCGATAGGATTTCATTCCTAAAAGATATGTAACATCTGGCTCATTGTATTTTTTTTGTAAAATCTTATGATTTTGAATGTAGAAAAGGGGGGTTTTCAGTCTTGAGGCCCGAGAGGGGATTTAGCAGGAATAAATATGTATGGATCTGATTGTAAGCCTAAGGGAATTTTATGATGTAAGAAATTCTACCATTGAAGATTCATGAAAGTTGATATTATCATATTGTGATTTCTTTCTTTTCCATCTCTCTTTGTCATTTCACTTGAACATAATGCAAACTTTAAGAATCAATGCTTGCCTTTGATTTATAGATACATGAGAAGCAGAGAACCTGTCGTAACTTGCCTATTAATCATTGCTTTGTTCAAGTACCTTGCATTCATTTTGCAGAGGGGATCCCTTCCTGGTGGATTTTCTACTTTTTGTCATCTTCTCCATTCTTCTATCCATCATTATAAACCTTTTGTCTATTATATGGTTCTGTTCAACTCAAGAATCAATTGGTGATATTTCCAGTGATCCTTTAGATCAACATCTGGCACGTTCACAATTCCAATGACCTCTTCTATTTTGGATCGAGTTTCAAAGACTCATGATCTAGAAACATTTACAAAAGCTTCAAGTCATCTAGATTGGGACACAACAATGAATGAAGAGTATCACTCTTTAATTGTGAACGATACTTGGGATCGTGTACCTCTTCCAAAAGGAAGAAAATTTTTCAGATGTAAATAGGAGTACATAACTAAGTATGCATCAGATGGAAGTGTTGAAAGACATAAGGCTCGATTAGTTTCCAAAGGATTCTCTCGAGTTCAAGGAATTGACTATAATGAAACATTTCCCCCTGTAGACAAAATTAATTCCATCCATCTTATTCTTTCCCTTGTTGCCTCACATAAATGGGAGTTCCATAAGATGGATGTTAAATCCGACTTCTTGCATGGAGATTTGCAAGAAGAAATATACATGGAACAACCTCCTGTATATTTCTAGAATGACTCCAACCTTGTTTGTTTCCTTAATAAATATATTTATGGTCTTAATAAATATCTTCAAGCTTGGTATGCCAAAATGGAAAACTTTCTTCTTGATACCATATTTTCTATATGTCATTCAGAACCTAATGTCTATACCAAGAAAGTAGGAATCCATCTCATAATCATTGTTCTTTATGTTGATGAACTTATCCTCACTAGTAGTGACCCTAAACTTTTAAACCATGTGAAAACTAACCTTAAGACGAAATTTGAAATGACCAACTAAGGCTATTTGCAGTATTTCCTTGACCTCCAAGTATTTCAAACAAAGGAAGGGATTTTTATTTCCTAGTCTAAGTATGCTTGTGACCTTCTTTGTCGTTTTCACATGGATGATTCTAAACTAGCCCCTTCTCCCTTCCAATATGGAGTCAAACTTGTTTCCACTTGTACTTCTCCCAAAGTTGATGCCACTTTGTACCATCAATTAGTTGGTACCCTCTTATATTTGACTCATACTCCTCCTAATATCTCCTTTTTTTTGTTCTTGTTGCCTGGTATACGCAAACACCACATGAAATCCATTGGAAAGTAGCTAAAATGATACTTTAGTATGTCTAGGGTATAGTTTAGTTATGGATACATCACAACTCAGGGGGGACTCCTTTATTGGTTGGTTTCACTGTTTTAGATTGGGTCGTCAACCCTGATGATTGAAATTCTACTACAGGTTATGTTTTCATCCTTGGTTAAGGACCTGACACTTGGGTCTATAAGAAACAATAGTATATGTATCTTTCTTTAGTAAAATAATAGTATCTAAAAATGGTTAATGTAATTCAAGAAGCCTTGTGACTTTGACAGATCCTTTTAGATTTTGGCTTCCAGCAACAACTTGCGACCACCCTTTGGTTTTACAATCAAAGTGCCATCAAGATCTCCAAAGATCAATTTCAACATGAGCGTAAAAAACACATCGAGCTACAGATTCACTTCATCATAAAACTCATTCGTGATCGAGGTATTGAAGTGCTCTTTTTCCCTATAGAAGATCAAGTTGTAGACATTTTCACAAAGTCTTTTACAAAAGAATTTTTTTCCAAACTTTGATCTATGTTAGGAGTTTAGGAATTTATCCATAAGAGGGGATATGCTCTAATTTCTCTTTCCTTCTCCTATTGTGCCACCTTTGTAAATCCTCCAATCTTATCCCAAGTTATTCATAAGGGGGGATGTTAGGATATTTAGACACTTAGGAGTTAGTTAAGATCAACTTGGTATAATGTTTCATTAGGTAAAAGTGTGTTTCTTAGTGTGTTTCTTCAATATGCATTTGTAGTTAGGAAATTCGACGATCACGATATGTTCCCAACATAGAGTGATTCGATGACTCATATTCTCCTAAATATTAACGACTACATTAATCCATGGCTTAACACCTGATTGGTCCATAATATCTATTTAAAGACAATGGATGGTCATTTGTCAATGATCGATTGTGAGAATCTCTCTTGTAAATATCTCTGTAATATTTTATTTTGCATTAATAAATTGCTCCAAGTGGCCACGTTGATTTGGGTTGTGGATGTTTCCCCATACAAGTTTTACCACGTAACAACATCAGGGTGTTGATCTTTGATATGGTTGTGTGAGTGGTTATTGAAGGTGTTTGTCCTCTATTGGAATACTTGTGTTGTTGAACGTTGGTGAAGTTTACTAATTCTTAAAATTCTAACCAGAAAGTGTTTGGCAATAATTTTGTAAAAATATTCAAATTTCTAAGGATTTTATATAGTTTCTATAAACTTTTGTCAATTTTTAGAGTAACATAGTTTATCCTATATAATTTGGTTGAATCATTTGGTGGGTGTTCTTAGGAAATTTAGTAGGGTCGGGCTTGGAAACTTGATTTCAAGACCTGTTAAGTTGCACACAAATCCAAGACATCACCTAAAAGGGAAGTAAGAGCTTCTAGATGGAGGAACTAAAATATTGAAAATCATTTTTTCCAACCAAACCAAATTGTTCTGGAACAACTTAGTCTGAGTATAGTGGTCTAATCGATCAAACTAGTTCCACTTCAATTTCAGACAAACTACCCTACCCAACAACCCAAATGTGGATCGTTAGTGAAAGTTGTTCTTGAGCCAAAGAGGAAGGGATACTTTACAGACTCCAATATGGATGAAATCATGAGAGGAACGATGAAACTGTTGATGTTTGGACAACATTGGGAATACATTCTCTAAAGATAATAATTAATAATATAATTATTAATTGATTATTAACTATAGTATATAATGAGTAAATAATAATAACAAATAGTTATTGATTATTCAAGGGATGCATCCTTTCATGGATGGTCACCTTATGTTCCCTATATATGGAACACTCATCATTGTAATAATATATCGAATATCTCTCATATCTCATATGAAGAAAAACAACATGGTATTAGAGAAGGACTGGGCTTGACTCCCTCATGGAGGGCCCAGGAAAATGAGAGATAGATTGCTATGATACATAGCAGCAGGGTAATGTACAACCCTCTACGTCATATACAAATATCAATTATCTTTCTAATGGCTCGTTGAAACCCTTGGCCACATCCAGAGTCTTTCACATGAACAACTCAATCGTCGGGTTCAAGAGATTGATGCCAAATCCTTGGCTTTAAAGAGAGGACACTTCCATGCAAGGTGAAGCGATTATTATTATATGGAGAGGATATGATTTTCGGTAGGGGTGTATTCCTTGATATATGCACATAAATAATTCCTTGAGCTATGCCAAAGGAATTGCTAGGATTGGCATGTGGGTGAGGTTTCACACACTGGAGAGTGTATTCTAATGGGAAGGAATAGATGATCGTGGATAAACACAACACAGTGGCATCGGTAATGGGCACAGACACGGTGCCTACGAAAACTCTCATCTCATGGATGCCTTAGCTGTGGAAATAAAAAGTCATATGGACCCTACAACTGTACAGAAGAAAACACAGTGCTTCGAAGGAATTCTCACAAGCCCTGGCAGCCCCGACGGTCTTCAAATCATTTCTCATTTGCATGAATGTGTCTACCAACACTTCCACAAAACAATGCATCATCGTAGAGTCTATATTCTCTGAAAACAAGCAGAGGTCTCGGAGTGTATGCAGAGCCAATGCGGTCTTCTTGTTGTTTGTGTCAGCTTTCCTGATGAAGTCAACAAGTATGTCGAATGTAATGTGATTGGCATGGAAAGAAAATGGGAGTGCCACATTGCTGGCCGCCAACATTTGTATAATGAGATAGGTTTATGGATTGTTTCCCACTACGAAGTAAGCATTTCCCAAATTAGAGAGAGCCATAAAGTTATTGAAGTGGTTGCATGTTTTGATCACAGGGAATGTCAGAACCCTAGAATTATTCAAGTGCATCTATAGCTTGTTGGTTGGAGACGTTAACATCTTAATTGTGGCACTCCGCATCATAAATCCTTCCCCTAAAATTTGTCATGCCATGGCCAAATCGGTCAGGGTGAATCTCTCATGGGTCTTGGAACCTCATTCAATTATCAAAAGAAAATGAGATATCTCCCTCCCTCTCTCTCTCTCTCTATATATATATATGAGATTGTTTATTATGAGATGTATTTGAGGGAATGTGGACTTCATCTCGACGTGATTTATATGGTCAGATGAAGGAACCAAGACATTGGTTTCACAAGGAAACCTAGATATATCTTGGGGGACATTGGCTCCATGGGGAAAACTCGATGTGTCCTAGAGAAGACATTGGTTCCATGAGGGAACCTCGATATGTATTAGACATGTGTTCCACGAGGGAACAACAAGATTTCTAGTATGGAAATAGGTCATGAGTGAAGCTTGAGGTTGGGCACTTCAGGATATTTGGGTTTCCAATATAAATTCATGTACCCAAGGAGAAAAGGACCAAAATAGACCATTAAGAAAGAAAGGGTACATTTGTGGGGTACAATGAGTCTTCGAAGGCATGCCATATCTACATTTCTAGTCAGAGATAGATTAAGGTGAGAAGAGATGTTAACTTTGAGGAGGAGGTATCTTTTAGAAGATATAGAGGATCTCACATGGAGATTGTTAGTGCGAGATAGGAAGACATGGTTCCTTCTCCCCTTCACCCTCCAACAGTTCAGAGGAAGACAATTGATCCTATTGATCCAATAGATTTTGTTGATCCTATAGCACCAGTTGATGTTCCTAGAGATATTTTAGTAGGTCAGAAGAGACCTACATGGACTCGTCAGACTCTACAGGAGGAAGAAATACATGTAGCTCCTTGTGGTACCTTCCGAGAGAGCAAGAGACCTTAAAGATATATGTGCTATGCCGCAACTATGAGCCACATCATTGATTCTGAGCCTTCATGTTATGAGGAGGAATCTAGTATGGAGAGATGCCATGATGGAGGAGTATTATTCCATCATGAAGAATGATGTGTGGTATATAACTGATGGGAGGATCGAGAGGCACAAAACGAGATTTGTTGCTATAGGATTCTCTCAGGTACAGGGAATAGATTATGAGGATACATTTGTTCTTGTTGCTCGATACACTTCTATCCAGATGATTATTTACCCTGTAACATCCATGGGTTGGAGAGTACATTAGATGGATGTAAAGACAACATTTCTCAATGGAGAGATTAAGGAAGAAGTATACATCGAGAACCCAGATGGTTTTGTGATACATGAGAAGGATTCTCATGTGTGCAGGTTGAAAATGGCCTTGTATGGAATCAAGAGACCACCTCAAGCTTGGTATGCAAGGATTGATGCAAACCTGATGATTTTTGGGCTTCAACAAAAGTGTTGTCAATTCTAGCCTATACTACAACACTGTTAATGGTGAGTCCCTGATTTTGGTCCTCTACATTGATGATTTATTCCTCATCAGTACATAGAGATTTAATATTGAATGCAAGTATGTGTTGGCCTCTAAGTTCGAGATGAAGAACCTTGGTATGATTCACTACTTATTGGGACTAGCGGTGTGGTAGAGAACTGCTGAGATCTTCCTGAGTCAGGGGAAGTACACAATTGAGATATTGAAGAAGTTTGAGATACTAAACTTCAAGCTCGTGGCTATACCAATAATGATGAATCTAAAGAAACTAAGTTTGTCTTCTTCCGATTTTGATGAAATTGATCTGAATCTGTACTGACAACCGATTGGATAATTGATGCATCTAGTTAACACCAGACCAAATATTTGCTATGTAGTGACTGCACTTAGCCAATTTATAAGTCAGTTGAGATAGACACACTAGATTGTTGTGAAACATGTGTTGAGATACTTGTGAGGCACAGTTTGACATGGTATGAGATATACTTCGAGTATTGATATGATATGGCAGGAATATATTGACTCTGATTGGGCAAGGAGTGCAGTGGAAAGAAAGAACACCTTCAGGTGTTGCTTCACTTTGGGATCTTCCATGGTTTCCTGGTGTACCGGGAAACGAACTTTTGTGGCTTTGATCACAATAGAAACATAGTACATTGCATTAAGTATGACATTCCATGAAGCAGTGTGGATTCACAAGCTCCATGCAGATTTATTCGAACATGTGCTGGATTCCACCATTATTCATTATGGTAACTAAAGTTGTGTGAAGATCTCTGATAATCCAGTGTTTCATGACAAATCGAACCAACTTGAGATCAAGTACCATTTCATCCAATACATGGTACAGAGGTAGGAAGTATTGGTGCAGTACCTTCCTATAGATGAGCAGGTTGTTGTTGTTCTTACCAAATCATGATGA
Organism: Picea sitchensis; assembly: GCA_010110895.2. Classification (NCBI taxonomy): domain Eukaryota; kingdom Viridiplantae; phylum Streptophyta; class Pinopsida; order Pinales; family Pinaceae; genus Picea; species Picea sitchensis. The sequence continues at coordinate 529,538 of SNQJ01S0000421.1, forward strand.
AGTTTAAGTACTTCCGTGACAGACTTGGCATGGTAGAGAATGCCTCCCTCGCTAAGAGGGAATGTTGATGTTTGCAGCTTCCTAAGACATTCTCCAGATCGTACTCCTCTATGACTAAGTTGATTTGATCTGTGATGACACTTATCTGAGAAGGGATAAGTGCGGTTGGGCTTATAACCCAACATCCCATGTGGAGAGAACATGAGGACATGTCAAGGGAGTTGACCCTTGAAATCATACACTATGGGAGTTGACCCTAGTGTTTCTAGAGGTTGTAGCCTCTAGAAGTCCACATGGAGTTCCATGTGTGACAAACTTTCTCCAGATCGTACTCCTCTATGAATTGAGTTGAGTTGATCTATGATGACACTTATCCGAGAAGAGATAAGTGGAACACTTATTCGAGAAGGAATAAGTGCAGTTGGGCTTATAACCCAATGTCCCATGTGGAGAGCACATGAGGACATGTCAAGGGAGTTG
>SNQJ01S0000421.1:532027-555595 GCA_010110895.2 Picea sitchensis
AAATAATAATAACAAATAGTTATTGATTATTCAAGGGACGCATCCTTTCATGGATGGTCACCTTATGTTCCCTATATATGGAACACTCATCATTGTAATAATATATCGAATATCTCTCATATCTCATATGAAGAAAAACAACAGAAAAAAAGATAAGTTTTAGAAAAAAATGGAAATTAATGAATCTTTTTTTGGGAAAAAACATGGAAAATTAGCCCATGGGTGAAATTTAGCCCCTAAAATTTTCCCTAGGAAAAACCTAAGGTTAAAATAAAGGAAACACATGTAGTTAATGTTAACACTATAATAGATGTTTCACCTATTTTTAAATCCATACTCGACACTATACAAGATGTAATTTCCATTGCAAAGGATAAAAAGTGTGCAAAACCTAGCACATTTTACACTACCAATAATTAAAATTATGAAATTGATGTTATATTCAACATAAAGCAAGTTACAACACACAATTATAATGTTAAATTCAGTGTTATAATTTTTTCTATCAATACAAACCCTCCCAAACCTGACACAAATGCCAATTAAAACACTTATAGGAACCTAAACTAGACACCAAATTTGATGTTAAAACTCTTGCATTTGGTTAGTCGATGCTAAAACCGATTCTAAAATGGAAGGAAATATGATGAAAAATATGAAATTTTGTTTTACATCAACTTTTACATCGAGAAAATGTTGCTCAATGCAAACAAAAAATACACTAAAAATGACACTAATGTCAATGTTAATCACTTGTTTTGTTGTATTGTAACAATGCATCGATCTTTGTTACAAGATAGTTGGCTTGCAAAAATTGAGAATATTTTCTCCAAGACAAGTTCATACATTTATACAAAATTAAAGTCAAGAAGTTGAATTGATTCAACTTCCTCAACTCTTCACCTTCATTAGCTAGTGAAACATTTAATTATTTACATCACATTGTTCCTCTACATAGTCTTTCCATTTATTAAATGTATTTTTAAGCTCAAAATATCTAAGGAAATGATGATGTTCAAAGGGTGTGAATTGTACATAATCCATGTTGAAGTTCCATACACCCTTTATATATCTTCTATATTATTACATAACGCATTTCCTTCTCCCTTACTAGTTTCTCAATGCAGTTTCTTACAACAACTTTGTCTATGCGTGTCACTTTCTCAAAGAATGTCTCCCTTCTCTTTGTGAACCATTTATCAAGTAAATCAAATATTCTTAAGGAACAAATGTGTTCTTTGTTTCGAATATAGGCAACTTGCATTCTCTAGCCGCCTCTAGTGCATTATCAAACTATCTAATATAATATTTAAGTAGTTCCCGAATATATTCTAATGTTGTTTTATAAATGTCTTTCCAATAGTGAATGTATGTGACTATCTAAGTTATCTTCTTAGCATGTATCTTATACATACATGGTGGGGTTGTTGTGAACTCATGTTTCCATAATATTATAGTATATAGGCACTTTTGCAACCTTTCAGTAAGCTATTCCAGAATTCAAGGTGCTATTGTTGATGGTTCATCGAATATCCCTTTAATTTTTAAGACAACTTTGTGGAAGTCCACATGTATCAAAAAGAGTTATTTATGAATTTCTAAAACATATTCAATGTAATCACTCATATCATATCAAGCTAATTTGTAATATTCAACTTGATTTTTTAGCTATGCAATTTTTGGTTTATTCACTCGTATCTCTCTTTCCATTTTCATGAGTTGAGAATTATTTTCTAAGGTTGTTGCTACAACTAAGGTGGTATACAATAAGATCCATATTATATACATCAACCATGGTCAATAATGGTGACCTTGTTGATCTTTATTATAACTTTATTGGTATTATCATTTCTCTTCATGTGTGAAAACCTATGACATCTTATTCTTCTTGTTATCGAAGGTGAATGTGTCTAAACAAGATACTTCAACATTACCTTCAGAAATATGTAACCATTCAAGATACTACTATGTTATGTTCAAAATGCTTAAAATAGCATAACATAACAAAAGTACACACCATGTACATAATGTTAATGTGGATACCAACTCCAAGATAAATAAGTTATACAATAACTCCTTAAATAATAGGAGAACCTCCTCCAAATACCCAATTACATTTATACATCACAGGTCACCTCCTCAATAATGAATACATGATATCTATATATAACTATTCACACCTACACATGAGGCCCCTTAACTATTAGGCCGACCCTATTACATATATATATTTACACATTACATGTACATTTAGCCCCATATATTCCTCCCCTTGTGGTTATATCATATACATTTAGCCCTATATATGACCCCCTTGGGTCATAACATGGTAACCTTCAAAATGCTTTGTCCTCAAAGATTTTCAATTAAAGGCTTCACATGTGATGAAACCAATTAATATGATTTTATTATGTTCCTACTTTCTTCTTTCCATTGATGATGATCCATCCATCAAAAGTAAATTATTTTTGGTCGTAATCCTCGGTGGCTAGTTGTTGCATAATTTTATTTCCCTTGATTCTATGTATTGTTGTTGAAGCTTCTCCAATTTGTAGTACATGTTTGTCTATGATAATATCTTGTTGAATAATGTTTTTGTGATGCCTTGTTCCATGAATATTGATAAGTATTCTATATTATTCCTTGATAACTCTCATATTGAACTTCTTTCCTTCCTTGAAATATTTCCTGGTAATGAGGGTGTCGATATGGTTTCACATTTGATGGTTTTCCTTCACTCTGCGCATTTATTTCATCTATCTTATTTTCAGAGACAATGGCATCCTCTATCCTCTTTTCTTGGTGTTTGATTAATTTAGCCTTGGGAATAATACCATCACATTTGGCATGTACATCCAATAAATGAAGTTCAACTTCTTCAAGTATCTTCTGGTGACCTTATTGAATCTTGTCTTCTTTCTCTTTTTGAAGTTGCAATGTGACAACTTATATTGTTGGTCTATGATAATATCTTGTTGAATAATGATTTTGTGATGCCTTGTTCCATGAATATTGATAAGTATTCTATGTTCTTCCTTGATAATGCTCATATCAACCTTCTTGTCTTCTTTGAAATATTTCTTGGTTTATGAGGCTGTCGATATGGTTTCACATTTGACAGTTTTCATTCACTCTACCTGCACATGCATTTCATCTATCTTATTTTCAAAGGCAATGGCATCCTCTATCCTCTTTTCTTGGTGTTTGATTACTCTATCCTTGGAAATAATACCATCATATTTGACATGTACATCCTCCAAATCAAGTTCAACTTCTTCAACTATCTTCTGGTGACCTTATTGAATCTTGTCTTGTTTCTCTTTTTTAAGTTGTAATTTGACCTCTTATATCAAATTTTGACATCCTTTTTCAATTCTTTATTTCATTTTTTATTTTACCTCATCAATATTCAATGATTCCTAAACCTTCTTGCAAATTTCCTCTTCAAGTATTTTGGTATATTCTTCATCCAATATCTTTTTTTTTCTTGATTTTGATTCTTCTTTTCTTCTTTCAATCTCTTAAACTCATCCAATAGATTTTTATTATAGTTTCATAATCTACATATATCTTCATGTTTCTTTGTTAAATCTTCCTTTGACTCCTCATTTTCCCACTTTCCTTTGCTAGTCTTTCTTCGTTCTATTTTTTCAGCTTCCTTAACGAGTGATTCATTAAGGTAATTTATTTTAGATAGCTCATCACCCCTCTTTTTTATCTCTTCTTTTGATTCTTTTAAATCCTCCTAAATTTCATATGTATCCTCCTTTTTTTTAATTTCTAATCCATTTATTTGAGAAGAGTTCTTAAAATTATTCCCATGTGATCTTCCATAAAATATCAAAACCAATACTCATCCACCACTCATGAGCTTCACCAAAAAACTAACTTATTTTCGTGAAAGGTTCTAATCATATTCCTTTACCAACCTCAACGATTCCATATGATTGATTTCATCTTTATCTTCATATCCTATAAATATTGGTATTGCAATTGATTCTTAAGTGAGGTCTAACCACAACCCTCAACTTAAAACATAAATATATTGAAAATAGTATCCAAAACGGTTATCGTTATATTTCCAACATATTATCCAAAGTTTCTTCTTTCCAATGCTTTTGAATCAACTCAATTAGACATTCCAATAAAATTTTATGATAGTTTTAAGTGAACATACCTTTGAAACCTTGATTTGGAGTTTGTCTTTCTAGCCAACCTTCCTTCTGATGTATTTTGAAATTTTGGCCCCTCTAAGTCTAGAATTTTGTCCTATAGTATTATGATATGTCTTATCTGCAATGCCATAGGTCTGACCAAAATATGTTGTGCCATGTGAAATTTGGTTCTGTGATGCCTTGTTCCATGAATATTGATAAGTATTCTATATTCTTCCTTGATAACGCTCATATCAACCTTCTTGTCTTCCTTTAAATATTTCATGGTAATGAGGGTGTCGATATGGTTTCACATTTGACGGTTTTCCTTCACTCTACACATGCATTTCATCTATATTATTTTCATAGACAATGGAATCCTCTATCCTCTTTTCTTGGTATTTGATTACTCTAGCCTTGGAAATAATACTATCATATTTGGCATGTACATCCTCTAAATGAAGTTCAACTTCTTCAAGTATCTTCTAGTGACCTTATTTAATCTTGTCTACTTTCTCTTTTTGAAGCTGCAATGTGACCCCTTATATCAAAATTTGACGTCCTTCTTCAATTCTTGCTTACATTTTAAATTTTACCTCATCAATATTCAATGATTCCTCAACATTCTTGAAAATTTCCTCTTCAAGTCTTTTGGTATATTCTTCATCCAATCTCCTTGTTTCTTCTTGATTTTGATTCTTCTTTTCTTCTGTCAATCTCTTAAAAGCATCCGATAGATTTTTATTATAGTTTCATAATCTACATATATCTTCTTATTTCTTTTTCAAATCGTCCCTCGACTCCTAATTTTCCCACTTTCTTTTGCTAGTCTTTCCACGTTCTATTTTTTTAACATCCTTAATGAGTGATCCATTAAGGTATTGTATCTTAGATATCCCAGCACCCCTCTCTTTTTACCTCTTCTTTTTCTTCTTTTAACTCCTCTTGAATTTCATACATCTCCTCCCTTTTTTTTTAATTTCTAATCCATTTATTTGAGAAGAGTTCTTCAAATTTGTCCCATGTGATATTCCATATAATATCAAAACCAATACTGATCCACCACTCCTGAGCTTCACCAAAAAAATAACTTCTTTCTATGAAATGATTCTGATCATATTCCTTTACCAACCTCAACCATTCCATAGGATTGAGATCATATTTATCTTCATCTTCTGTAAATCTCAGTATTTCCATTGATTCTTAAGTGAGGTATAGCCACAATCCTCAACTTAAAACATACATATATTAAAAATAATATCCAAAATGGTTATCATTATATTTCCAACATATTATCTAATGTTTCCTCTTTCCAATGCTTTTGAATAAGCTCAACCAGACATCCCAATAAAAAGTTATGAAATTTTTAAGTGAACATACCTTTGAAACCTTGATTTGGAGTTTGTCTTTCTGGCCAACCTTCCTTTTTATGTATTTTTGAAATTTTGGCCCCTCTATGTATGAAATTTTGTCTTGTAGTATTATGATATGTCTTATCTACAATGCCATAGGTATGACCAAAATTTGTTGTGCCAAGTGAAATTTGGTTTTGTGATGCCTTGTTCCATGAATATTGATAAGTATTCTATCTTCTTCCTTGATAATGCTCATATCGAACTTCTTGTCTTCCTTGAAATATTTTGTGGTAATGAGGGTGCCGATATGGTTTCAAATTTGATGGTTTTCCTTCACTCTACACATGCATTTCATCTATCTTCTTTTTAGAGACAATGGCATCTTCTATCCTCTTTTCTTGGTGTTTGATTACTCTAGCCTTGGAAATAATACCATCATATTTGGCATGTACATCCTTTAAATGAAGTTCAACTTCTTCAAGTATCTTTTGGTGACCTTATTGAATATTGTCTTGTTTCTCTTTTTGAAGTTGCAATGCGACCCCTTATATCAATTTTTGACATCCTTCTTCAATTCTTGCTTGCAGTTTTTGTTTTATCTCATCAATATTCAACGATTCCTCAACCTTCTTGCAAATTTCCTATTCAAGTATTTTGGTATATTCTTCATCCAATATCCTTGTTTCTTCTTGATTTTGATTCTTCTTTTCTTATTTCAATATATTAAACTCATCCAATATATTTTTATTATAGTTTCATAATATACATATATCTTCATGTTTCTTTTTCAAATATTCCCTTGACTCCTTGATGTAGGACCTCCCGTCCTAAATCCCTTTATGCAGTCTCCTACTATAGTTGCATTTCAAATCCCAAAATAGGGGTGCCAAGGATCGATTTGCTCCTTCTTTCACGTGTCTCCCTTTTCTATAGGACCAATCCACATGTCTATAGATTTAACACAGAGGCGCTAAACTCTGTTAAACTCATATGCCCAAGAGTTATGAATCATATATATTCCTTGTCTGCCAATCAACGGTGTAGATCTATATTATTCCACATTCAACGACTATAATGGATTGTAGAGCCATAACCAATGTGATGTTTAAACCGAACCCCAATCTCTACAATGGAAGTTACTCGTTGGTAACGGAATCGACGTAGACCTTTGATCTTCCTCCCGATGGAGATGTCAAGTCCTCGTTGATTGCGGGATGTGAAGTAGCTCGCTATATGCACAGACTTACCTTCTCATCCCTACAACACAAACCCTATACCCGCATTTACACAATCTCATCTATATGCACAGACTTACCCTTCTTCCTCACATAGGTATATAATACATAGATAAATAGATCTGAATACAGAGACTTTTCAGTGATACTTGAACATGGTATTTTCTTTGTATATATACACATAGGTTTACATACAATTACACAGGCTCACAGGCATTCTGGTCTTTCATTGACTAAACTCCTTTCCCCTCTATGGCCTAATTAACATTCAGTTGGGCACCCTCAATGCGTGAAGGCTTACAATATTTGTACAAAAGGATTCTGCAATCATTTCTGGTTTAGATCCACAATATACTTAACCATATCTTAAAGATCCTCTAGATCCATAAAATCCTGAACCAAACCTAATCTAAGATTCACAATCCCTATGAGATATAATATCTCATAAGATCTCTCAACCCTCATGTTGGAATACATTCGAGAACATTTACATTTTAATCTGCACAGATACATTACATTCTAAATTCTAGAAAAGACATTAAATCATACTTATGGAACCTAAATGAAAGATCCCCTAGATCTCTGCCAAATGTACAAAATCTGGAAAGTAGGATGCTCCTGCATCAGACTCCCAAGGTTGAAAACATTCATGATATTATGATCATGTGTATTCAAATGATGATGAAAATCTCGAGGGTCCCAAACCTTAGTTTGCAGATTTCTAAATGCCCTACACCTTTGTTGTTGTTGTACATCAGTTGCCTTCTGTTTCATTTTCCTTCCTTCAATCAACTTCAATTTCTGATTAATCATCCCTTTTGTTTTCATATTCCTCCATCTGGACTACCTCATCATCAAATTCCACAATTCCTCAATCACATAATCAATTTATGCTATCCCCTGCAATCTTGATTGCTTCCAATAACATCTTCTTGGACTAAGAATCCTTGATTTCATCTCTTGTTGTTGTTATCCTTTGGTTGCATTGCATATTTATTTGCATTTCCTTGACTACTCTCAAGATTTTTAGAATACTCACATACACAATATTTTACCTCTTATAATTACTCATTTAACCTATGGAATCTTTCTTGCAAATTCTTATCTTGAATTTGACTAAAGCAACCAATTAAAGCCAGGTGATTCATCCCTTCACTTACCATATCAACAACATCCTTATCAATCAATTTCATCATTGCTTCCGTATACTCTTCTATATATGAATGCAACATTTCCTCAATATAAATATCGTTAAGCCAATCCACAAACCCACTAATGTCTTCAACAATTCCCATGCCTTCAGCATCCTTCTCATTGTTTTCATGAAACAATGTTGTTTGCATAACATAATTTTGAATATGCCATTGACAAGGAAATTATTCCTTCACCATATCCTTGGAAGATTTCAAATCTTCATAACCTACATTCACACACCAATTATCATATTTAACATTATAAAATTATGTTGTTGCCATCCTCAGGATGGATTTTCCTTCTTCTTCTGGGTTTTTTTTTTAATCTTTATTGTCTCTGTCTACTTGAGACAATGATACCATCACATCATCCTTTTGTGACTAACCATCTGCAACCACACTTTCTTGCAATTCTTTGCAGTTCTCCATCCAATAAATGGAGTTACCAATACCATCATTGAGCATCAATTTATGCTTGGGTTCATGCTAGTCAACTTCCTCATCTTCATCCATTTCCTCAATAAAATCCATGTCCTGTCTTGTTTTCATGCTTTCAAAAAGATTATGTCCACCTTCTCCAAACTGCATGATAGTCTCATCTAGCTGTCAAATTTCTTCTCCTACAACCATAAACAATGGATTATCATAAAAATAAAATTTATGAGGGATTATGTCCTCATCCAAATCCTCTCTCAGCACACCATCATCATGTTGATATGAACTCCTCAAAGATTCCATGAGACTTTATGCAAGCCTACCCTTCTCTTCATATCCTTCACTAAGGACATCTCCTTCCCCAATTTCACAATAGACAACCTGCATATTAAACTAAGTTTCTCTGAGTTTTTCTCTCAACCTTGCAACCATCCTTTGTCTTAGCTTCACTTGCAGTGAATGCCATCTCACCTCCTTCCTTATTATAGTCCAACCTTGCCTTTGGTCCTCTTCTTATCCCTCTAGCAGCATTAACATAGCATCTAAATTTGACTTTATCTCAACAAATTCCTTGTCAAACTCCTTTTGACTCATCCCTTGAATATCATTTTCCTTGGTATCCTTACTATGGCTTCCCTTGTGACTATCAATAGTCGTATTCCTCTCCTTCTTCTGTGGACTCTCCTTTCCCACTTGTGAGATACAACAATCCTCCTTCATCTCTCTGTAACGAGTCTCCTCTTGTTACCAATGCCAAGTCATCATGTTGGCATTCTCCTAGTTCTCTGCAATAGAACCCCTCTTTTGAGCACTCTTTCTCTTCAACTTCTTAACCTGCATGTTGGTGCATCTTCAATTGATCACTTTCCTCTAAGAACTTATGATGTTCTCTCTCTCAGCAATCTACTTTTCTAACTTCTTCCACATGATTTACTTTACTTCAGTCTTCATCCTCCTACAACTTCCCCATTGTACCACACTGCTAAGACCTGCACTAAAAATACACTTTAGACCAATTTAACTTATCAAATTTTACCTGTGAGATCCTTTCCATGATCTCCTTCCTCCTTTTGGCTGGAAATTCATTATGTCTTTGTAACTCTGCAATTCCTCTGTAAAGAACTTTCAGGGTTGTTTCTCTTTCAAGATCAACTCCCTTTCCTTTCAATATCTTTGTCAATTGCACACAAAGCACACTTGCTTTGTCTTCCTTGTTCTGTCAGAATTTATTGTCTGATCTCCTTTTCCTGCAATTATCAGATTCAACAATCTGGATTCCTTTTGTGTTATCACAACTAATTTTGACTTCCTACCAATTGTCTGATAACTTATATTTGTAGGTATGTTTACTTCATCAACTTACTTTCAAGAGCATCAACCTTGCTCTGATTTACCTTCCAAGAGATTTTACTTTATCTGATACCACTTGTGCAGAACCTCCCATCCTAAATCCCTTTATGCAGACTCCTTCTATAACTGCATTTCAAACCCCGAAATAGAGGTGCCAAGGATCGATCTTCTCCTTCTTTCACATGTCACCCTTTTCTACAGGACCAATCCACATGACCAGGGATTTAACACAGAGGCACTAAACTCTGCTAAACTCATATGACCAAGAGCTATGAATCAGATATATTCCTTGTCTGTCAATCAATGGTGTAGATCTGTCTTCTTCCATATCTGACGACTATAATGGATTGTAGAGCCACAACCAACGTGATGTTTAAACCTGACTATGATCTCCGCAATGGAAGTTGCTCGTTGTTAATGGAATCGGCGTAGACCATTGATATTCCTCTCCATGGATATCTACGGTCTCTGTTGATTGCGGGATGTGAAGTATCTCACCTATTAATTCTCCCTTGGAGTTCCACAATCTCTCCCATCTGTTGATATGTCTTCAGCATGATTCTACGGTCATGAATTCATCAATCGTTGACCCAACGGTCCTCCTATCTACCTCCAGATCTCACGATTGTTGTTCAAATAGTTATCGATTGACTCCTTTCTCTCGATATGACGGTCTGCAATGCTCCTAGATGAATGATGAATGGTTGACGTTTATTCCTTCCCCTTCCTTGCACGACTGTGATCTAAGGCTACTATTCATTGGTGAAGTGATCGTACGGTTGCTATAGATTCCCGTGTGATCGCAATCATCTCTCATCTCCACCATTCTGTAGGATCATCGATCCTTCCTGTGATCAATGCTCAATGGAAAAACCATTATCGACCTTGCATAGGGTACGGGATTGCACCAGATCTCATTTTCAGAGTTCTCCTTCTCATCCCTACAACACAAACCCTATACCTGCAGTTACACACTCTCATCTATATGAACAGACTTACCCTTCTTCCTCATAGAGGTATATAATACACAAATAAACAGATCTGAATACAGAGGCTTTTCAATGATACTCAAACTAAGTATTTTCTTTGTATTCATACACATAGGTTTACATACAATTACATAGGATCACAGGCCTTTTGGTCTTTCATTGAGAAAAATCCTTTCCCCTCTATGTCCTAATTAACATTCAGTTGGCCACCCTCAATGCCTGAAGCCTTACAATATTTGTACAAAAGGATTTTTCAACCATTTCTAGTTCAGATCCACAATCTACTCAACCATATCCTCAAGATCCTCTAGATCCATAAAATCCCCAACCAAACCTAATTTAGGATTCACAATCCCTATGAGATCTAATATCTCCTAAGATCTCTCAAATCTCATGTTCGCATACATTCGAGAACATTTAATTTTTAATCCTCACACACACATTACATTCCAAATTCTAGAAAACACATTAAATCATGCTTATGGAACATAAATGAAAGACCCCCTAGATCTCTTCCAAGTGTACAAAATCTGGAAGGCAGGATGCTCCTGCATCACTCCTCATTTTCCCACTTTCCTTTGCTAGTCTTTCCCCATTCTATTTTTTGAACTTCCTTAACGAGTGATTCATTAAGCTATTGTATCTTAGATATCTCATCACCCCTCTTTTTTATCTCTTCTTTTGCTTCTTTTAACTCCTCTTTAATTTCATAAATATCCTCCCTTTTTTATTTCTAATCCATTTATTTGAGAAGAGTTCTTCAAATTATTCCCATGTGATCTTCCATATAATATCAAAACCAATACTCATCCACCACTCCTGAGCTTCACAAAATAAATAACTTCTTTTTGTGAAAATATTCCTTGACCAACCTCAACCATTCCATAGGATTGACTTCATATTTATCTCCATTTCATGTAAATATAGGTATTTCCATTGATTCTTAAGTGAGGTCTAACCACAATCCTCAACTTAAAACATATTTATATTGAAAATAATATCCAAAATGGTTACCGTTATATTTCCAACATATTATCCAATGTTTACTCTTTCCAATTCTTTTGAATCATATCAATTGGACATCCCAATAAAAATTTATGATAGTTTTGAATGAACATACCTTTGAAACCTTGATTTGGAGTTTGTCTTTTTGACCAACCTTCCTTCTGATGTATTTTTGAAATTTTGGCCCTTCTAAGTCTGAAATTTTGTCCTGTAGTATTCTAATATGTCTTATCTACAATGCCATAGGTCTGACCAAAATTTGTTGTGCCAAGTAAAATTTGGTTTTGTGATGCCTTGTTACATGAATATTGATAACTATTTTATCTTCTTCCTTGATAACGCTCATATCAAACTTCTTGTCTTCCTTGAAATATTTTATGGTAAAGAGGGTGTCGTTATGGTTTCACATTTGATGGTTTTCCTTCACTCTACACATGCATTTCATCTATCTTCTTTTCAGAGACAATGGGATCCTCTGTCCTCTTTTCTTGATGTTTGATTACTCTAGCCTTGGAAATAATACCATCACATTTGGCATGTACATCCTTTAAATGAAGTTGAACTTCTTCAAGTATCTTTTGGTGACCTTATTTAATATTGTATTCTTTCTCTTTTTGAAGTTGCAATGTGACCCCTTATATCAAATTTTGACATCCTTCTTCAATTCTCGCTTTTAGTTTTTATTTTACCTCATCAATATTCAACAATTCCTCAACCTTCTTGCAAATTTCCTATTCAAGTCTTTTGGTATATTCTTCATCCAATATCCTTATTTCTTCTTGATTTTGATTCTTCTTTTCTTCTTTCAATATAATAAACTCATCCAATAGATTTTTATTATAATTTCATAATCTACATATATCTTCATGTTTCTTTTTCAAATCTTCCCTTGACTCTATGATGCAGGACCTCCCGTCCTAAATCACTTTATGCAGTCTCTTGTTATAACTGCATTTTAAACCCCGAAATAGGGGTGCCAAGGATCAAACTTCTCCTTCTTTCACATGTCTCCCTTTTCCACAGGACCAATCCACATGTCTATAGATTTAACATAGAGGCGCTAAAATCTGTCAAACTCGTATGCCCAAGAGCTATGACTCGGATCTATTCCTTGTCTTCCAATCAATAGAATAGATATGTCTTCTTCCATATCTGAATACTATAATGGATTGTAGAGCCACAACCAGCGTGATGTTTAAACCTGACCCCAATCTCCGCAATGGAGTTGCTCGTTGGTAACGTAATCAACGTAGATCTTTGATCTTCCTCCCGATGGAGATCTACGGTCCTGGTTTATTGCAGGATGTGAAGTAGCTCGCCCATTAATTCTCCCTTGGAGTTTTTCAATCACTCTCATCCATTGATATGTCTTCAGCATGATCTGACAGTCACTACTTAATCAATCGTTGACCCGACGGTCCTCCTCTCTACCTCTAGATCTAATGACTGATGTTCAACTAGTTATTGATTTACTCTGTCTCGATCTAACAGTCTGAAACGCTCATAGATGGATTATGAATGATAGACGTGCATTCCTTCCCCTTGCTTGCACAATTGTGATATAACAACTACTATTCACTGGTGAAGTGATTGCACAGTTGATGTAGCTTCCCCTGTGATCACGATCATCTCTTGTTGCCACCATTCTATAGGATCATCGATCCTTCCTATGATCGATGCTCAATGGAACAACCATTCTTGACCTTGCATAGGGTACGTGATTGCATCAGATTTCATTTTCATAGTTCTCCTTCTCGTCCCTACAACATAAACCCTATACCTATAGTTACACAATCTCAGCTATATGCACAGCCTTACCATTCTTCCTCACAGAGGTATATAATACACAAATAAACAGATCTGAATACAGAGGCTTTGCAGTGATACTCAAACATAGTATTTTCTTTGTATTCATACACATAGGTTTACATACAATTACATAGGCTCACGGGCCTTCTTGTATTTCATTGACCAAACTCCTTTCCCCTCTATGGCCTAATTAACATTTAGTTGGCCACCCTCAATGCTTGAAGGCTTGAAATATTTGTATAAAAGGATTCTGCAACCATTTATGGTTTAGATCCACAATCTACTGAACCATATCCTAAAGATACTCTAGATCCATAAAATCCTCAACCAAACCTAATCTAGGATTCACAACCCTATGATATCTAATATCTCCTAAGATCTCGCAACCCTTATGTTCTCATACATTCGAAAACATTTACATTTTAATCCTCACACGCACATTACATTCCAAATTCTAGAAAACACATTAAATCATACTTATGGAACCTAAATGAAAGACCCCCTAGATCTCTACCAAATGTACAAAATCTAGAAGTCAAGATTCTCCTGCATCAGACTCCCAAGGTTGAAAACATTCATGATATCATGATCATGTGTCTTCAAATGATGATGAAAACCTCCAGGGTCCCAAACCTTAGTTTGTAGTTTTCTAAATTCCCTACACCTTTGTTGTTGTTGTACATCAGTTGTCTTCTGGTTCATTTTCCTTCCTTCAACCAACTTCAATTTCTAATTGATCATCCCTTATAATGTCATCTTCCTCCATCTAGATTGCCTCATCATAAAATTCCACAATTCCTCAATCACAGAATCAATTTCTGCTATCCCCTACAATCCTTGATTGCTTCTAATAACGTCTTCTTGGGATAAGAATCCTTGCTTTCATCTGTTGTTGATGTTATCCTTTTACTGGATTGCATCTTTATCTGCATATCCTTGACTACTCTCAATATTTTGACAATACTCACATACACAATATTTCACCTCTTCTAATTCCTCCTTTAACCTATGGAATCTTTCCTGCAAATTCTTCTCTTGAATTTGACTAAAGAAACCAATTAAAGCCAAGTGCTTCATACCTTCACTTACCATATCAACAACATCCTTATCAATCAATTTCATCATTTCTTCCTTATACTCTTATGTATCCCAATGCAACATTTCCTCAATAGAAATATCCTTAAGCCAATCCACTGGTCCACTTATGTCTTCAACGGTTCTCATACCTTCAGCATCCTTCTCATTGTTTTCATGAAACAATGTTGCCTTCATAATAGAATTTTGAATATTCCCTTGACAAGGCAATTCTTCCTTCACCATATCCTTGGAAGATTTCAAATCTTCATAACCTGCATTCACACACCAATTATCAAATTGAACATTATAAAATTATGTTGTTTCCATCCTCAGCATGGTTTTTCCTTCTTCTTATGGGTTTTCTGTTGAAGCTTTATTGTCTCTGTCTACTTGAGACAATGCTACCATCGCATCATCCTTTTGTGATTGACCATATACAAACACACTTTCTTGCAATTCTTTGCATTTCTCCATCCAATAAATGGAGTTACCAATACCATCATTGAGCATCAATTTCTACTTGGGTTCACACCAATGAACTTCTTCATCTTCATCCATTTCCTCAATAACATCCATGTCCCGTGTTGTTGTCATGCTTTCAAAAATCATATGCCCACCTTCTCCAAACTACATGACAGTCTCATCTAGCTGTCAAATTTCTTCTCCTGCAACCACAAATAATGGATTATCATAAAAATAAAATTTATGAGGGATTGTGTCCTCATCCAAATCCTCTGTCAGCACATCATCATCATGCTGATATGAAATCTTCAAAGAGTCCATGATACTTTCTGCAATCCTCCCCTACTCTTCATATCCTTCACTAAGGACATCTCCTTCCTCATTTTCACAATAGACAACCTACATCTTAAACTCAGCTTCTCTGAGTTTTTCTCTCAACCTTGCAACCATCCTTTGTATTAGCTTCATCTGCAGTGAATGCCATATGATGCAGGAGCATCTCTCCATGCCAACCAGTCAGCCACGTCAGCGCACACCCATTCAGGGCTGAAAGGGAGGCGCAGCCTCATTTTGAATTTGAATTCAATGTAAATTAATGTCTTAGGCTGGTGAGCCATGAATACCATGCCTTTGCGCAGGCTGTAGATAAGATAGGTAATTAATATAGATTGGCTGAGATCTAGTTCTGGATAACAGACTAGACAACCATTGATTGTAATTAATTAGAGTAGGTAAATCCTGGAGGGAAGCGCTAAGAGAGCCGCCTCAGGCAGAAGAGATAGAGAGATCTCATTTTGAGAGGTCGAGAGAGAGGTACATGTAGATAGAATGCATGAAGAGCCGAGGGAGAGCTCGGGAACACCTTGTAAAATATACAGGCATTTTCCATTATTAATACAGAGCAGTTTTTCCTGCATCTTCTGTCAATATATGCATGTCTGTATGTGTGTGTCCATTATATGCTGCAATCGTGTATTGTTATCATGTATTTGCAGGGAGTTGGTTTGATTTCAGGTTTGAGAGGTCTTTGAGGGTTCATGCCATGAGGGCGTGACAGAGTGTTGAGACTCTGAATCCCAGTGCACAGAGGTGGCACTTCTGAACTCGAAGGAGTCAGACAAAGACGTGCTGAGGGCACAAGCCTTGAAGACAACAACTCATACAGAAGAAGGACTTTTGGGGTTGCTGAAGCTCTGGAAGGATAGCGTCTTCATACGCACAGGCGAGACTCAAGTTGAGGGTTCGCAAGAGGAGAAGAAACACAAAGGTCCGAGCCTTTGAGACGAAGAATTATTCCAAGTCTGGGAGGAAAGCGAAGGRATCTCGGGAGGGATAGTTCCTTCTTGTTACAGTGGGAACAGACCCAGGAGGAGCTCGAAACGAGAGAAGCTTTTGRGCGGGAGAATTCTCCAAGGCRGAGAATCAACGGACCGGATAAGCGGAGGAGAATCGCGAAATCCCGAGGATCGTTGGATCATGGAGAAGCTGCGCGGGTGTTAAACCGGAGGCGCAGGAGGAACCAAGAGCCGTCGTGTATCGGCATATCGGGCTTCGGCATTTGACGAAGCAAGAGTCTCATACTCTTTGGAATCGCGAGTTGCGATTCCCCGAATTGCTCAGAGCCGTCGATCATCAGGAGGACAGGTGGCGCAAGATCCCATCATATTGGGATTTCGACATTCGACGTTTGGCGATGCAAGAGTTGCATGCACGTCGGAATCGCGAGTAGCGATTTCCCGAATCAACGGGAACCGTTGATCTGGATAAGGACAAGTGTCGCGCGATCCCGAGAAGTCGGACTTCGGGGTTTCGGCGTTCGGCGTTTCGGGGTTTTTGGACCACGAGGAAACTTGTATCGTGGATCCGCGATCCGCGAAGTCCCGAAGAGGACGTGGCAGTGTGGGACCCCAGGCACGAGTGGAGGACAGGTGGCATCGGAGTTTGGGGATCGGGAATTCGTGGTACATGTGAACCGCGACATCGGATGTTCCGATTTCCCGATAGGGAAATCCCTGAAAGGAACGGGAGTGTTGACTCGTTTGACCATCGGCATTCGGGATTCGGGGTTTTGTTGTGCATGTGAATTGTGTTCGCGTGGACCGCGAACTCCTAAAGCGCGATTTCCCGATATCCGAAAGGGAGATCGCCGAGGAGTGTTGTTGTGGGTAGGAGAACTCCCGAGAGGAGTTGAAGAGCATTTTATTCTTCGGGCCTGTAGAGAAGGAAGGTCCTGGTGAGAGCAGGGAGGAACCGTGAGGGTTGCCCGCCTCTTGCGTCACCATATCACCTCCTTCCTTCTTATAGTCCAACCTTTCCTTTGGTCCTCTTCTTGGCCCTCTAGCAGCATTAACATAGCATCTAAATTTTCATTTATCTCAACAAATTCCTTATCAAACTCCTTTTGACTCATCACTTGAATACCATTTGCCTTAGTATCCTTACTTTGGCTTCCCTCATGACTGTCATTAGTCATATTCCTCTCCTTCTTCATTGGACTCTCCTTTCCCACTTGTGAGCTGCAACAATCCTCCTTCATCTCTCTGTAATAAGTCTCCTCTTGTTACCAATGCCAAGTCATCCTATTGGCATTCTCTTGGTTCTCTGCAATAGAGCCCCTCTTTTGAGAACTCATGCTCTTCATCTTTATAACATGCCTATTGTTGCATATTCAATTGCTCACTTTCCTCTGAGAACTTATGATGGTCTCTCTCTCAACAATCTACTTTGTTGACTTCTGCCACATGCTTTACTTTGTTGCAGTCTGCATCCTCCTATTGCTTCCCCGTTGTACCATGATGCTAAGACCTACACTAAAAATGCACTTTAGACCAATTTAACTTATCAAAGTTTACCTGTGGGATCCTTTCCATATCTTCTTCCTCCTTTTGGATGGAAATTTATTATGTCTCTGTAACTATGCAACTCCTCTACAAAGAAATTTCAGGGTTGTTTCTATTTCAAGCTCAACTCCCTTTCCTTTCAATATATATGTCAATTGCACACAAAGAACACTTGCTTTATCTTCCTTGTTCTTTCAAAATTTACTGTCTGATCTCCTTTTCTTGCAATTATCAGATTCAACAATCTGGATGCCTTATGTGTTATCACAACTAATTTTTACTTCCTACTAGTTGTCTGATAAATTATATTTGCAGGTATGTTTACTTCATCAAATTACTTTCAAGAGCATAAAACTTGATATGATTTACATTCCAAGAGATTTTACTTGCTTTGATACCACTTGTTAAGGACCTCCAATCCTAAATCCCTTTATGCAATCGCATGTTATAACTGCATTTCAAACCCCGAAATAAAGGTGCCAAGGATCGATCTGCTCCTTTCACCTATCGCCCTTTTCTACAGGACCAATCCACATGATCATGGATTTAACACAGAGGCACTAAACTCTGTTAAAATCATATGCCTGAGAGCCATGACTCAACTCTATTCCTTGTTTTCCAATCAATGGTGTAGATCTGTCTTCTTCTAGATCTGGCGGCTATAATGGATTGTGAAGCCACAACCAATGCGATGTTTAAAACCAACCTTGATCTCCATAATGGAAGGTGCTCGCTGGTAATAGAATCAATGTAGACAGTTTATCTCCCTCCCAATGGATATCTACGATCTCAATTGATTGCAGGATGTGAAGTAGCTCGCCCATTAATTCACCGTTGGAGTTCCGCAATCGCTCCCATCCATTGATCTGTCTTCAACATGATATGACAATCATGACTTAATCAATCATTGACCCAACAGTCCTCCTCTCTACCTCAAGATTTGGTAGTTTTTGTTCAAATGGTTATCGATTTACTCCTTTATCTTGATATGACAGTCTGCAATGCTCCTAGCTAGATGATGAATGGTCAGCGTTCAGTCCTTTGCCTTCCTCGCACGACTGTGATCTAACAGCTACTATTCGTTGGTGAAGTGATCGCATGGTTGCTATAGCTTCTCGTGTGATCATGATCATCTCTCGTCTCCACCATTCTATAGGATCATCGATCCTTCCCATGATCGATGCTCAATGGAACAACCATTCTCAACCTCGCAAAGGTTACATGATTGCACAAGATCTCCTTTTCAGAGTTCTCATTCTCGTCCCTGCAACACAAACCCTATACATGTAGTTATATAGTCTCAGCTAGATGCACAGACTTACTCTTTTTCCTCACAAAGGTATATAATACACAGATAAATAGATCCGAATATAGAGGCTTCTCAATGATACTCAAACATAGTATTTTCTTTGTATTCATACACATAGGTTTATATACACTTACACAGACACACATGCCTTTTGGTATTTCATTGACCAAACTCCTTTCCCCTCTATGGCCTAATTAACATTCAGTTGGCCGCCCTCAATGCCTGAAGGCTTACTATATTTGTACAAAAGGATTATGTAACCATTTCTAGTTCATATCCATAAAATCCTCAACCAAACCTAATTTAGGATTCACAATCCCTATGAGATCTAATATCTCCTAAGATATCCCAACCCTCATGTTCTCATACATTCGAGAAAATTTACATTTTAATCCTCACATACACATTACATTCCAAATTCTAGAAAACACATTAAATCATGCTTATGGAACCTAAATGAAAGACCCCCTAGATCTCTGCCAAATGTACCAAATCTAGAAGGCAGGATGCTCTTGCATCACTCCTCATTTTCCCACTTTCCTTTGCTAGTATTTCCCCATTCTATTTTTTGAACTTCCTTAACGAGTGCTTCATTAAGCTATTGCATCTTAGATAGCTCATCACCCCTGTTTTTCATCTCTTCTTTTGCTTCTTTTAACTCCTCCTGAATTTCATAAATATCCTCCCTTTTTTTATTTCTAATCCATTTATTTGAGAGAAGTTCTTCAAATTCTTCCCATGTGATCTTCCATATAATATCAAAACCAATACTCATACACCACTCTTGAGCTTCAAAAAATAAATAACTTCTTTCTGTGAAAAGATTCTGATCATATTCCTTTACCAACCTCAACCATTCCATAGGATTGACTTCATATTTATCTTCATCTCATTTAAATCTAGGTATTTCCATTGATTCTTAAGTGAGGTCTAACAACAATACTCAAATTAAAACATACTTATATTGAAAATAATATCCAAAATGGTTACCATTATATTTCCAACATATTATCCAATGTTTCCTCTTTCCAATTCTTTTGAATCAGCTCAATCAGACATCCCAATAAAAAGTTATGATAGTTTTAAGTGAACATACATTTGAAACCTTGATTTGGAGTTTGTCTTTCTAGACAACCTTCCTTCTGATGTATTTTTGAAATTTTGGCCCCTATAAGTCTGAAATTTTGTCTTGTAGTATTCTAATATGTCTTATATACAATGCCATAGTTTTGACCAAAATGTTTTGTGCCAAGTGAAATTTATGGTAACTTTCCCAAACCTTGCTAATTTTTTTCCTTTCATGGAGAGACAACTTGTACAGAATGCCACATGTCTAATGTTTAATACTTTATAGTAAAAATTGTACCGGAAATACTATGGATTGTCCTATTGAAAATTCAACTAGTTTCACTGAATTTGGATTCTTGTTGAAGAAGATATGATTTTTTACCCAAAAGACTTGTTTGATACTAGTTATAGGACTAGTCAACAACCCTATCTTCCACAAGGTATATCTCTGAAAGAATAATGACCCACAACCTAAAATCTATACCATGTTTAACTTGAAATATCCACTAAATAACCTCCAAGTTTCTTTGTTTGAATCATCCCATAAAAAAAGTTATAGTGAAAATCCCAAGATGATGTGTTTAACACTCGAAGCAAGATGAGTCAAAAACCCTATATTACATGGGTTGTATCTCTGAAATTTTAATGACCAAGAAGCTAAATTTTGTACCACATATACCTTGATATGTCTTCTAAATAACCTCCAAGTTTAGTTTTCCAAGTCATCCCATAAAAAAATTTATAGCAAAAATTCTAAGATGACTTGTAGAAGAAACACCCTAGGATTGGTCTGATATCAAATGTTATTTTCCAAATGCTTAAAATATCATAACAGAACAAAAGTACACACCATGTATGGAATGTGAGCATGGAGCGCAACTCCAAGATAGATAATTTATACAATAACTCCTTAAATAATAGGAGAACTTCCTTCAAATACCCAATTACATTCCTAGATCACAATTCACCTCCTCAATAATGAATACATGATCTCTATATAAACCTTATGTTTCCCTTGACCCCATGGTAATTCATATTTCAAAAGTTTCTTAGTGTCAAGCCTTGGTTCGTACTAATCATTAGCATGTAAAGTGAATGTTTCTAAGACATTTAATTATTATTTTCATGCCTTTGAAACCCCAATTATCATGTCTGAATGGTGATAAAAATCATATTTTTCTCGGACCTAGGTGTCTTCAACTTGTTTGGATGGAATGCTTACTTCAATTTAGTTCTTATCAATATCTATAACCTCAATTGCAGCAGGGTTTGAAGGAATTTCCATTACTATCTTAACTTTAGATGATGTCTTTTCTCTAGAGCTTGGTCATAACTTAGAACTCTCCTTTTATACTCCTCGTTGGGTATTCTTTGTTAAAGTAAGTCCATCCTATAGAAACTATATATTTATGGTTCTCAATCACTTAGGAGTGGATCATGCATCTTGAAGTGCTCCTCTCCGAGCCTATATGTGTCTATCTCCTTTGCTTCCATAGATACATACATGGCGTTGGACAATCCATACACTCATGTAGAGATGGGGTACACTAGGCATCTTTTTACTATTTATGAGATAATGCTTCATTAAACTTGAATCAAATAGTTTGATACACAATCTCCCCCAAAACTAGTATGTTCGAAACATGCCTAGGAAGACTACAAGGATATTTGGTACTATGTGTGAAACATGCTTAGGAAGACTACAAGGATATTTGGTACCACCATACATTGTGATGGTGTTGGTGTCCTTATCCATATACCAATCTCCCATCATCTTTGGGACTTTCAGAGATTATTTTGAGAATCAAGGACATCCTTTACAAAATAAAAATTCATACAAAGGAGCTAAAAAATTGTCACATATCTTCATATAATAAAGGAAATATTTATTTAGTCTTTCTAATATACATAAATATGGCAGTATTCAATAAACCAATTCCAATAAGGTTCCAAAGTTTTGTTCCTCATGTTGTTTAGGGTGAGAGAACAATGTCAAGGCACCCTATGAAGTTTAGATAAACCCTGAAAAGAATCCAAAAGAGAGAGCTCTCATACATAAGATATTCAATAAAGTTTATATTTGTATCAGAAGTAAAATAAAAAATAATAAGGAAAAGACAATGAAAATATTTTCTCAATTTTCATTTTGAAAATGGATGATAGCAAACAGTAGACCCAAGAGTTAGCTCAGTTGACAAGACGTGGCACACACTCTCGATACTGGGAGAGGTCTCTCGATACTAAGAGAGGTCACGAGTTCGAACCTAACTAGAGTCCCGAGGCTGCCAACTGTTAAAAAAAAACATCAATCTTCATAATAGCTTCTCCAACAAAATCTTTAAGAACTAAGCGATTACAGATGCGTGAAGCATCTCCCTTGCTGAGACTTATCGCAGGTCTTTTTACCGCATAAAGCAGATTCCTCAAGTTCTTTGTCCAGGCTTAATTTTTCTTCGCCAGTTGGTTTGGGCTGAGCCTTAGTCTTAGGTGTAACAATGTCCTTCTTGAGGCCTGTTCCTCGTCCCTCTACATACATATTTATTGACATGGCTCAGATCTGTTTTTGTATTTTCAATCATCTTCCATCCTTCTGGAGGTTATGGGGTCCGTGAAGAAGTTTGGGGTTTGACAGACCTTGTTCATGTTAATTTTTAGCCATTACCTCAACAATATCCATAGGTATTTCATCTTCCAATTGAGGAAACTGTTGTCTTCTTTGCCCATATTCGAGGTAAAGATGCCCTCGATGACACGCGCGATGGAATTGAATGTATATCCATCTAAGTACAGTAACGGTAAACCCCTGTTAAATATATTGTATCCTCAACAGACTAACCGTACACTGCCAGCTGTACTGGACAGTTGTACTTTCTATTTCTGTCTTGCTCGAGCATATATAAGCTCAGCTATTTCCTATTGTTTGGGACTTCTGAATCTCCTCAGTTCTGTTCTGTACTTCTTCATACATTTGAATATACTATTCTTTTCTCTCTGCATTTCTCTGTCCTTCACAATTTATCATGGTATCAGAGCTACAGCAGTAAGCCTCTTCACACAGTCGGGAGAGCAACTCGATCCTCACAGCGTAGAGCCTCACGGATCTTGAGAGCACGCGTCACAGACTTTTCACAAGGTTTGGAAAGTTGTCTGCAACACTCTTTAAAGATCGCCGTGAGAAGTTAGCGGAGGAAGCAGAGATCGCAGAAGAAGAAACCTGCACGATTTTCTCAAAGAACCGTCAAAGATTGACGCAGAAGAGCTGCAGAACGAAAGAAGTTTAAAGAACT
>SNQJ01S0000421.1:561254-579954 GCA_010110895.2 Picea sitchensis
TAGTCAGTGCTGCTGATTGTAACTGTTGAGTCTAAGAGGGAGTGTTAAATATATTGTATCCTCAACAGACTAACCGTACACTGCCAGATGTACTGGACAGTTGTACTTTCTATTTCTGTCTTGCTCGAGCATATATAAGCTCAGCTATTTCCTATTGTTTGGGACTTCTGAATCTCCTCAGTTATGTTCTGTACTTCTTCATACATTTGAATATACTATTCTTTTCTCTCTGCATTTCTCTGTCCTTCACAATTTATCAACCCCGAGGCGTCTTTCTTTTAATGGCTTGTGGTTTCATTTAGATTCCATTCGATTCCACTCGTCACTGCAATGAATAAGAACACATGATCCACAAACATGGAACAATACAAGAGATGATATCCTACTGATTGCAAGTCCAGAAGTATATATATATATATATATATATATATGATGACAGCAGCAAGGCTCTCAATGCCTTGTTCTTGGCCATTGTCACTGGTCGTTGAAGTTGCTCTCGAGATTCTGGATGGTAGTAAGGATGTCGAAGCAAAGGAGTTGATTAGGGTTTAAAAACCCTAAATCCAGAACACATGCTACCAAAATAAACCTAATTCGTTTAACTGTTATAAGCTTGAAGATGTCATCCAGTGGGATGAATGCAGGTGAAATTAAAATGTAGTTCTTGCCACTACACTACATAGAGGACACCTTACATTCTTTGAGTGATTAATGGCGGACAGTACCTAGAAACATCTCAGCAGATATGAAGTTAAATGAATTTGATAAGGTGCACCTTAGGGTTACTGCTGCAAAGTCTGTTTTGCGACTTCCTAGAAGTTGGGATCTTCTCCATCTATTGTGCATCATGTTGGATGAGGTGTGTAAAGAGAATAACCTTCGTCATTTGCTCCACTTTAGTGTCTTGAACCCGGTGGATCAGCGTGAAAAATACCCGGTGGATTAGCCTGAAAAATACAGTAGGTGAGAGCTTGAAAGATTGTTTATACCATAGAGAATGGGATATATATATATATATATATATATATATATATATATTAAATTATAGTTTGAGTAGGTTTAATGGTTAAGAACGTGTGTTTCTTTGTAAGAGGTTACAAGTTCAAATCTAGAGGTTATATTAAATTACAGCTTGAGTGGGCTTAATAGTTAAGAACATATATTTCCTTGTAGGAGGTCATACATTCAAATCGAGAAAGAATTAGGATTAGGATATATATACCTCCTTAAACTTTATTATTATTATTATATATTACTAACATATAAAGAATGAAATGAGTGGCTAACCCTACCTCACTCGTATCTATCTTTCTAACTTATGCCAAAATTTGAACATGTCATAAATTCCTAAAAAAACCAATACCAAAAGCTTTAATTATAATTTGGGATATGATTAAGTCAAAATAAAATAAATTGATGAATGGAAAACCTTTTTAAAATATCTCAATTTAATTTGGTTTTAGGTCTTTTGCTAGGTAGGGCTTGGCAGTGTCATGGGATGTATGGATTATTTAAATAATTTGGTCATGGAAACACAATGGCTACAATTTTGATTGAGGTCCATATAAGGACAAGTTTTATCAATAAAACAAGGACTTAATATTATGGAAACACAATGGCTACAATTTTGATTGAGGTCCATATAAGGACAAGTTTTATCAATAAAACAAGGACTTAATATTCGGTGGGAAGGCCAAAACAAATGGATTGAGTAGAAGTTTATGGAGTAAGATTGACTTTGAAGCAAGGACGAGATCAATGAATAAGAAAATTTTTGTGAGGAATCAAAAACATTTTAATAAGGTAATTTTAAGTTATAACACAAAGAACATATTTGTTGCAAACAATATATCTAAAAAAGTATGAGGACATATAAAACTCTAGCCTAGTACCTTAGAGTGTTGAGTGGACTTTACTTATTAATTTACTCAAACTGTGTGATATAATGATAGTGAAATTAAAAATCGTTCCTTTTGTGAGAGTGTGATACAATGATAGTGAAATTAAAAATTGTTCCTTTTGCGATAATTTTATATAGCAATGTGATCAAAGATTCATTTATTTTGGATCAATCATTTTGATCTAGGTGGATATCAGTGGCTACCCACCTTTTCTAACTCGCTCAAAACAATTTTCTGACAATTTTGACAATTTACTATTTTTAGCAGTTTTTAACTTCTCGAGCCATTTTGAGGGCCTAAATGAAGGTTTTTTGGGATCGAGCTTCTCAATAATATCTAAAGGCTCTAATGTATCCCCCAAAATGAATCTCATTGATGATACCTTTCCAATGGGCTATCGTGCGTCTAAAACGGAGATCGTATGCAAAAGTTATAACCCCGGGAAGTTGAAGTACTAACTTACCCAAACGGGGCCCACATGAATTTTAGTGCTTCATCTCCTAGGGTTAGGTTTTTGGATGTCTAGGGAGTTTGACATTCATGCTTATTGTAAAAATGTCTTTAGAGCCTCATTGTAATCATCTTCTTGTGAATGAGAGCAGTCATCACATCTCTTCTCAGAGATAAGCCGCCACCATTCCGGCAAGCTTGTTTTCCGCTACATTTTACAGTTTTGGCTTATTTCCTTATTGAATAGAAAACCAGTTTTATTGTACCTTTGTTATTTTGTGTTAAACATTTTTAATAATCTATATTCATTTCGTTCCGCTCATAAAATCCGAATCACATTTTCTCCATATAATTAATTCATGAAGAACATTGTATCTTGAATATAAATCTTCATATACTTTACCCTAAAAGTTCTACCTTCTTCCCACCATCCCTCATAATGGTGCACTATCCCTTAGAGGGTTGTGATAATTCTGTGTGTCCACAATTTGTTTAACCCAACTCTTGGTTAATTATTCCTCTAAGTTGATTGTCACATAGAGAATTTATTGTATAAATCTAACATGCTTGCCACATAGGATGTGATGCACTTTCCTCATTTAAACATTATTCATCATGTTTCTATATTTTTTCTTTCAACCAACGATTGAATCACATTATAGCAAGGTAGGGATTCTACTCTATCTGCTACATTATGCAATTGAGATCTTTTAACATTGTAATTCACAATGGCATCATCAATGTTTTGGGTATTAGGATTTCTAAAGGATCTTGGCCTACCACATATTTGTACATTAAAAATTCGTCTCCATAAAATATATCATGAGTAAATTTGGATAGTGGAAATATCGACATACGCCATTGCGATATCATCCTTCTATTTTGGCTGGGTGCTCAAATTCGCTCAAACATGATCCTTGGACCTTCTAGCTATCCTTATGACCAATGGGAAAAACTTGTAATCGTGCATTACAAACCAACAATCGATCATATTAATTTGGTTAGTACTTTAAATAAAAATGTAAAGCGAGAGATCTTGGAATCATGAATTCATTTGAAATGGTGGTTGGGTTTTGAATTGAAAGGGAATATCCACTACTTATTTTGTTAGACTTAAATGACAAAACTAATTTGATATATTTTGATTTGACCATATCTTCGAGGAATCATTCGAATGGGAAGTGGCGCAACAAAAATGGAATAATTGAAGGGACCTATACTTTGACTTTCATAAGGGATTGTTGAGGGCGCAACAAAATGTGACTTTCATATGGGATTGTCGAGGGAACAACAAAATGTAGGCATGTGTACAAGTAAGACTAGTTAATAAGACTAAGAAGAATATGATGGTGTCGACTTACCTTTTATGTTGGAAGAAGGTAGTATTTGTTTGGAGTGTCAATTTTTTTTTTAAGTTTAAAATATAACCTTCATGCTCTAATTTGTTGATTTTTTTTATGTTTTTTTTAAGAATGTAGTTTATTTCATTTAGTATAAGCTACAGTCATAAATAATGCAACTATAATAACACTAGTTGCAGTAATCAAGATCACAAGAAGAATAACCATGCATAAGAACACAAGATTTTATCCTAGGAAAACCCTTCTCAATCAAGGGAAAAACATAACAATCCTTTGTTATATTTTCAAGAGAAGATCCACCATTCCACCACCAAACCCTCTCACACAAGAGGGTGTTGTTATGACCAAGAAGGACAATTGCCTAGAAAAGTGTGCACTTTAGTCCTCATAATTTCATACCTCCAACTTTAGACCATGCATTGAGTTATTATGAGAGATGACAAGTGTGATCCACAATGGGGATCCACTCTTATTTATACAAAACCTATCACATCAAATGATGTGTCTATTGGCACAATAGGGCCGACCTATACAACTTAATAATATAATTAATAATTACACAATATTAATTATCTTTTACATGGTGGGGCCTACTTGTACCATTTACAACATATATTAGGGTTTTACCAAAGTCTTACTCTTTGATAATATTGTTAAGAACCAAATATCAATATAGCATAGAAAAACCTTCGAATAAGTACTCAACGCCTTGAAAAGGAGAGAATTTCAGATAATAAGCCTCTTTGAGGGGGAAACCTCCTTTTACCCCACATAAATGTTCAAGTACAAGATGATTAAAAATGAAAATGTCTCATTGGTATATATAGGAGACTAAGAGGTATAATTACAACTAATGGAATAAAGCCGACATAAATAAAATAGCATTCCTAATGTAATATGCCCCAATTAAGGGGTAATGAGCCAATATTAGGGCTTAACATGCCCCTCCCCTTGAGACAAGTGTTGTCCTCAATGCTTGAGTAACTCTGGATACTTCTATATAAAAGACTCATCTTCCCAAGTGGAATCTTCAGCTGGTAGTTTCCTCCATTTAATGAGATACTTTGAAATGGATCTATTCCTCAACTGGCAAATTCTTGTGCCAATGATGGCTTCAGGCTCCAATATGATTTTTCCTTCCTTGTCAAGTTCTGGCAATATAGTTTGAACTGGGATCTTGTCACCTATAATCTTCTTTAAGCATGAAACATGGAAAACTGGGTGTACTCGTGAAGATGCAGACAACTCCAATTTGTATGCCATAGTACCAATCTTTTGCAACACTTTATAAGAGCCATAGTACTTTGGTGATAATTTATTATCCTTCTTGGCTTGCTTGAGGGACATATGTTTGTATGGTTGTAGTCTTAAAAACACCCAATCCCCTACTTCAGAACTTCTTTCACTACAATGTTGATCTACTTGTTGTTTCATGTGATTATGTGCCATGGTCAGGTTGTCCTTTAAGATTTGGAGAACTTGTTGTTGATGCTCGATGTGATCTTCCACTGCTTGAACCTTATATTTTTCTTTTAGAGAAGAAGTGATGGAAGGAGGGTGGTATCCATAGAGTGCCATAATGGAAGGAGGGTGGTATCCTTATAGAGCGCTATAAATGGTGTCATTTTTTGTTGTAGTATGAAAGGAAGTAAGTACCACCTTCCCCGCCAAGGGTGACCACTTGAACCATTGTTTTTTTTTTATCGGAGACAAAGCAACAAAAGGTAGCCTTCCGTGCATTAATTTTGTCTCTCAATTATCTCGTTTTTTCCATTAGATCGAGGATGATAGGATGAGCTATGACAATTGAGTACCCAACAAGAAAATAATTTTATCCAAAATGTCATGAAGATGGGACTTCCTCGCTTCACTCTACAATAATCTTTGGCCATGTATATTTTGAACTCCAGTTTCCATGAATGCGTGGCAACCTGCATCAGCTTTGAAGGATGAGAGAGGCACACAAGTGTGCATACTCATCGGCCTATCAACAATCACCTCATGATGACACCTTTCCTTCTCGTGACTGGTAACCCCATGATGAAAACTATGGAAACCTCCCACGCTTAACTTGGGATGGCTATCGGTTGTAAAAAGACCCAAGGTCCAATTGTTTCCACCTTATTTTGGCAAACCAAACATTCTTCCACAAACCTTTGAACATCATTTTAAGGCCATCCCAGTGTCTTCCTTGACTCTCATGGTAGGTTTTCGTAATCTTTGAGTGCCTCCTACTGAGAGGTGATGCACCCAATAGTACCTTTTGTTTGAGTTGGGAGTTCCTTACACAAATATAAGCGATTCTGTACCATAGTGAATCATTTTTCCATGCAAATGTATCCGATGCACTGGAATCCTGTTGCAAACCTTGAATGAGAGTCCACACTTTTTTCAACATTCTTTCATTCATCCCTTTTGCTTCAAGTATCCACCTAAGTTGATGATTGAGATAGGCACAAAGATAAAGGCCTCAAAATATTCATCCCTTCTTGAGAGTGCATCCACCACAAAACAATGTTTCCCTTTTAAATGATTTCAAAATCATAACTCCAATATCTTGGTTACCCATTTTTTGTTGTTCTTTTCAAGATAGTCTTGGTTCCAAGAAGTATTAAGACTATCATGATTTATTTTGACCTTTAAGTGTGTCTACCTATTAGATAAGGATGCCATTTCTTCAATGCATGTAGTATTTCCACTACTTCTTCTCATAAATTGGTTTGTGTAAGTCTTTCCCTGGAGTGGTCGACTTCAAAAGCCAGGGCCTCTCCTTCTGCATTAGGACAACACCAATTCCATTTCCCCCAGGCATCACATTCCACAATAAAGGTTTTGTGAAGTTTGGAGGGTCAAGACAGTGTTTTGGTAATATCACCTCTTTAAGTTGTTTAAAAGCTTTAGCTCTCTAGAGTCCATGAAAATGCATCCTTCTTAGTTAGTGTCATAAAGGTGTGTTATTCTCACCATAGTGTTGGAATAAACCCTATGTGGTAACCTGCCAAAACCCAAAAATCCTCTAAGATTCTTCAATGTTTTGGGAACCAGCCTAACATGACTCCAACTCAAGTTTAGGGTCTACCTGACACCTTCATGAGATAATGAAATCTAAATACTTCTACTCCTCCTTCCCACCTCCAAAGAAACATTTGGATGGTTTCCATATAGTTGTTTCTCTCTCTTTTAGTAGTTGTAGTGCCTTGTCAACATGTCGCACATGATCCTCCCAAGACTTTCTATAGATTAGTATATCATCAAAAAATACTAACACAAATTTTCAAGGAAGGGCTTGAAATGGAATCAACAAACCCTAAAATGGCACAAAAGGCATGACCAAAAACTGTACTGCCTGTTTCAGAATGCTGTTTGCATTCTCTCCTCCTTTATTCGACTGATGATACCAATATCCAATTTAGTGAAATAGATTGTTCCATGTGCAAACACCAACAATCTCATAAACACGGGAAACGGGGAAACCGCTCCCTTTAACAGTGATCTTGTTGAGCTCTATAATCTGGAAACATATGCTATGAGCTATCTTTCTTGAAAACCATTATTTCATCAAGGAACCTTGGCTAGTTCCATTAATGTCACTTCTCTAACATTTCTTCAACCATGCACTCAATTTCACTCTTCTCAAGTGTATGGCATTCAGATGGCTCCATTAGATCTCCTTAAATTAGGTGAATTTCCATGATCAAGGATTTCTGAAAGGGTGGAAGAGCTTTGGGGAACATCTCCAAATACCTTTGGAATGTTTACTGCCCATCCCCTGAGATCTTGAGGAATAGATGGCTTATATGTTTGGGTTCATCTAGGTGAGACAAATGTGCAATAATGCCTTGTTGCCTCTTTTTCAATAATTTTTCATGCCATTAGAGCTACCACCTACCGGTTTCCTTGATACCTCTTAACCTAATTCTATTTTCCTTCCAATGAAAAATTTCATGAAAAGTTCTTTTGAAAATTGCTTTCACTTGTTCCTAATGATTGTAACCATTGGATTCCTAGTAACAATATCAACAATTCACCCATGGGTATAGTAACTTCATTGAAGGCCTGCACAAGCATTCCCCCTCATAGTAAGATTGATCTTTATTGTACTTTTCCTCGAAAGAAATTGATAGTTCCTCCATCTCAATCATTACTTGAAACCCATACTGGATATACAAAGCAATTAAAATCTTTGGCTAATTTATAGTAAAATAAATTAATGAGTATACTTAACCAATTAGGACTATTACCTTCTTTTCTTTGATGTATCCTTCATCTTGGATAATTATAGATAATTCCACCAATGCATTTCATACCTATATCGTGGGAGTCAACTCTTCGCATGAAATTGCTTCTAATGCTTAGCCCCAGATGGTCTTCTTCTTCTTCTTCTCTTTCTTTCCTCTACAATCTATGTAGAATAATTTCTTTCTCACCACACTTATGTCCCTTTTTAATGGAATCACCAGTTAACAAACCTTCTTTTCTTTCCTCCAATTGTTGAGGTGTCAACCTTTGTAGGTTGAGGTGTTTGAAGAAGAGCATTATTCTCTATAGATGTTGTGATTGGTCCTTCTAGTGTCACTAGCTGCCTTTTACTTTCAACATTTCCACACCCTATTCTCCAATGATTTGGGTTCCCAAAGACTAACCTCGTTGAATGTTATCCTTAAAGTTCCTATGTATGAAGATCAATCAAGTGCTCATCCTGAAATACCTATTACCTTTTATATCAATATTTGAAAAGTTCTCAATGTACTCGTAACCTAACCCTTTGCTTGAGATTTACTTCAATTGGCTAAAGAAGGTATTTCTCCTGTATCCCTCTCATAGTGTGTTATCATTTCTTCCAGGAAAATTGTCCAGTTAATAGCATCTGGCAGGAACAAAGCTGCATCATACTGTACAAATTGATTGTCTTCTAAATATAAAGAAGCACTTGAAAATTTCTGTGTACACATGCACTAAACGTTCCACCAGAGTAATCCATGTGATTGGGTCCTTTTCCATCAAACTTCCTTATATCTATCTTAGGAACACGGGTTGATCTTCAACCCAAAGTTGGTGTTTCTCCATTCTTGAATCACCTTCCTTGTTTCTCATCATGAAATTCATGGGATACATTTTCACTTTAAGGTGTCCTCTCTATTAGGAAATTTTTCAATCCTTCCATGATCTCCCCTTTTAAAGCGTCCATCTTAGTATTTATTGCCTCAAACTTAGCTTCTGTTGAATCCATCATCTCTTGTAGTTCATCTTTTGTTACTATCTTATTTTGTAAATCATTTATGTCCCTATGCATTTCTTCACCTTCATCAAGAGTCCAAGAAGGATTGTCTGGAGGCTTATTTGGTGTAGAAGTTCCCTTTTTTGGTGGCATGTTGGCCAAGTATCACTTTAAACCTTGATTTTGAGGTGGTTCTTCTAGACAATCTTCCTTTTATTGTATCTCCAAAATTTCAGCCCTTATGAGTATGAATTTTTATTTTTTGTAGGTCTATGATATTTCTTCCCTTCAATGCCACAGGTCTGATAAAAATTGAATGTGCCAAGTGGAATTTATGGTAACTTCCCCACAACTTGTTGATTTTTGGCCTTTCTAGTAGATCTCACTTGTATAGCGTGCCCCGCACAAAATAATTGATATAGAATTTTGAAACTCGTACCAAAACTACTATGGGATGTCCACTATCCAATGCAACTAGTCTCACTCAATTTGGATACTCTATGAAGAATTTATTATTGTTTTAATCGGAACACCTGCTTGAGACTAGTCAATAGGAATAGTCCAATACCCTATCTTCCACAGGGTTTATATACAAATTTAAGATGACCCAAAAGCTGAAATTGCTACCAAAGATACCTTACTAATTTATGAGAATATCCTCTAGATTAAAGGTTCTGAAACGTTACGAAAAAAAATTTATAGTGAAAATTTTGTAATGACTCAATTCAGGATAATTCCAGAACCCTATCTTACAAAGGTTGTATCTCCGAAAGTATAAGGCCTCAGGAGCTGAAATTTTAACCATACGTACCTTGATCCGTCTACTAAATATCCTCCAAGACGTTCCTTCTGAATCGTTAAAAAAGTTATAGCGAAAATTCCATGGTGTCTCAGATGTAGTAGCGAAACCCCAAGACCTTGAGCTCTGATACCATATGTTAAGAACCAAATATCAATATAGCATAGAAAAACCTCAGAATAAGTACTCAATGCCTTGAAAAAGAGATAATTTCATATAATAATCCTCTTCAATGGGGAAACCTCCTTTTACCCCACATAAATGTTCAAGTACAATATGATTCCAAATGAAAATGTCTTCTTGGTATATATAGGAGACTAGGAGGTATAATTAAAACTAATGGAATAAAGTCGAAATAAATAAAATAGCATTCCTAATGTAATATGCCCCAATTAAGGGGTAATGATCCAATATTAGGGCTTAACAAATATAGCAAGGGATCTCACAAATCCTCTAGTGCTCAGCCACTAGGGACACATCCACCTGTGCTCACCCACAGGGACATCACTCTCAAAAAATTAACTCAAGTGAGTCCACAAGAGTACCATCTAGAGAACCATCTCAAGCCAACTCAATTAATTCCATATGATTACAATCCAGGAGACCATCTCAAGATGACTCAACTCAATCTAGAGGAGTACAAGGAAGGAGACCATCTCAAGTCATCTCAACTCAGTCCAGAGGAGTAGACAAGAGACCACACGTCATCACAACTCAGTCCAGATTCTGACGCACACCCATCACATGGGCACACCCAACACATGGGATATCATCTCAACTCAGTCAAGAGGAGAACGACACGCCCATCACATGGGCTCTCTCATACAGATCATCTCAACTCAATCCGGAGGAGAATGACCTGGATAATGTTACACGATGTTGCAATCATCAACACTCACTCTCAGCTAGGGAGGCATTCTCCACCATGCCAAGTCTCTCACGGAAGTACTTGAACTTCGTCTTGGAAATTGGTTTGGTGAATACGTCTGCAACCTGCTTGTTTGTAGAAAGGTACTGCACATGTACTTATTTCCTCTGCACCATATCTCAATGTGTTTTGATTTATCGTTAAACACTGGATTCTCAGAGAGCTTCACACAGCTTTGGTTATCACAATGGATAACGGTGGAATCCATCTCATGTCCAAATAATTCTGCAAGGATCTTGCGAAGCCACACTGCTCCGCAGACTGCCACACATAACACTATGTACTATTCTTTTGTGGTACTCAAATCCACAGAGATTTGTTTCTTGTTGCACCAAGAAACCATGGCATATCCCAAAGTAAAACAACAACTAGGTGTGCTCTTCCAATCCACTGTGCTCCCTACCCATTCTACATAGAAATATCCATGCAATCTCATGTCTACACCAAAGGCATATCTCAATTTTTCCTCATAGATATCTCAACACATGATTCGTTGATATCCAACGTGTTTGTCTTGACTGATTCATGAACTAGATAAGTACATTCACTACATAGCATATATCAGGTCTGGTGTTAACCAAATACATCAATGATCCAATCATTTGTCTATAAATATGTGGATCAATCTCACATGACTCATAAGAAGCCTCGTTCATCTTCTTCAAATTTATCACCATCGGTGTAGGCATGGATTTGCAGTCTGTCATACCAAATCTCTTTAATATCTCGACTGCATATTTTCCTTGAATCAAGAAAATCTCATCGGTGCTCTATCATACTTCTAGTCCAAGAATTAGTGCATCACTCTAAGGTCCTTCATCTCGAATTCAGAAGTCAATGCACGGTTGCATTTCAACAATAAGGATTTATGAATTAATGAGGAATAAGTCATCAACATATAGGACCAAAATTAGGCACTCATCACCAACAATGTGATAGTATAGGTTGGATCAACAACACTCTTGCTAAATACAAACTCATCAAGTATCCAACAATCATGCTCGAGGTGTCTGCATTAGTCCATACAGGGTTTTCTTCAAGTTGTATACATGAGACTCCTTCTCATGTGTCAAAAATTCATCTGGATTCTTGATGTAAACTTCTTCCTCAATATCACCATTGGGAAATTCTTGTCTTTACATCCATAGGATGCAATCTCCAACCCATGGATGAAGCAAGAGAAATAATCGTATGGATGGAAGTGTATCAGGAAGAAGGAGAAAAAGTATTTTCATAATCTATTTCCTCCACCTAAGAGAATCTTCTATCCACAAATCTCACTTTGTACTTCTCGACACTTCCATTAGATACATGTACGATCTTATATATCCACTTGGAAGTCACTACAGACTTCCCTTTCGATCTCGAAACAATATCCCACACATCATTCTTCATAATGGAATGATACTCTTATGTCATGGCATCTTGCTAAAATGGTTGTCCTACTTCTTCTCCATGACAAGAAGGTTCGGTATCAATGATGTGGATCAGAGCTGAAACATAGCTCAAAAATATCTGTGGTCTCTTTCTCTCTCAAAATGTATCACGAGGAGATGCATGTCCCTATACCTCCAGCAAAGTTTGTCGAGCCCATGTAGTCTTCTCCCGGCCTACTGCCAATGTCTCTGGGAATCATCAACTGGAGCTACAGGATCAACTGGATCAATTGGATCAATAACTATCTCCCTCTAAATTGTTGAAGGGGAGAAGGTATTGTCTCTTCCTTCTTCTCAAATAGTTTGACTCCCTCTAAGTCAAGTGACTCCCTCTAGAGTCGAAAGGATGAACATATTGTTTTTCCTATGTTGCTAACCTAGAGACATCCCATGTCTTCTCAATTCTTCTATTGTCTCTACAATATTATGTTGGCCAAACAAAATGGCCTCATGTACTAGGATAATAACCAACCAACACAAATGGGCTCCCATACCATGGATAATATCCCTTCAATAATGAAATAAGAAAAATGGCCTCCCATAGGGATAACAACCAACATGACCTCTTGTACTAGGATAATAACCAAGATGGCGTCCTGAATGGAGAATAACTAAAATGGCCTCCTGTACTAGAATAATAACCAAGATGGCCTTCCGAAGGGATAACAACCAAAATGGCCTCATGTATTAGGATAATGACCAACCAAGAAAAAATTGGACTCCCGCACCAGGGATAATGGTCCAAGTCACGAGGGATCATGCACCAAGGATAATACCCTTTATTATCAAAAGCAAGCTACTACAAAGTAATGATCAAATAAGGAAATCAGTACAAAACTTACCTTAGTCTACAATCATGCTCAATTTTTCTTTTGGTCTTCCCGAGAAGACTGAGGTAGAGAAGAACTCCTCGTCGTTCTTTCTTTCATTCCTTCACTTCTTTTGAGGTGGATAAAGTTGCTTTCCTTGCACATCACTAGCTGCAATCCTAGTCTCATAGTGATAAGGGATTGAACCCTTTCACATCACTAGTTGCAAGTCTAGTCTCCTAGTGACAAGGGTTGCAAGTCTAGTCTATTTGATGTCCACTAGAGTTTTCATATATACCACACTCAAAACTCAAACCAAGGTTTATTTGTTGTATATGTGTCTCATCTATCTCAAGTATTGGTTAAAGTACGTTTGATATTTGACATAATATATTCCTACAACAACCCTGCTACTCGCATTGAAGTGGACTACAAATGTGTTGAATATAGGTCTGAATTTTTTTTTCTTAAAATATGCCCCAGAACTGATCTAAATTTGCCTCAAATCAACATGCCAGAATTTTTTTTGAATAGACTTCAAAACAATCTCAGAAAATTTTCCTAGAAAGCCTACAATTTCGACACCTTTATCCCTCTTAAACTTGGCCTCAAACCTCTGCAATTCAACCTCTTTTTCTGCCACAGATATGGCCTAAAATACTGTTGTAGTTTTCACAGAATTTAATTCTGAAAAATCACCTTCAATACAGACCTGGGACAACACTATACAACCCTTCACTTGCTTCAAATTTGGCCACGGATAGGCTCTTAATCGATGCTAGAACAGACCAAGGAATAAGGTTTTAAATTTTCCTTGAAAGAGCCCACCTCAAAACTCATATCTGAGTTGGGATGAGATACTCCAAAAATCATGATAAAAAAATATCTAAACTTGTTGCATTTTACTCATAATGAAACCTTAAATCTATGCCAAAAATTTGTTAAAGTATGCAGCCCCAGTGCATGCCCTAATGTGACCTTGAAGTTTGCACTCGGATAGATATGTATGCATGTTGTCCTTGCTTCAGAATTGTTGGAATTCGGCCTTAGGACAAGCCTGGACTTGGCCTCACACAACATGCCTTTATTACCTCAGATCAACCTCAGAGTAGGATGCAAGGGGAACCTCAGAACAGGCTTCTAGATCGACCTTACTGCCTCATAAATTCGAGAGAGAGGATTTGGTCCCTCCTTTACACCTACAACAGGGGTTCTAGCAGCTTTCATCCTCCCATGACCTTCCTTTATTTGACTATGCAAGTGGTATTCTTCAGGAACTGCTATGATATCATGTCGATTTTTTTGTGATTTAGCTCAAGCATGTAGTTTATTTCATTTAGAATAAGCTACAGCCATAAATAATGAAACTATAATAACACTAGTAGCAGTAAACCAATATCACAATAAGAATAACCATGAACAAGAACACAAGAGTTTACCCTAGGAAAACCCTTCTCAATCAAGGGAAAAAACCAACAATACTTTGCTATACTACCAAGAGAAGATCCACCATTCCACCACCAAACCCTAGCACACAAGAGGGTGTTGTTATGCCCAAGAAGGACTAGTGCCTAGAAAAGTGTGCACTTCATTTCTCATAAGCTCATACCTCCACCTTCAAACCATGCGTTGAGTTATTATGAGAGATGACAAGTAAGTGTGATCCACAATGGGGATCCACTCTTATTTATACAAAACCTATCACATCGAATTATGTGTTTATTGGCACAATAGGGCTGACCCGTACAACTTAATAATATAATTAATAATTACACAATATTAATTATTGTTTAGATGGTGGGGGCGGTTTGTACCCTTTACAACATATATTAGGGTTTTACCAAAGTCTTACTCTTTGACAATATAGTAAGGGATCTCAAACATCCTCTAGTGCTCATCCACTAGGGACACACCCACCTGTTCTCACCCACATGGATGTCACTCTCAAAATATTAACTCAAGTGAGTCAACAGGAGTACCATCTGGAGAACCATATCAAGCCGAATCAACTAATTCCATAGGAGTACAAGGAAAGAGACCATATCAAGCAGACTGAATTCAATCCAGAGGAGTACAAGGCATGAGACCATATCAAGTCATCTCAACTCATTCCAGAGGAGTAGACAAGAGACCACCCGTCATCACAACTCAGTTTAGAGTCTAACGCACACCCATCACATGGGAACACCCAAAACATTGGCTATCATCTCAACTCAGTCCAGAGGAGAACGACACAACCATCAAATGGGATCTCTCATACATATCATCTCAACTCAGTCCAGAGAAGAATGACCTGGAGAATGTCACACAATGTTGCAATCATCAACATAATCATAGTTGCATGTTTAAATAAAAGAGAACAATCGGAATGCCACAGCATATATTTGGATACTTACAGAAATTTTAAAACTATTATTTCTTTACCTAAGTTATAATTAAACTTATATTATAGATATCAAATATAGGTAATGTCCTTAGCTTCCTCTACTTCCATCCAAACTGACATTTGCACGGATATTGACAATCTTTATTATTATTTTTTGTCCTTTAGGACTTTGAATGGTCATCATAAGTCATAAGGAAGCCAAATGTTGCCTCATCACCTAACATTTCTCATCTTGACAATTCTTTTGAAACTCACTACATTGATAATGATGGTGTCGCCAAAGGTTTTGAGGAAGTTCGTCACAAAGGCCTACCATGAGTTAATGAAATCCCCTTTCCCTTTGGTGAGATTTTACTTGAAATTCATGTTAATATACAATTATTTGTGTTAATATAAAGCATCACACTATATTACAATATTTTTTTGGTAAGATCCCCCTAGAATCTATGATTAGGGCTTGGGTTAGGGAAGTATAGGAACCCTATGGGTGGGTTTTCATAACCACTAAAATCCTAAAAAAAGGATTCTTTTAATTCTCCTTTAAGGAAGACAAACATGCCACACAGGTACTTATGCGAGGCCCTTGGATGTGTCGTAATATCCTTGGTGTATTGTCCACTTGGTATGCGGATTTCTCAATTGATTATTATTCTCAGTTACATTGGCTTGTGTGGGTCAAGTTCCCGAGCCTTTCAACATAGTTCTAGGATTTCTTGGAATCCATATTGGCCTCCCTTGGGTAGTTTATTTTCCTTGAGCCCCAACATATTTTTACCCAATGCCCTCATAAGCATATGTTCCTCTATTTAAATTTGTCTCAATATTGGATATAATGTGTCCTTATTAAATTTGACAATAAGGTCATTAGGAAACATGTTAGGTACATTAACCTCTTGAATTCCTAATTCTGATACCAAAATACCTAAGCATGGGATTAGGGATTGTATGTTTATTTCCAAATTCAACTCCTCAAATATAACTATTGTAGTAGACTCAATGTCACAAACCCAAAAAGCATCAACTTCTACTAATAGTGGTGGATGGATTCAAGTGATAGAAAAGGGTTGCAAGAGAAATGTGGTGCCCATGTTTCCAGATAAGTGCATGACCAATTATGGGCCAACATCTTGAAATTAGATGATTTCAATTATGGAGAATGATCCCACTAACTCCTCTCAAGATGCTCCCCAATGTTGGGGGTTGATTGTAGGGCCTAGTATTGATGCAGGAGCATCGCTCCACCTTAGCATGCACCAGTTGGATTTCATGCATGGTGCACATTTAAGGGAGGAGAGGCATCACCCTTTCATTTTTTCCTCGAGAATCCAAATTATGATCCAGGCAATTAAGGAGGACAAGTTGGAAGAGCCAAATCGTGCTTTCACACAAGCTAGAGATAAGGTCACCATTAAGTGGTTGACGGAAGAATGGATCTACATCTGATTTGGATCAGATTTCCATCATTGTGATTTTCCCTTTCGACGGGAATTTTGAATGGTGATTTAACACCACTAGTTTAGCTTGCGAGGGAAGCTCGTCGAGCCCCTCTTTTATAAATATTTGTAATTGTTGCAAAGAAGGTTGTTGGTTTTTTTTTAGGCTGTGTTGGGTTGTAGGAGATTAGCTAAGATAGATTTATCCAGGAGAGAAACACAGAGAGTCGAGACTCAGTTGTAGCTCAGACTCCACTATTGTAATTTGACATTCTACCATTAATAGAAAATGACAGTTTTTCCTGTTTTCAAATTCTATGAAATGGATGTTGTGTTATGAATGTCATTTACATGTATTTGAATTTTAGATGAATGTAAGAAATCATCTGTAGGGATAGAGATATAGTTTAATATCCAGGAGTGTGTTGAATTAAGTTTGGTTCTCTAGGCTAAGTGTAAGGAGTGCGCGACAGAGAGAGGAAAATTTGTGAGCCAACACAAGGAGTGTGTGTCTGAACTCAGTGTATTCATAAGAGAAGCTGCTAGGAGGGTGCACCAGGTTAATTCACAGACTCGGGGATAAATTTCAAGGTGGTTAAGTACCTTGGAAAGGAAGACTGTATGGGAGAAAGAACAAATCAAAGTTGTTGAACACTCTGAAACACTTTGTCGAGAGGGCATCAAGTTGGTGCAAGTGTGCACAAGGACAACACGGTTGGAAGTGTTGGAATCCTAAGGAGAAGGCTTTGCAAGAGTGCATCGACAAAGGAAAGGGGATTCCTTAAACCTTTCCATAAGGCCAAGGGAGAAGTTGTCGAAGAACGGAGTTGAGCGCAAGGAGTGCACCGATATAGACTGTAAGTCAATCTTACAAGCTCAGGGGGAAGAGAAATACTCTACCAGGAAGGTAGGAGGGAGTCCACTAAAGGATTCAAAGGAACTGGGAACCGTGGAGGTTTTCAAGCTGAGCAAAGTTGTAGAAGAGTCTGCGCAGAACTCTGCAAGGGGTGCAGAAGGTGTTCAATAATAGTCAAAGTCTCAAAGAGATAATTTTCTCTAAGTGTGCAAAGGGGTCGAGGACTTGCCAAAGTCTCAAAGATAATGAAATCATCCACCATCGAGGGGGATACAGGTGGCAGAAGATCAAGAGGTTCGGTAGCTAGAACTTCAGAATTGTTGGATTACTGAGAGGGGGGTTGAATCAGTAATACATAAATTGAATCCTTTTTAAACATATAATCCAAGTGTTATATCAATGAAGCATTATCATCCAATAACTGCAGAGTAAATAAGAAATAAACAAATGAACAAAATACACATACACAGTACACCAGTGTTTTACGTGGAAACCCAAATCGGGAGAAAACCACATAATGTTTTTTCTTATATGTCTTGAAGAATTACATTCATTGGAAGCACCAACTTCCTTTGATTTTTAGCTACAACTAGAAGGAGGATCCAACCCCCTAGTATCTCAGGCTACAACCTGAGGGAAGCTCCAACTCCCCAATCCTCTGGCTACAACCCCCTATGTTCTCCGACTACAACCGAAAGGTGGCTACAACCACCTGTCTTTGCCCTGTCCTTCCACCTTGAAGTAGAAGTAGAATTATGGAACCACTGTCAACCTGTCACTGTGATATATACTATTGTAAACCTGTACCAATAAATATGAACTATGCATCAATCATGCATCAACCTGTACCTCAACCTATACCATAAACCAGTGCATCAACCATGCACCAACCTGTACCAAATAACCTGTAATCAACATGTACCATAAACAAGTGCATCCAACCATGTACCAAGTATGTATCAATCATGTGTCAACTACTCATCAACTATGACTCACCAATATGTACCAACATCATCAACTATACACCTCATGTATGTGCCAACTCATCAACTACTTGTCTCAACCATGTACTCAACATGTACCTCAACCAAAATCCCTCATCAATTTCATCATCCAAATCTTA
>SNQJ01S0000421.1:587900-603829 GCA_010110895.2 Picea sitchensis
GTACCAACATCATCAACTATACACCTCATGTATGTGCCAACTCATCAACTACTTGTCTCAACCATGTACTCAACATGTACCTCAATCAAAATCCCTCATCAATTTCATCATCCAAATCTGATTTGTAGCTCTGTAATAGACCTAGTGTATATGATCACATTCCTCCAAACCTTCCTTAACTTCAACAACAAGAGACTAGCATTTTCATCAAACTTTTCTTTAGTCTCACATGCCTAGTTTTGGCTTAGTCAACAACCCTAACTTGAAGTAATCATAACTTTGTACCTATAATATATAAATATATGCAACTAATACACAATGTTATTCAGTGTGTTTTATGAAATTCCTCCATGTTTCACTACTTGGAACCTCTCAGAAAAGGAGTTATAGAAAAAATCCCATACCTTGTTGAATTCTGGCTTATTCTAGAGAGCGACCTTGTAGAGCATGCCCCACACGAAATATTTGTTGAATTGAACTGAAATGGTTACAAAGCATACTAAATATTGTACCATAACCAAAACATTTTGTTTCACTTAATTTGTATCTATTATGAATAAGTTATGACGCTTTTACCCGAAACACATGTTTTTGACTAGTTTCGGGACTAGCCACAAACTCTATTTTCCACAGAGTGTAACTCCAAAAATACAATGACCCACAAGCTGAATTTTTTATCACAGATACTTGGATATGTTTTCTCAATGGAATAGAAATTTCATGGTCTGAATCATTATATAAAACAATTTATAGCAAAAATGGTGAGATGACCTGTAAATAACATACCTTAGAAAGCACCATCAAAAGAATTTATCCTTCCTTGCATTTCGGCCTTCTTTTCTTCACCTTCCCTCGGAATTCCAGCTTAGATATCCTTGGTTACCTTAGAAACCTATATATATTCAATATTACCTTCTAATTTCTCCATTAAATTTATTATTGAAACAATTTATTTTGTATTCACTTTGAATTATAATACACTCATTAATTCACTTTATTGTTTACCTTTTAAAATCTCTTAAACCACTTTGACTAATTTGACCTTTTGGGGCTTCTAGATGACATATGAGGGTCCTCCAACTTCATAAGACCATAACTCTCAAACCGTGAGGATTTATGTGACGTTACACATACCACCAGAAATGGAATGACATGTAATATTCATATAGAATAGTATTATCTGAAAATATGTCATAACTCATACCGTTATCCATCAAACAAACTTGGGTCCATTACCCAAACCTGGGGTATCCAACTTCTCATGGCCATAACTCTCTAACCGTGAGGAGTTATTTGACGTTCCACATACCACCGGAAATGGAATGACAAGAACTATCCATATAGGATAGTTTACCTAACAAATTAATTGTCCTTCATCTCATTATTCCACAATTAAGCATGGGTTCTCTTACTCCGCAAAGCATATTCCCGTGAGGGATTTCACCATAAGGGGACCACTTTGGAGTTCATCTATATTTACTTCTTATCAACCATGACAAGAAAATAATGAGTCATATTTACATCAAACAGTATTGGGTCCATTACCCAAACCTTTGTGTTGCGGGCTTTCTTCAAGGGTTGACATCAATGAAAACCAACCTTAATCGATAGGTTTGTCGAGAGAAAATGGAGATCTTCATAAAGTCATGAAGAGATATTTCAATCCAAACCATTGGATTTGGAGGGGTTTGTGGTAGAGATCCACACATTTCAGAGGAAGAACCATTCGGAGAAAATTTGAGGAGAGAATACTCAAAGAGATGGGAAAGCCAAAGTAATCCTAGTTGTCCATTGGGATAGGACATGTGGCAAGAGATCATCACTTAGTTGATACGCAATTCAAGAAAAGTAGAGTCGGGAGAAGAGAGGACTCACGAAGTCCAAACTCGTGAAGCTAATCACAGTCGTTGATCGCGAGGAGAACGTGGACAGTAGATCTAGTCCTAGAGAATTCACCGATTCGGAAATCGGGGAAAAGGAGAAAGCATCTCGCAAAAAGTTCTGAAGTATGGGGTCGCGACGAGAGTTGGCCCACAGTCATAGCCCATGGTCACATAAAGGAGGAATCCTAGCATGGGGAGCTAGTGACGTTGGCGTTAAGAGTTGAAAAGAGCTAAGGAGAGGGTTCGCGGGTGATACATAACCACGTCGAGAAATTAAAAGGCATGTTTCAAGTT
The DNA here is from genome assembly GCA_010110895.2 of Picea sitchensis. NCBI lineage: Eukaryota > Viridiplantae > Streptophyta > Pinopsida > Pinales > Pinaceae > Picea > Picea sitchensis. The sequence continues at coordinate 590,078 of SNQJ01S0000421.1, forward strand.
AAATTGGTTCCATCAGGAGCCCAATGAACCATTAGATTCGATGAATTGAATGATCCTAGAATGGGAGGTTGAGTCAGCCCCGAAGGAGAGGATGGGAGGTTGATATCAAGTGGTATCAGAGCGAATGCAGAATTGATTTATGTAAGCAAGGGAGGCAAAGCGTATTACTATGTTGAAATAGTTGCAAGGTGTGCAACAGATGTTAAATAGCTAGGTGGGCTGCAGGTGAAGCAATATGGCCATTGGAAGTCATGAGCATGGTCAAGGGGGAGTCTACCCGCAAAAGAGAAGAACAGAGATGGACAAGGAGCTCAATGAAATTTGAGCACAGATGGAGAAGCTAGAATTCAAGATGTATCAGGAGGAAAAGGTACACTGGAGGTATGAATGGCCTTTGAAGAGGACATCCAAATGGCTTGTTCATAATTTGTTGGCCAGAGGGCAGCAACATGGGTTAAAAAGGTGGTTGAGGCATGTTGAAAACCTCAGTCATAAGGGAAAGAGATATGATAAGGGTCTTGTAGATTGCCTAGTGAGCAAGGTGAAGGGATCAGTGGGTCTCGTAAACTTCCAGGTGGGAAAAGGAGACATCCTAGATTTCCAGGTGGGAAAGAAAGGAGAGATGAGCATAGTTGAGGTTTCACATCTGGAGGAGTTGACAGATGAAGAGGAAGCAGAAGAAATACCTCACTTAGATGGAGATTCGCACGGAACTGTGAACTGTGTGAATGAAGATGATGAGAAGTTGAGAAATTCTACCATCGAGGAGTAGGATCATAGGACAGTTTTGATCATTGGAGGGGTCGAGATATTCCTACCAAGGGGTCAAGGAAAGTCTAGAACGAATGTTACAGATGAAACAGAAGGACAACATGCAGAGACTATCATGAAGGAGGAACAAATACAGATGTTTGTCCCAACATGACAAGAACGCCTAATTGAGTTACTCACTCAGTGGGAATTGGAATTAAGGGCACTAGAGGATTGGTTAGACAATCCAGAACCAGAAGGTGGATTCCAAGAGATATCCATGCCAGAGGATACACACCAACATAAGGAGCGGTTGGTGGAAGCTAGAATAGAACCAACCGGGAAACTGATAGGGGTCAATCTGTCAGAGGAGGTAGTTGAATGGCAGTTTAGTATTGAGACTGCAAAAGTGGAGGATGCAGAAGAGTGGCAAGTCAATCCCATGAGATATGAGAGATATACCTTGGGAGATCAGTGTGATTTACCCAAAGACAAGGGAGAAGTGCAGCAAGCTAGTCTGCAAAAGGAGAGCCATCTGATGGAGCAGTTAGACGAAGCGGTTGAGGAGATAATGAAGTTGATGTTGGAGTTAGCAGAGGAATTGGTCAGCACGATGAAGATGGATGAAAGGAAGCCTGCACAAGTAGCAAGGATGATGCAGGAGATGAGACAACGAAGCAGAGGAGAAGAGAGACAGCTCCAAGAGAAATTTTTGGACACTGGAAGCTCATGAGCATGAGCTCATTATTTTCGTAGTCGTGGAGTATGATGCAGGGGAATGATACACCTTAGCACGTGCGAGTCAGATTTCATGCATGGTGCTCATTTAAGGGAGGAGAGACGTTGCCCTCTCATTTTTTCCTCGAGAATTCAAAGTGTGATCTAGGCAATTAAGGAGGAAAAGATGGAAGATCCAAATCGTGCTTTTGCACAAGCTAGAGATAAGGTCGTCATTAAGTGTTTGACAGTATAATGGATCTACATCCAATTTGGAGCATATTTCCATCATTGTGATTTTCCCTTTCGATAGGCATTTTGAATGGTGATTTGACACCACTAGTTTAGCTTGCGAGGGAAGCTCGTCGAGCCTCTTTTGTATAAATATTTGTAATTGTTGCAAAGAAAGTTGTTGATTTTTTTTTAGGTTGTGTTGGGTTGTAGGAGGTTAGCTAGGATAGAGTTAGCTAGGAGAGAAACACAGAGATCCGATACTTATTTGTAGCTCGGACTCCACTATTGTAATTTGACATTCTACCATTAATAGAAAATGACATTTTTCCTGTTTTCAAATTCTGTGAAATGGACGTTGTGTTATGAATGTCATTTACATGTGTTTGAATTGTAGATGAATGTCAGAAATCGTTTACAGTGATAGAGATATAGTTTTATATCTGTGAGTGTGTTGAATTAAGTTTGGTTCTCTAGGCTAAGTGCAAGGAGTGCGCGATAGAGAGAGGAAACTCTGTGAGCCGACGCAAGGAGTGAATTTATGAACTCATTGGAGTCAGAAGAGAAGCTACCAAGAGGGTGCACCAGGTTAATTCACAGACTCGGGGAGAAATTTCAAGGTGGTTAAGTACCTTGGAAAGGAAGACTGTGTGGGATAAATCATAGCTCAGAGTTGATGAACGCTCTGAAATAGTATTCCAGGAGGGCATGGAGTTGGTGCAAGTGTGCACAAGGAAAACATAATTAGAAGTGTTGGAATACTTAGGAGAATCCCAGAATTAATGAACATTATGAGGAAGGAAGGCTTTGCAAGAGTGCATCGACAAAGGAAATGGGATGCCTTAAACCTTTCCATAAGTCCAAGGGAGAAGCCTTCGAAGAACGGAGTTGAGCACAAGGAGTGCACCGAGATAGACTTTAAGTCCATATTACAAGATCAGGGGGAAGAGCGATACTCTACCAGGAAGGTAGGAGGGAGTCCACTAAAGGATGCAAAGGAACTGGGAACCTTGGAGGTTTTCAAGCTGAGCAAAGTTGAAAAAGAGTCTATGCAGAACTCTACAAGGGGTGCATAAGGTGTTCGAGAATAGTCAAAGTCTCGAAGAGAAAATTTTCTCTAAGTGTGCAAAGGAGTTGAGGACTTTCCAAAGTCCTGAAGACAATGAAATCATTCACTGTTGAGGGGGATATAGGTGGCAGAATATCGAGAGGTTCGGGAGCTATAAATTCGGAAGGTTTGTTGAGAGAAAATGGAGATCTTCATGAAGTCGTGAAGAGAAATTTCAATCCAGACGTTGGATATGGAGGGGTACATGGCATAGATCCACACATTTCAGAGGAAGAAATCTTCGGATAAAATTCAAGGAGAGAATACCCAAAGATCTAGGAAAGACGAAGTAATCCTAGCCGTCCATTGGGATAGGACACGTGGCAAGAGATTAACACTTCACTAATATGCAATTAGGGAAAAGAAGAGTCAGGAGAAGAGAGGACTCACAAAGTTCGAACTCGCGAAGCTGATCACAATCGTTGATCGTGAGGAGAACATGGACCATAGATCTGGTCTCGGATAATTCACCGATTCGGAAATCAGGGAAAAGGAGAAAGCAGTTCGTGAAAAGTTTTGAAGTATGGGGTCGCGACGAGAGTTGGACCACGATCATAGCCCATGGTCACATCAAGGAGGAAGCCTAGCATGGGGAGCTAGCAGCGTTGTTGTTAAGAGTTGAAAATCTCTAAGGAGAAGGTTTGCGGGTGATACATAATCACGCTGAGAAGGTAAAGGGCCTGTGTCAAGTTAAATTGGTTCCATCAAGAGCCCGAGGAAACATTTGGTTTGGTGACTTGAACGATACTAGACAGGTAGGTCGATTTATCCTATAAGGAGAGGAGGGGAGGTTGATTTCAAGTCTCCTCCTCTAAGGCTAGAGGATTATCCCTCTACTAAATCAAATGAAGAACAAAAGAACCCAAAATAAATACCATAGATTGTTGGGTTACCCATGCATTGGATAAGAAGCATTTTTTTTCCCTGACTTCTTATCAAGATCTTAGTTGTAGAGATGGTGAGGAGATGGAAGATATTTTTGAAAATTTATAATGAAATACATGTGAATGAATGTATGGGGTCTCACCAACCTATTCAGAAAGACCATAATTATAATAATTTGTTTAGTAGTTTCTAATTTGTGTGTATTTTTCTTGCAAGAAGTTAAAGTCAATGAGTTATTTATTACATTATATTTCTCCTAGTGTGACTATTTTCAATACCTATCATGAGGAGGAGGATGGTGGAGAAACTACCTTCATCTCCTTGAAATTTGTTGCAAAAATTATTGACCAAGGACACAACCTGTCCTACCAAGTAGAGCGAGTCCTCCTCGATTTAGATGGAAGAGTTATGGACCTCATTAATATGTATGAACTAAATGATGTTTATTGTATAGATAATAACATGGGGTGAATTACTCATGGAATACCTCCTTCAGGTAAACTAGCTCATGTGTGGAGATTTCAACAAATCTAGAGTCCTAGGATGAAAAATTTGGCACAAATCCACTTTGTATGTTGTAGAGAGAACACATGGAATAGAATTGGCTTAACTCCACACTTAACTTGTACAAACCTAACAAGTATCAAATATTTGATTCCCTTAAGATATGGTTCATCTAGTCAAATTTTAGGGATTTCAAAATAGTTGGATAGGGTCATTCTTTATGAACATAATAGTTTTTTTTTATTAGGAGGTTTGGAAGAAAACTAAAAATTTGGGGGCAAGATACTCTCTCTTATCACCACCCCATTACCTTTTTTCTCTTGTAGGGTGCATCTAAAACAAGGTTGCCTCAAATATTATGTACATATCCAATGTTTCTTATCTTCAACACCCAACGTGTAATGCACTTAACCAACAAAAACAACAAAAAATAACAATATCGAAAGAAATGTGAGTGTTGAAAAGAAAATACTAGAGACAATGAGATTAAACTTGTAGAATATAACTCTTGTATTGATGATTTCAAAAGTGAAAGAAATGTCCATGAGCCTCTTTGAGAGTAAAACCTCCTTTGAGCAGAGATCCAATACAATAACAATCCTTGACGACACATTAAATATCCTTCTAACACTATAAATAGTTTCTTAATAGAAAACCCTAACTACTTGTATTCCCATCATTAATGAGTAAAAACCACCTAATGGGCCTAATTTAATAAGGATGACAGTTTTACATTAAGTACCCCTAACTATGTAATGGGCCCTATTCAATGAAGACGATCTTTTAAATTAATTTACTAACTCCTAAGTACCCCTAAGTAGGGAGGTGAGGGTAGGACACCCTTCAAAAGTAGTGTCATCCTCGAGGTTGTAGGTGTAGAATCTATTGTAAAATCACTATTGGTTCCCAAGTGGCATATTCTGGCTGAAAATGCTTCCACTGGATCAAGACTTCTTAGATAGTTCAATGTCATAGTTGAAACTCTCTGGTAGCCAGTACTATTTCTAGCTATAGCCAAATGGATCCTTCTTCCTCAAGTTCAGGAAGACTCATATAAATTCATCAATTTGACCCCACAACTTTCTACAAATAGGACACATGAAAGGCTAGATGGATTTTGAAGTGGGTTGGAAGAGACAATCTATATGCATCTTGTCCAATGTGTTAGAGGATCTAATAGGGTATATAAAACTTTGGTGCTATATTTTAGTGGCCTTCATATTTGAGAGAGGTCTACTTATAGGGTTGAAGATGAAGAAACACTTGATCTCATTTTGCAAAACAATTCTTAGAGTGATGTTGGACATCCTTTTGCTTCATTTAATTCTGAGACAGAACCATAGTGTCCTTAAGAGTGCATAGAATGGCCTCTTTGGTGTGAAGCATGCAATCCACTTGAACCTTGGATGTCCCTGGTAAATAAAAATCCACTGAGGAGGGGTTATCACCATAGACAAATTCATATGGTGACATTTTGGTAGTTTCATGATGCAATATTCCATATATAATATAATATGCAGAATAGAAATATTTAGCAAGCAATGGTAGAACAACAATGATATATCTAAAACAATATCAGAATAACACCAGAATAACACTAGAAAGAGCACCTTTATTAATGATAACAATGTTCACTTTCCTCTTCGAGGGGGTAACCTCTAGTAGATCAGAGATTTATTAGAATAATCTCCAAGAAAAAAATATCCAATGCCTCACTCTTATTTATACTAATTCTACCTTCTAAGGAAACTTCTAGAGGAAGATCTTTCTAGAAGCGGAACCTTCTATTAGGTCTTCGTACATTGACTTATTCTCCTTTATTTATTAGGCCTTATTAACTAATTTCGGCCTTTATTACATAGAAAACATATTCTACTAAGTAATGACCCATGGAGAGGGGTTAGGATCAGATCCTAACACATGATAAGTGGTATTAGACCACCATTATACCAAAGGTAGCCACTACACCCATTGGCATTGTGTGTTTGAAGAAAAACATCTCAAATAAGTTTCCAAGAAATTATGGAATACTTATGATTTGTAACGTCCCCTAGCTTAACCGAAGAACATTACTTGCGGAAAATACACATAACTACAACAACAAAAAAAATCAACTAAATTCGTGTAGTTTATTAGCTATGAATTATACACAGATTTAACCATTGTGAATAACATTATTTAAATAAAGCTACATTATTCCAACCAACATCAATGTCGCATCCTCACTGAGATAAATCAATCCCGCAATAGTCTTTGTATTGTGTGCAACAACTATTCACAATGCACGTGATGATTTGAGAACTGCACCAGAATCCTGTTACCATCACTACTAAAGTCAATTAACAAATACATTTAAACACGAAATTACAAGCAAAATGTCAATCAAGCTCATGCATTTTTCCGTGCTAGTTCAAAACGTAAATACAGCTAATAATTTCACCACAACAACATATAATTCATTCTCATGCACAGATTAAAATGCACAATAGTTAAACTCATAAATTAACACAGGAAAACAAATAAACACTTATCTTTTTTAAATAGTTGTGAAACTAGTTTCTTGGGAAGGACATTCCACCCAACCATAGACTTGTTGTTCCAAATCTCAACAACAAGTCACCCCCTAGCTAGGACTAGGAATCCATGAGAAAAGGGTGCCTCTCACAGTCCACTCACTACTCAATATCCCACAACCAAATGGTATTCTCCTAGACCTATCCCTAATTTCCTCCAACTCTCTTCCTCTCAACCTACCCAACCCAAGGAATGTACCTATTCACTGCTCTTAGTCCATCGAGCATTCCAGTCATTTATCAGTGTGTCTCTGGCAAAGGTAACTAGGAATCTCTCTACTAGAAACTTGAGGGATCTCACTATCAAGAAAAATACCAGCAACAACAACAAACACTTGTTATTACAATGAAACTCACACAAGAGTTCACTCTTCAGGCTTGACAACCTCGCTCTTCAGTATTCATCTCCAAAATGCTCCAACATGCTCCAAAATTTTCCTAGCCTTCTTTCTCTATATCCAATGCTCATTTTCTATCCTCCCTACTTGTTGTTCATGTAAAACTCAATGTGTAAAAATTGTTTGTAACTACCCATACAAATTTCCTCTATTTTCTAGTGACAATTGACTTATCACTCTACCCAACGTTGATTGTACTTTAGCCCCATGCTCTCCAATAAATATGGGATGTGAATCTCAAACGCACCCTCTTACATGAGTTTAATGATTGGGCTCTAATACACTCAAACAAAAAATAGAAGTTACCCCAAATGATAATAAAATTCAGGAAAATGGGATGAATTAATACCCATAATTAATTTCCCCCTTGGACCCCTCTTAAAAACTATCTTCTCTTGTGGAAAACTCATCCCCCATATCTTTTCATATCCCCCGGCATCTAGTATCACATTTATTTATTTAAAAATAGAAAATCCATTTGCATATTACATCATTTAGCCATAGCCACATTCATATCTACATTATGCATAAATTGAACTAGGGATTATAGTGGATATGTTACATTCCCCCTCCCTTACAATTGTGCACAATCCTCAGTGCACAAAACCATGTTGAATACATATACAAATTTACATCACATTACAATATTCATAAAAGAAAGAAAAATTCCACAATTTTTACCCTCCAATAGTAGTCCTAACCAAAATCTCATATTTCTCTCAACCTACTGACCTAAGGAATGTGACCCCTTCACTATTCCCAGTCCATCGGGCTACACCATTTTTTTATCAGGGTTGTTAACGCATGTGAACAAAATTCTCATATGTGTTTGGAACTCTAACTGCCCAAAAATGGAGTTTTGCATTTTCAATTTTTGTTTCCTTCAAAATTGACAAAAAATTGTGGGTATTTCTCCCGCATAGTTTCTTCATGCTTCCATGTTGCATCTTCAGGACCATAGTAGTTCCATTGAATCTTTACCATCTCTATGGTTTTTTTCCTAAGCACTTTGAATTTTCAGTCCAGGATGTGTATTGGTTCCACCCAGAAAACCCCTTCATTTTCCACCTAGATTATGGTCCAATCAATTATGTGGTTAGAGTCGGGAACATATTTATTTAATAATGACACATGAAATACATTATGCACTTTCATGGATGTAGTAAATTTTATCATGTATGCAACTGGCCCTATCTTATCTAATATTTCAAAAGGCATGCAATATCGTGTTGTCAACTTTGGGTAACAACCCAATCTCAACAAACTTCTTTTTGTTTTCACTTTCAAAAAAACATGTTCGCCCACTTTAAAATCACTAAAAAATTTATTCTTATCTGCATAAATTTTATGTTTGTCCTAGGAAGCCTTTAAATGTTTCCTTATCTTTGGCATATCCTCTTCCATTTCTCTCAATAAATCTAGCCTAATGACAGCTCTGTCTATTGGGTTATCCCAACTCACTGGTGTGTTACACTTTCTGTCATACAATGCTTCAAATGGGCTCATTTTTAATGAGTCTTGGTACCCATTATTGTAAGAAAACTTTACTAAGTGGATATAATCTTTCCACTTTGATGGTTGGTCCATCACATACATTTTGAGCATGTATTCAATAATTATGTTGGTCCTCTTTGTTTTCCCATATGACTCTACGTGATACGTTGTACTGATATTTAAGTTTGTCCATAAACCTTCAAACAAAACTTTCCAAAAATTAGATGTGAATTTTGAATCTCTATCTGAAGCAATTGCCTTAGGTACCCCATGTAGCCTAGAAACCTCTTTCATGTAGATCTCTTCAATATTTTTTTCCTTATGTGTTTTCTTCACGGGAATAAAATGAGTTTCCTTGGTTAATTTATCTACCACCACCATGATGGAATCATGCAAATTCACTATTCTGGGCAACTTTGTAATAAAATCAATTGTAACCACTTCCCATTTCCACTTAGGAATGGGTAATGGATGTAGCAACCATGTTGGATGTCTATGTTTTGTTTTCACATTTTGGCATTCTAGACACCTAGCAATATAATTAGCCACTTATTTCTTCATTCTCGATCAAAAGCATTGGATTTTTACAGTTGCAATTGTCTTATGATATCTCGGGTGCCCAAGATATGGCACATTTTTCATTTCTCTTAGCACTATATTTTTCATCTCTCCAGAATTTGGCACATATATTTTCCCTTTGTAAATGAGGATTCCATCCTCTTTTAACTAATAATTATTATTATTTTTGTTGTGAATAGCCTTGCTATAATGTATCTTTCATTTTTATATATTGTTGATTTGAATTTACTGCTTCAAGGATTTTATCTTTTAAATCCATTCGGTACATGTTGTTGGATGAAATATACAATTCATGATCTCCTCTATAGAGTGCATCAACCACCTGATTTTCATTTCCTTTTATATGCTTAACTTCAAAGTCGTATTCAGTCACAAATCTCAGCCACCTAGTTTGTCTAGCATTTTATGTTGGTTATCCAAACAAATGCTTCAGACCACAATGGTTTTTCCTTCGCTCAAATATTTGAACCATGGAGTAATGTGTCCACATTTTTATTTCATTTACAATGGATACTAATTCTAATTCATGTGCAGCATAGTTATTTTCATGCTCTTTTAGTTTTCTAGACTCATAGCAAACCACATGTTTTTTTTTATTGAGGACTCCACCAAGCCCGTCCTTTCATACATCTATGCAAACTACAAAATATTCATATGGATCTTCAATCTTTAATATGGGTGCACTTGTCAATATGTATTTCATCTGTTGAAATATTTCTTCACACTTGGAATTCCATTCAAATTTCACTCCCTTCTTTTTCAAAGAAGTGATTGGGATTGCAATCTTTGAAAACCCTTTTATGAATTTTCAGTAATAACCGGAAAGACCCATAAATGATCTAACCTATGTCACATTTCTTGGCATTGGACACCTTCTAATGGCCTCTATATTCTTGGGATTGGCTGCTATCCCATCTACTGATATAATATGGCCCAAGTAGTGATTCTTCTTTTGATAAAATATGCACTTACTTAGTTTGGCATACAACCTGTGCTCTCTGAAAACTTGCAACATGATTCTTAAATGTTTCTCATGCTCTTCTTTTGTCCTTGCATAGATGAGTATATCATCCAGGAACACAATCACAAACTTGTCAAGGTATTCCCTGAACACTCCATTCATCAGGCACATGAAAACAGTTGGGGCATTTGATAACCCAAAAGGCACTACCGTAAATTCATAATGTCCATATTTTGTTCGGAATGTTGTCTTGTTGATACCATCCTCCTTTATTCTCACTTGATGATAATATGATCTCAAGTCAATCTTGGAAAATATCCTTGCACCCTTCAGCTAATAAAAAATATCAACAACCCTTGGAAAAGGATATGTTTTATTTATTATGACCTTATTCAGTTGTCTGAAGTCAATACATAGCCTTAAGTTTCTATATTTCTTCTTTATAAAAAGAACTAGGGTTCCCCAAGGTGATACACTTGGGTGTATATACCCCTTCTTCAAAATATTTTCAAGTTGCATCTATAACTCTTTCAATTATGGTGTGCCCATTTTGTAATGTGTCTTGGAAACTGGGGAAGCTCCTGACACCAAGTCAATAGAGAAGTCAATGTCCCTCTTTGGTGGAAATCTTGGGATTTCCCAAAAAACGTGTTTGAAATCCTTCAATACTGGATGTTCTTCAATACTGGCCACTTTATCTTTGGTTTCCTCTTCCATATGAGATGCAAAGATTTGACATCCCTTATTGAAACTCGTTTTCAACTGCATGACTGGAATTTATCTAACAACTAAAACTCTTAGAATTCCTTGAATTTTTCCTTGCTTCCCTCCCTCATCAAGCCAAGTCATTGTCTTATTGTAACAGTCTATGATAACATGATATTTTTCTAACCAATCCATGCTAATTAGACAATCATATAAACCCAATGGTATGATGTTCACTTCTACCTTTGTCTCGAGTCCATTCATGTCTATTGGAAAATCTTTAACCAACTCATTGATCTTTCTCTTATCCCTTATGACTAACTAAACTAACCAATATTTCTTATGCTTACTCCTTTTCAATTGAAATATTTCAACAATGTTTGATTTTATGTAACCATGGCTAGCCCCATAATCAATCAAAATTGATATTGGTTGGTTATCAATCTTACCGTCCACTTCAATCATGGGGGATTGATATTCTTCTTGTTTATTTTCCAAGGCTACATAAATACTTAGCATGTTTCCCCCCATGTCTTCAACTGTTTCATCCTCCTGAATGTTGTGGATAGTCCTTATTCTTTCACCTTTGTGAGGGTAGTCCCTATATAGGTGATTTCCATTACATCCCCAACATTGTACAAGTTTCTACCTTGGCCTTTTCCCAAATGAATATATTGTATTTTTCTCATTTTCGGTTGATTTCCTTGGGAGTTGTTCTTGAAAAAGGGTGGATTAAAACCTTTCTGCCTTTGGTCCCTCTTTCATTTCATCTTTCCATTCCAATATTTTTGGAAGATTGGCCTCCCTCTGCTCTGCTCATAGAAATAATTTTCTCTTCTTATGGTCTTCTCCAAAGTCTTATGGTTATAATATTCTATCTTGTCACTATAGAAGAAGGGTAACCCACTCAAAAACCTTTGGATTTTGACCTTCTCATCCTTAATGAAGTCCATATACTTCAAAAATTCAAAGAATATTTTCTCATACTCATCCATTGTCATGCTTCCCAAATTGAGTTCAAAGAAATCTTTCGTTTTCTTTTCACAGTAATGCTCTGACAAAAAATTCTCCTGGAAATATCCTTTGAACTGCCTCCATGAGACCTTCCTCTCATCAAGTTGGTTTACTTGCTTAAGCTGATCCCACTATATATTTTCCTTTCCTTGCAAGTGGTAGGTTGCAATTCGTGTTTATACCCTGGAGGGATAATCATGTAGCTGGAAATATTTATTCATTTACAATAGCCATACATCAGCCTGCTCTCTCTTCCTTTTCTCACCATTGAAATTTGGTGGCTTTATTTTCCTGAGTTAACCTTGCAATATGTCTCCCTTAGGCCTTCTCCACTATCTCCTGACAAGCGAAACACTTGGGTTGCTCCTTGACCCTGAACTAGCATGAGCTCTCCTAGTGGATTGCTCTGGGAAATGATGGTGTTCGCTCATGCTCCTTGACTACCTATCATTCACATTCTCATCCCTTCTGTTGTGGGATTTGAATGATGTCATTTGTCTATCACTATCCGCTTTCTTTGTTCCAGAGTATTTATTGGCTTGACTCTACAAAATATTCAAAATATGAAGTATCTCCCCCTGAGCCTTCATAATATTCTCATTATCATCCCTATAGATTTCACTTCTCTCTACAGACTTCTCATAGTTATAGGCTCTTTCCTTCTTCTTTTTCCATTAGACTCTATCTTGACATCCCCCATGCTGACATGTAGGCCTCTTAATTCCTCGTCGTGACTGTAGGACCCTTGGGCATATTCCATGGCTATGGTTCTCATACATGAAACAAACCACCTTCCCATACCTCTAAATTATGCAATAAAATGTGCATGCAAACAATTTTTTGTTAGACAAAAATATCTATACACAGTTCAAGAAAAGAATGCACATTTGTTTTTGCTTTCTAATGCCACTAGTCATCTTCCTTTCTATTGGTTGTAATTTAAATTTCCCAGGTCAATTTTTTTGGCTTGAAATATGGATCCTCCTCTCTAATATAATTCCAATGAATTCTTTCTTTCTCAATTCTAATCTCTGAGCAAAAATTCATAGTCATCTGAATATTGCTAATTCACCCCTTTTCCACACTTTTCATTCTAGTGCAATTAATCCCATACACCAACTTTTGTTACTTGTAGAAGTAAATCTATCCAGAAATAGAAAACTTTTCTATGAGAAATTGATAATAATGATGACAAGGAATTCACAACAACTCTCATATTTTCAATCTAATTATGTATTAAAAAATTGTAGCAATATGAAAATGACAACTTTCTATTTTTTCATCCATTTTTCCAAACTTGGAATTTTTAGCCAAATTGGCTATCTCCCAAACTGCACACTTCTAGAAAAACTTCACTAAACCAAATTTATCTGAATTGATGAGTATAAAATTTGTTTAGTAAATAAATTTTTCCATATTTTTCATCCGGGGACCATTTTCCTCCTCAGAAAATCCCAAAAATCCTCAAAAAATAGCCCGGAATAGTGGATTTTTCCCTATTTTAGCACATCCACTCCAAAATCATTAGAATGTGGAAACTCCCTTCACAAATTGTTTTCATCTCTACTTTTTGGACACTTTGTACAAGTTTCAATAGTAATTGTACTCTTAGCACTGAGTTTGGTCCCGATCTTTAAAAATGTGTAATTTGCATTTTCTTGGAAATCATAGCATAATTGGCTAGTGGCCCTTGTTATCCACATTTTTGGTCATCGGGATGATGTCATGATAGTGTCATGATAATAGAAAATCAAACTCTTTATTAAGAACATTTTCATGAGAAAGGTTACACTTGTCAGTTTCCAGAAAGCATAGTTTAAAAGATAGTTCGCA
>SNQJ01S0000421.1:609871-645785 GCA_010110895.2 Picea sitchensis
TCTCTATCTCGATTCTAGATGAGCTCACCATTCCTCTTTCTTTACTCGAATCTCCACTGCAAAAGCTCCCACTAAACCCATGTTTATCACAGACCCAAGATAAACTTGATCTATCAAGACCAAGCCAAACCCTTAACAACAAAGGCATCCCTCTGAAGCCAAAAACGAGCTTTGATACCACATGTAAGTTTTAAACCTGTGAATTAAATCAATGCATATAGATTCTTAAGCAAGACAAAAATTAATCAATGGCTCATACATAGAGTAGACGGAGATTTTATACCGGAAACCCTCAACCGGGAAAACCTTTCTTATATTCATTATATCGAATTTCACCATTCACCATACAATATATACAATTTTTTTAGGTATTTTGTAGATACCAAAAACCTAATCCCTTAATTCGGGATTAATTTACAAATCCACTAAAAATAGAAAAAACCGCCCAAAAAAAAATTTCGAGGCGCTGCCCCGGGCTATCGCCCGTTGTCTTACGCTGCGCGTAACCAGGGGGGGGCNTGCCCGACGCACACAACAGAGCTCTAGTGGTTGGGATCGCCAGACGCAGTTGTCGTATCTGACACCCCCACACACACACATGCAAAGAATATAACACATACCCAACAATCATGTCGTCTATGTGGATTTCCAATTTCTTGAAGGAGGTAATAAAATATTCCATTGTGTCAGTTTGGCATAACTTGGTCAACCCACCCAAATAATGAGTGTTGGTTTCAAATCAAACTTAGATGAATTTGACAAACTGGTTCTAGGAAATGTACCTCCCATAATATTTATTATGTCATTTCCACCATTATCATCATTCCTAATCCAAGTAAAACACACCCACTTGTTGTTTCATCAAGTCATCAGTAATACCATGGAGGGAGAAGTGATGCTCCATTTGAATAACATGTCTTGTGGGATTGGGACCATCAAACTTGTTTAAATCTACTTTGGAATATTTGTTCCACATATTGTGTTGATTAGCTAAAAATGCAAACTTGGGTGATACCATCCCCCATTGGAAGAGACACCCCCTTCTAGTTTCACATTAGATCATGTTGAATTTATTTTTATTTGAAAACTACATAGACGTGGTTTTTGAAGTCTTCAAATTCAATTTTGAGGTTTCCAAATTTGTACTTGAGCTTAACATTGAGATTGGAAACCTTATGGGGACTTTGGTGTCTAGGTCATTGAGATTTTTTACATTAGTGGATATTTTCTCGACTATGGATTCCATAGAATTGATCATGGTATAATTTTGAGTGGATTCCATTGGACTTGGAGTTCACCAAAAAGTGTGATTTGAGAATTATACCAATGTTATCAGCTTCTTTCTAAGAGACAATCGAGATAGATCACTTACAGTATTATGGTCGAGTTCACAAAGAAAAGGGTCATTAGGGAGAACAATGAGTATTTTGAGATAGATCTCCCACAATGGTGTTGGTAGGACCCATATTTTTTTTTAAACTCCAATAGTATTATTACTCCTATATGAGTATTATTGCACTAACGAAATTTGCAAATTCTTGAAATTCAACAAAATTGTTTTTTAGCTATCCATTTTGCAAAGTCTAACTTTTATAGGGTCCTAAGGATAAACGAGATTTGGGTGTTATATATTTTTTATATATCGACAAGTTTCCAACAATAGTACTTGGTCGAATCTCTCACAATGATAACTAAGGAGGATAGACTATGTGTCTAGCCATACTACCCTGTCACCAAGTACTAGAGAATTATCTACTTGAGTGTTGTTCTTGGTGTACTATAGAAAAAACACATCTAACAAGTTTATATAAGGCTAGTTTCAAGTGCATATAGGGGGGTTCCAATATTCCCAATGGTACATCGAATATTTGTTTGATGTGGTACTACTCTAAGGGGTACCAATAGAGGTATACAAGGGTGTCCAACAAGGTGAGTGCACTTGTAATTTTTGCATGTACTCTTCCCCAACCAAAGTTTTTTCAGTTGAATGATAGATCTGTGTGTTTAAAGATGTTAGAACTCATCTTGAGCCTAATAAAAATTCTTAAATTTAGGTGTGACATGCCACCATAGGAAATACCTATGATACCACTTGTAATGCATGTAACCAATAAAAAAACAATATTTAAATAAATATAGGTGCAGAAAAGAAAATAAAGGACACAATGAGATAAAACATGTAGAATATAACCCCTTTATTGATGATTTCAAAAATATAGAGCAATGTTCATGATCCTCTCTGAGGGGAAACCTCGTTTTCAAATCTCCAATATAATAGCCTTATATCTCTATAAATGGTTTCTTAATATAAAAAATATAACAACTTGTTATCCCATCATTAATGACTACCAACCACCTAGTGGGCCTAATTTAATAAGGATTACCCGTTTACATTAAGTAAATAACCCCTAACTTATTCAAAGAATATGACCTAGTACATTAATTAACTAAATCCTAAGTATCCCAAAGTAGGGATGTGAGGGTAGAACCCTAACATAATGTCTGTTTAGGTCATCCTTTAGATTTATAATTTTTTGGCTACACCCCAGGGAGAAGAAACATGAATAGATGGGTGGAATGAAGTGATAATTCAAATCACATCTTTCCTTTGAGGATCTGATTGAAAACTAGTATTTATCAAACACTCTTGAAACGAAGAGACTATGGAGGACTTTGAAGAGGCTTCATGTTGTATAAGTATAATTCCATTTGGTTTTGTCCTTCAAACTTGGGTGTCCAAAATCAACCATTTTTAGAAGCGAATGAAGTTTGGTAATCCAGCCCAAACTTGGTCAAGGTTACACTTGCTCAAGAATAGGGATTGACCCAAAAAATATATATTTTAAACTCTATCCATTAAGGAATCCTCTGAGAAACTCCAAATAGAAATTGAAAGCTCAGCCATTGCACAGGAATAACACACGATAATTGATTATATTACTGTATTGTTACACACATACATAGCTACATATATAGCTGGATTCAGATTCAACTAACTCCACTCTTGGAGGGATAGGTTGAGAGAATATCTCAACATCCTCCTACAAATATTCAAACCAATCTCCAACTCAACATAATCATTAATTCTAACAACTCCATGTACTCAAAACAACTTATGGAATGGTTATCGAGTCTTGAGGACATTGAGCAAGAATTTGTGGTGCACTATCATATTTTTTTCTAGTCCCATGATATGACTGATGCAAAGAAGATAGTCATTCAAGCATGCATTGGCCTTGTACTAGTGAAAGTATCTCTTCAACCAAAAAAAATGTGATGAGTGGTTGACCCTAATCAATTTAATAGAATCCCCAATGGAAATGGCTGATGATAAATCCCTACGAATCAATGAGTTTTTGTGTGAATTATTTAAAAATACATAGGCTTGTTGTTGGACATAAACTTCTATGTAACACCCTGTTTCCCCTAGTCTGTAAATATAACTATATTGGCCAAGAAACTATGGAAAACTCAAAGGTGTGAATGTTTGTTTTGATGTACCTTTGAACAAAAGGTCGATGAATGTAAATTGTGTTATTTTTAATAGAAAATAGATACATATTTGTGAAGGGGATGTGCTAAGAGAGACCACGATTGCTAATGAAAAGGTGGTGGAGGGAACCTGGAATAGTTGTGTTAACCTCCATCGAACCAGCACCATGTTGGATTTAAATTGCTCAAGATCAGAACCACCCTCTGACCATAAATGAATTCCTGTCAGGTTGGTAGGTGGGAAGGCCTCCTCAAGAGTTAATGAGGGGATGGGGCGGACTTCCCATATGAAAGGCTTGTGAACCTAACCACGGACGGGGGAATTCGAGCCACATGAAATCTTACTGAGGAAGGAAAGAAAGGAAGCGTGGTGTGGGTAGAGGGGACGAGGGAAAAAAGGGATTTTTGATTACATAGAATAGAGACAGAGCAAGAATAAGGAGAGTAACCTTCATCCTCAACTATTCTTGTATTGGATAAGGAGAGTAACCTTCGTCCCTAACTTTCGTTGAGTTGGAAGTAAGAGATTGAATCTCAACGCATCGTGGCCTAAGATCGGGGGTGGCCAGTGATAAATCCATTGGGAGTGATTGAGCCTATGGTTGGGTGGAAACAAGCACCCCTCTCAGCAATCGCAGTACGCCTTATGGTGCTGATAAGTGTTTTTATGCCTTTTGCTTTGAATTATAAATAATGGATKCATGCTTGTATTTATGTGCATGTAAATGGATTATGTATTGAATGATTGAGTTAAGAGTATGCGTTCGTTCCTTGAGAACTTTTACCTCTATTTGATTTTTCCCTTATGCTCTACCTTAATCCCTCGAAAGCACTTTCCCCGGGGAATTTCATCACCGTCCTAGACTCAAGTGAGTACTTCCCTGAATGTGGAGGTTGAATCCTGTAATCCATGCGAGACATAGTTTAATAAGCTCAGGAGAGGTAGTGCAGTTATGCATAGGCTATCTGTGAGGTAAGCAGAGACCTGGAACCACATAAGTTCTAGACTTGATGATGGAGCACAAGAGTTGTTTAGAAGATCCCTTTATGTGTTAAGTCCAGGAGAAAGAGTGTAACACTCTTAAATCCTTCATAACTGACAAAACTCAGGAAGGATAGTGAGAAATTCAAGTATCAAAAGGGAGTATCCTTTCATTTGGAAGTTGAACGAATGAGATCCGTTCGGGAGGATTCGAGGTCTATCACGACCATTAGATTTGAGGAAGGAACGCAGACGTTAGCGCCTCGACCTCTTCAGCCTTCACAGGTTTGAAAAATGTTGGTAATCATCATGAAAGGGATGGATCCTTTGAAGTATGAAACCCAAAGTCATGATGTAATCTGGGACATAGATATAAGGATCTATCGAAACCCACCTTGACCATCGGATCTATGGATTCGAAGTTTGTGCGACAGGAGAATCACGTGTTGGTGCGACTAAACTTCTAAAACCTGAAATCGAGATGAAATCTGGACCGTAGATCCAAGGATCTATCAGTTCCCTCCTTGACCGTCAGATTGGTGAGATCGGAGTTCGCACATCAGGAGAATCACACATTTTCACGACTAAAATTATGAAACCTGGAATCATGATGAAATCTGGACCATGGATCCAAGGATCTATCGGGAGCCTCCTTGTCCGTCGGATTGGCGATATCGAAGTCCACACATTGGGAGAATCGCATATTGGCGCGACTAACTTCTAAAACTCGAAGTTGTGATGTGATCTGAACCATTGGATCAAGGAAGGTCAAGGACAGTCGATCTAACGTGAGAAGATTAACGCAAGGAGTACATGGGAAATTGAGATCCCCTAAGAACCAAGCTCAGAAGAGATAAGTGCTTCTTAGAAGCACAAATGAGGTCCAAGAGGCAAACTTGTTTCAATTTCATAAGCTCCGGAGGGAAAGAAGAAGTTGAGACCCATATATCAGGGCTCATAGGAGGTAGATCGAAGTTTGAGGCCTTTAGAACATCTGAAATATCCCAAGTCAAGGAAGAAAGCGAAAGCTCAGGAGGAGGAGTGACAGTGGTCGTTGGATCGAGAACTGTGAAAGATATGGGCCATTGAAATTCACGTGTAGATAATTAGAAGAGCGTGCAGAAGGAGATCAGATCTGAGTGTGAGGACCAACAACCATTGGATCCAAGAAAGGTGCACAAGGGTTAAACCCTTCGAAAGTATATGGGAGAGTGGACTTTTCCAAGTCCCAAAGTTTCGAAATCATCGGAATCATCCATCGTCGGGACTGACAGGTGGAAGCAGATCCGAGAGTTAGAGAACTCGGACATCGGAAGAGTCAGGGTGGACTCACATCCAAATACCCGAGACGTGAACTCGTGATTTGATTGCAGTCGTCGATCAAAGAGATATCGTGGACCATTGATCTGACTATATCAGAAGATCGGATATCAGAAGAGTCAGGGTGGACTCACATTCAAATACCCGAGACGCGAACTCTTGATTTGATCATAGCCATCAATTGAAGAGAGATCGTGGACCATTGATCTGACTATACCGGAAGAGTTAAGGTGGACTCACATCCAAATACCCAAGACATGAACTCCTGATTTTATCACAGTTGTCAATCAAAGAGAGATCGTGGACCGTTGATCTGACTATATCGGAAGATAGAGGATCGGAAGAGTCAGGGTGGA
Source organism: Picea sitchensis (assembly GCA_010110895.2). Lineage (NCBI taxonomy): Eukaryota > Viridiplantae > Streptophyta > Pinopsida > Pinales > Pinaceae > Picea > Picea sitchensis. The sequence continues at coordinate 616,022 of SNQJ01S0000421.1, forward strand.
CTCACATCCAAATACTCGAGACGTGAATTCACGATTTGATCACAATAGTTGATCGAAGGGAGAGTGTGGACCGTAGATTGGTTCTTGGAGGGAGTTTGCATATCAAACTTCAGAGAGGAAAAATGAACTTTCATTGGGAGATGTGAAACACAAAGTCCCGAAGTGCTTGGTAGTTGGGACCCAAGTTATTTCCCAACGTCTTAATCGAAGAATCCTAGTGGGAGGAGCTAGCGCCTAGAGGATTCCCCGATCGGGAAATCGAAAATTGGGAGTATCGGGTATGGCCCATAGAAAATCACTCGAGGTTCTAGGTCATGAAGCACCTTTTGGGATGGGTGTGTGGTCACAGTCAGTGGTCATGTGGAGGAAGCTTGCACCTGGTGCTAGTTCACATGGGTGAAGTCTCGTAAAGACCCATGGATCGATTTCTTAGAGATTCCAGTAGGAAACCGAAGACATGCTTCAACTCGGGAATTTTGAAGGTCCATTGACCAGGATTAGAGACCATGTTTGGAGGATTCAACTAATTGAGAAAATAAATAAAAATAATTTTTTTATTTATTTATGGCCCGTCGTGGGTGTGTTACAAATTAGTATCAGGAGGATCTAGTGCCTAGAGGATTCCCTGATCAAGAAATCAGAAATTGGGAGTATCGGGTATGGCCCATAGCAAAGCACTCGAGGTTCGAGGTCGTGAAACGCCTTTTGGGATAGGTGTGTGGTCACAGTCGGTGGTCACGTGGAGAAAGTTTGCACCTAGTGCAAGTTTGCACGGTTGAAGTCTCGCAAATACATGTGGATCAATTTCTTAGAGATTCAAGTAGGGAATCGAAGAGCTGCTTCAACTCGGTAATTTTGAAGTTCCATTGACCAGGATTAGAGACCATGGATGGAGGATTCGACTAATTGAGAAAGTAAAAAAAAAAAAAATTCTTTTATTTATGCCCCATCATGTGTGTGTTACAAATTGGTATCAGAGTATGGTTACAACACTTGGCCTGCTTGGGCTCATGGATGACTCACTTAAAAACTCTATGTGGAGTACTCTCAAAATATTAACACTCTACCTTACCTTTTTCTTAAAAAGTATGGTTAGCAATTTTAATGAGGAAAAGAATGAAACTTTTTACTGTGTGTATACATTTGAGAATATAAACTATGTATTGTTCATAAAATAATAGATTGTTAGCTAACAATAAGTGTTTTGTCAGCACTCGAGCAGTCAATAAACCCAAGGAAATCTTCAAGGACAAAGGATGGTGATGTATCATGAAGTGGGGGATGGCTCCCACAAAAGAGATGAAGAATCTGATGAACGAAGGGAAGAGGAAACCCCTCCGGACTTGGTTGAAACTGTAAGGAGACTCAGGGCCGAATTAGAAATTTTCAAGGCCGACAACAAAAAGTTAATAAAAGAGAAAGAAAAGAAAACATAAATTAACGCAGTCTTATTGCAGAGCTTATCTGAAATACAGAGACAACTGCAACATGAACCCGCAACCAATCATGTGGACCGATGACATGAGAAAAGAATTCAAAGTCCACCTGAGATATGAAAACATGACCACACTAAGATAAGTACCTCGATGAAGGCCCAACCTGGAGGCAGGGGGTGCACATCGGCAAAGTCCTCTGGAAAGGAAGTTGACAACTCCGAAGGATATTCTAGTAGTGGAGCTATATCACATTCTCAAAGGAAAGGAAAGAAGCAGAAGAATTCCAAAAATTGTGACCCTGAAGAGTTCAAGAAATCCAAACCACCCTCTTTTGATGGAGAGATTAAAAAGGGAGAGGAGGCTGAAGTTTGGTTGCTAGGTTTGAAGAAATACTTCAGAGTCCATGACTACTCTGAAAACTTGAAGGATCAAATAGCCATCTTTAACTTGAATGGGAAGGCTTCCATTTGGTGGGAACACCTTAGGAATGTGAAAGGATTCCATGAGAAGGAATTTTCATGGAAACAATTTGAGAAATACTTCAGGAAATAGTACCTGTCATATAAATGCATGGATGGGAAGACTAAGGAATTCTATGAACTCAGGCTGGGGCAACTCACCATAGATGAATTTGTTAATAAATTCCTTGAACTACTGAGGTATGTACCCTATACAAAATATTAAAAAGTAAAAATGCAGTGGTTCATTAGAAGGTTACCTTAGACCTACCTGGACAGGATTGAGTTCGACGAACCAAATACCTTAGAAGAAACTATTTGGAAGGTGAGGTATTGTTATAAATAGTTTGAGAGTAAGACAAAACCTCAAGAGGACTGGAAGAAGAGGAGTAGCTCAGGATTCCATAAGAAGGGGTTTAAATCCTCAAGGTTTAAGAACCATGGAAGATATTCTATAAGGAGCCTTCCTACTAGAAGTGTATATCAGAAAAATTTTCCCTCTCAAAGTGGAAATAAATCTTTTAAGACAGTCCTAGAAAAGACTGATAACCTAAAGAAGGAACCCTTAAAATGTTGGGGTTGTGGAGAAGATCGTCAATTAAGGGACTGCCCACATAGATAACAAGATAGTAAGAGAGTCTACAATATCTAAGAAGCTACCACCATCAACGATGTTGCTAGAAGCATGCCATGAATCTATGCAGCCTTGGACAATAATCAAGCCGACCACCAAGATTCAATAGTGGAGTTGGAAGGTATGATCGCCAACCATCTAGTTTATATTTTAATTGACCCTGGTTCTAATTTGAGTTATGTGGCCCCTCAGAATATTGATAAGTGTGAACTGCAACCAATTAAACATCTTAAGTTGTGGTTGGTATGACTAGCCACTGGGACCAAAATAAAAGTGGCAGAGGTCATACCAACTTGTCAATTCATCATGGGTAGATTTTCCACCCAAGTGACCCTTAGCATACTTCCCCTGGGATCTTATGACTTGTTGATTGGTATGGATTGGTTGGCTTCTTATAAAACTAAATTGGGTTGTTATCATAAAACTTTAGAATGTGTAAATGGATAAGGGAGGAAAATGACCCTCCAAGGGATTCATAATCCTGTCTCAGTGAGACAAATATCAACCCTTCAAATGAAAAAGTATTTCAGAAAGGGGTGTTCCTTATATTCCATATAGGTACTGGAATCCATTGAGAATGACAAACCAAACCTAGAGGACCACCCCATATTAAGAGAATACAAGGACGTGTTCCCAGAAGAGGTACTAGGTCTACCTCCGAGAAGGGATATCAACTTCTCGATAGAAATTACCCCATGAGTGGTACCAGCATCTAGGACACCATATAGAATGAGCATGCCAAAACTAGTTGAGCTCAAGCTACAATTAAAGGAGATGATGGACAAAGGCTACATCTGACCCAGTGTATCTTCGTGGGGAGCGCACATCTTGTTTGTGAAAAAGAAAGATGGCACACTCTGATTGTGCATAGATTACAAACAACTCAATAAGACAACCATAAAGAACAAATACCTCTTACCAAGAATCAGTGACCTGTTCGACCAATTGGGAGGTGCTTCCATCTTCTTGAAGATCGACTTAAGTTTTGGATACCACCAAGTCCATATTAAATATGAATACATCCACAAAACAACACTCAAGACGAGGTATGGTCACTATGAATTCATGGTGGTGTCATTTGGGTTAACCAATGCCGCGCCACTTTTATGTTCTTGATGAATAATGTACTCAACAAATTCCTAGACAATTTTTTGTTCGTTTTCATTGATGATATCCTAATCTACTCCAAGAATAGGGAGGAGCATGAAGAACATCTTATACTTGTACTTCAAGTACTAAGAGAGAATCATCTCTATGCTAAGTTTAGCAAGTGCGATTTCTTTCAGAAGAAAGTCAATTACTTAGGCCATGTCATTTCTAAGGAAGGGTGCCAGTGGACCCTGAAAAGATTATATTTATTATGGAATGGCCTACCCCTAAGGATGTATCCGATATTAGGTCCTTCATGGGCCTAGAAAGATACTATAGAAGGTTCATAAAAGGGCTTTCCAAGATTGGTTGTCCAATCACTACCCTTCAGAAAAAAGGGATTAAATTCATTTGGACATAAAAATGTGAAGAGAGATTTCAGGAACTAAAATACCTCCTTACCCATGCACCCATGCTGAAGATTGCAGAACCAGATAATGATTTCCTCGTGTGTATAGATGTCTGCAAGGAAGGACTCGGAGGAGTCCTTATGCAAGAGGGACATGTAATTTTCTACGCGTCCAAAATATTAAATGAGCATGAGATCAATTATGTGACCCATGACCTAGAGTTGGATGCCATAGTACATGCTTTAAAAATGTGGAGGCACTACCTCCTAGGAAGGAGATTCATGCTTATGACAGACCATTGTGGGTTGAGGCACCTATTTGATCAACCAAAACTCAATGCCATGCAAACTAGGTGGATGTCTCTCCTTAGTGAGTTTGATTTCGAAATTAGACACATCAAAGGAAAGGAGAATAGGGTGGATGATTCCCTCAGCAAAAGTATAAAAATTATTCATCTGGAAGCAGTAAGCACCCACGAAACGGATGTTGGGGAAAGATTAAGAAATTCACAAGAGACAGATGCATTCTTTAAGACTGTGACCTCATACCTAAGACAAGAACCTACAAGACTAAATTATGAAGGCTGCCAAATGCTCAAGAGAGGGCTACTGACTTACAGAAATAGATTGTATATTCCAAAATGTGACAAATTGAAGAGGTTCATAATGGATGAACTGCATAAGAGACCATATGTTGGTCACCCAAGATATCAAAAGATGATCACGGCCACTAGGAAACAATTCTATTGGCCTAGGTTGAAGAACAACATAGCTAACTATCTAGCTAAGTGCCTAGAATGCCAGCAACTTAAGGTAGAACATTGACACCCAGCAAGATTGTTACAACCCCTGCCAATCCCAGAATGGAAATGGGAAACCATCTCCATGGATTTCATCACCGAATTACCAAAGTCAACCAAGCAAAATGATGTCATCGTGTTCGTGGTGGACAAACTGAGTAAGTATGCTCATTTCATCCTTGTGAAGTCAACTTGGAAGGCAATAGATATTTCCAACATCTTCATGAAGGAGATATTCAGACCGCATGGCATGCCCAAGGAAATTTTATTTGACAGAGATACCAAACTTACTTCAAACTTTTGGAAATCCCTAATGGCCAATTTTGAGACTAAATTGTTGTTCATCATAGCCTATCACCCTCGAGTTGATGGACAGACAGGAAGAGTGAACCAAATAGTAGAATACATGCTAAGGATGCATGTAATGCATCAGCCTAAGAAGTGGGAAGACTACCTACCATTGGTAGAGTTTGCCTACAACAACGGTTATTAGGAATTCTTGAAGATGATACCTTTCAAAGCCCTCTATGGTAGACAGTGCAGTATTCCAATCAGCTGGAGTAACCTAGTGGATAGGATTACAATCGGATCCGACATGCTGAAATAAATGGAACAACAAGTGGTTCAGATAAGACAAAATATGAATATTTCCCAGGATAGACAAAAAATCTACGTCGACAGAAAGAGAACTCCCAGAGAGTTCAAGATCGGAGACCATGTCTATCTCAGAGATAAACCTAGGAAGAGTTCCCTGAGAATGGGAGCCTGTGCCAAATTGGCACCTTGGTATTGTGGTCCCTTTAAAGTCTTATATAGAGTGGAACTTGTAGCCTATAGGCTAGCACTTCCTCCCACTGTAAAGGCACATAATGTTTTCCATGTTTCATTATTGAAGAAATATGTACATGATGTTAATCATATAATTGATTGGTCTGTGATCCAAGTTGAACCGGAGGGAGAGTTCCTGCCAGAACCCCAATGAATAGTATATAGGAAGGAAATCTCACTCGGGAGCCGAACCATTGTACAGGTCAAGGTGCAGTGGAAACACTTTGGCTAAGATGAGGCTATGTGGGAAGTGGATAATGCCATGAGACATGCATATCCAATTTTGTATACTTATGTACATATATATTGTGTTGATAGCTAGAACATCGAGGACAATGTTCCTTTAAGGGGGAGGGAATTGTAACACCCTATTTCCCCCAGTCTGTAAATATAACTATATTGGTCAGGGAACTATGGAAAACTCAAAGGTGTGAATGTTTGTTTTGATGGACCTTTGAACAAAAGGTCAATGAATGTAAATTATGTTATTTTTAATAGAAAACAGATACATATTGCATGATTGTTCTGAAGGGGATGTGCTAAGAGAGACCACGATTTCTAATGAAAAGGTGGTGGAGGGAACCCGGAATGGTTGCGTTAACCTCCACCAAACTAGCACCATGCTGGATTTAAATTTCTCAAGATCAGAACCACCCTCTGACCAGAAATCAATTCCCATTAGGTTGATAGGTGGGAAGGCCTCCTCAAGAATTAATGAGGGGATGGGGCGGACTACCCATCTGAAAGGATTCCGGACCTGACCACGAACGGGGAAATTCAAGCCACACACAATCTTGTTGAGGAAGCACGGTGTGGGTAGAGGGGATGGGGAAAACAAAGGGTGTTCTGATCACAGAGAATAGAGACAGAGCCGAGAGAAGGAGAGTAACCTTTGTCCTCAGTTATTCCTATATTGGGAGAAGGAGAGTAACCTTCATCCCTAACTTTCGTTGAGCTGGAAGTAAGAGATTGAATCTCAATGAATTATGGTCTAAGATCGGTGGTGTCCAGTGATAAATACATTGGGAGTGAATGAGCCTATGGTTGGGTGGAAACGAGCACCCCTCTCAGCAGTCATAGTATGTATTATGGTGTTGATAAGTGTTTTTATGCCTTGTGCTTTGAATTATAACTAATGGATGCATGCTTGTATTTATGTGCCCGTAAATGGCTTCTGTATTGAATGATTGACTTAAGAGTATGTGTTTGTTCCTTGAGAACTTTTACATATGCTTGATTAGTATGTGTTTGTTCCTTGAGAACTTTTACATATGCTTGATTGTTCCCTTTTATGCTCTAGTTTAACTCTCAAATCACTTCTCTCCCTCGAATTCTAATTGTCCCAGAGTTGAGTGAGTACTTCCCTAAATGCAGTGAATGTGAAGGTTGAATCCCGTAATCCCTGCGAGACGGAGTTTATTAAGCTCTGGAGAGGTAGTGCAGTTATGCACAGGCTCTCTGCGAGGTAATCAAAGACCCAGAAACACATAAGTTCTAGAATTGATGAAGGAGCACAAGAGTTGTGCAGAATATCCTTCTATGTGTTAAGTCTAGGCGAAAGAGTCTAACGCTCTTAAATCCTTCATAACTGGCAAAAATCAGAAAGGATAGCGAGAAATTCAAGTATCGATAGGGAGTATCCTTTAGTTTGGAAGTTGAATAGACGAGATATGTTCAGGAGGATCTGAGGTCTATCACGGCTTCTAGATTTGAGGAAGGAACACAGGAGTTAGGGCATCGACCTCTTTAGCCTTCGCAGGTTCAATGAATGTTAGTAATCATCATGAAAGGGATGGATCCTTTGAAGTCTGAAACCCAAAGTTGCGATTTAATATCGATCGTAGATCTAAGGATCTATCTGAACTCACCTCGACCATCGGATCTGTGAGTTCAAAGTTCGTTCAATGGGAGAATCACGCGTTGGTGCGACTAAAATTCTGAAACACAAAATCGCGATGAAATTTGGACCGTAGATCCAAGGATATATCAGAACCCTCCTTGATTGTCGAATTGGTGAGATCGGAGTCCTCACATCGGGAGAATCACACATTGGCGCGAATAAACTTCTGAAACCCAAAATTGCAATGAAATCTGGACCGTGGATCCAAGGATCTATCGGGACCCTCCTTGTCCATCGGATTGGCGATATCGAAGTCCGCACATTGGGAGAATCGCACGTTGGCGCGACTAACTTCTGAAACTCAAAGTTGCGATGTGATCTGGATCATTGGATCAAGGAAGGTCATAGACTATCAATCTGATGCGAGAATATTAACGCAAGGAATACATGGGAACTTGAGATCCCCTAAGAACCAAGATCATAAAAGATAAGCGCTTCTCAGAAGCGCAGATGAGGTACAAGAGGAGAACTTGTTTCAAGTTCGTTAGCTCCGGAGGGAAATCGAAAGTTGAGACCCATATATCAGGGCTCACAGGAGGTAGATCGAAGGCTAAGGCCTTCAAAACATCTGAAATCTTCTAATTCAGGGAATAAAGTGAAATATCAGGAGGAGGAGCGACAGTGGTCGTTAGATCAAGCACTGTGAAAGATCTGGGTCATTGAAATTCATGTCCAGAAAATTAGAAGAGCGCGCAGGAGGAGATCAGATCTGGGCCTTCAGATTTGAGTGCGAGGACCAACAGTCGTTGGATCCAGGAAAGGTACACGAGGGTTAAACCCTTCGAAAGTATATAGGAGAGTGGAATTTTCCAAGTCCCGAAGTTTCAAAATCATTGGAACCATCCATCGTTAGGATTGACAGGTGGAAGCAGATTCGAGAGTTCGAGAACTTTGACATCAAAAGATTCAAGGTGGACTCACATCCAAATACCCGAGACGTGAACTTGTGATTTGATCACAGTCGTTGATCGAAGAGAGATCATGGACCATTGATCTGACTATATCGGAAGATCGGGGATCGAAAGAGTTGGGGTGGGCTCACATCCAAATAATCGAGACGCAAACTTGTGTTTTGATCACAACCGTCGATCAAAGAGAGATCGTGGACTGTTGATCTAACTATATTGGAAGATCGAGGATCGGAAGAGTCAGGGTGGACTCACATCCAAATACCCGAGACGCGAAATTGCAATTTGATCGCAGTTGTCAATCGAAGGGAGAGTGTGGACCATAGATTGGGTCTTGGAGGAAGTTCGCATATCGGACTTTAGAGAGGAAAAATGAACTAACCTTGAGAGACGTGAAACATGAAGTCTCAAAGCGCTTGGTAGTTGGGCTCTAGTTTATCGCCCAACGTCTCAATCGAAGAAGCCTAGCGAGAGGAGCTAGCACCTAGAGGATTCCCTAATCGGGAAATTGGAAATCGGGAACATCGGGTATGGCCCATAAAAAAGCACTCGATGTCCGAGGTTGTGAAGCACCATTTGGGATAGGTGCGTGGTCAGAGCGAGTGGTCACGTGGAGGAATCTTTCACCTAGTGCTAGTTCACACGGGTGAAGTCTCACAAATACCTGTGGATCGATTTCTTAGAGATTTGTTGGCAGCCATTTTGCATTTTTGTCATTTCCTTATAAGCTGCCTACACAAGTGTTTTGAACCCTCAATATTCGTTGCAAATATTTAAAACAAAACAACACTATTATCTTGCACATTCACACACCTACCTTTTGTCTTCATTTTCACGACTGCAAGTGTGAAAACCTCAAGTCGCAAGTCATGTCAATGGCATTAAAATCGTCACTAGATTATTATGAATACTCTTGTTCATGTGGTCATTTCACCTCTAACTCAATAATGGTCATACATGTGTCAAAACACCAAACCTTTATTCACTTTGCATTTTTATAGATATGGTTTCAATTTATAGATTCGCCATGCAATAATTTTTGGTGTCTTTGATTAAATCCTCGGTGCAATGGTTTCATAGAACGCATAAATTTTATGATCAAATCTTTGGTGCTATATTTGAAATGTTGTTTTGTTTTAAATCATACAAAAGTTATTGTTTGTTCAAACATTCGGATCGACTTGTCATGGTTTTCAATGGTTGTTTGTTTGTCATGTCGTTTACATTGTTTTTGACACACACCAAGAGTGATTTGAATTACCAAGGCATCGTTGATTGTACATGTCAAAATGAATGTTTTGCATGGTATCAAGTCATTCCACCACCCTCGCACGCATAGGCATTAAACGTTTGCCTTGCACCTTGGGCTACCTTTTCTTGTTTTGAGAAAACCATGGGAATTGGTCCTGTGCCTAGCCTGTCAAACCCCCTCACTGTTTACCCTATTGACTATGTTCTCTCTCCTATGGCTCATGTAGTGTAAATTGAACCCCGTAATTGCCTCCCAGAGACAAGTTTTTGCGTGAGCGATTCTGGGCAAACGGTTTTGAATAAGATCGAACCCTTGAAAACCCAGAACTGAAATTATCCCCTTTACCTTCATTGCGGGTGGTTTCCTCAAAAATTGGGTTATTACAGAGATATAGCTCGTGTTTTAGAGGTCAAATCTCAGATCTTCTCCGTGGCTGAAAGGTGCGTGTTGGTCTATTTGTATTTGCTGAAACATTTATTACTTCTTCATGCCTGTGCCTCAGAACCCTTCTCACTCATCCTGCCATTCCTCCTCTCCTAAAATCTTTCCCCCTGTTGAACCCTTGATCAATTTAAAGGGTATTCAACCAGTCTGCCAGCAAATTTTTACATCTACAGGACATGTGGTTTTTAAAATTAAAAAAAACGTGTAAGCAGCTACAACCATCATGATTCGATTTGATTTCACAATGGCTGGTATGATTTTGTTTAATTTTAGCATGATTCTGCCTTTCTTAAATAAGCATAAACAATTTTGTTGGTTCTGAATTAGCATAGTCGATTGTGTTTGCTCTGAATTAGTTTGATATAATTTTGTTTTGTTTGAATTGATTCAAAAACGATTCTGTTAGTTTTGAATTGGCATAAACGATTGTGTTTGCTCTGAGTTAGTATAAAAGATTAGTTTGATAAATCGAATATAGTCTGTTTCGATTGAATGGATTCAATACGATTTCGTTTGTTCTGAATTAGCAGAAAAGATTTGGTTAATTTTAGTATGAATGATTGGCTTTGCTTTGAATTAGTAATTAAGAGTTGTTTGATTCACCGTATACATTTCTGTTACCATTTGGATTAATTTAAAATGATTTTGTTTGTAAATATGACCAGCTACAGAATCATGAGATTTTGTAGCTAGTCATTAAATTTCGATTTTTGTTGATTTTGCAATTAAAACAGTATCTAAAATTGTTTTCTCTTGCCCATATACAGGTACACACAGATTTCAATGGAAATTGCATATGTTGTGGTAGTTTAGAACATGCTTTTTGTTACACAGTTTTGGTTTAGGTTGTTAGTCTTAGGCAGAAATAGGAATCTAGGAGATTGTTCCCAGATTTTTGCAAACAGTATTGATATTTTCCACAAGGATGTTTCATCCTGTGGCCTTTATGAACTCATTATTTTTTGTAAACAGCCATCACTGTGGGGAGAACAGAGACTATGGACTGATGATTATACAGGCTGGAATAGAAGTGGATTTTTTGTACGGCTTTAGCTTTCAATTTATCATACTTTTATTCAATTTTTGTGCATTTTAATTTGTAATCAAATTATTGACTACTTTAGATATCAAGATTTGTTACAGGTTGATGCGTTATGATTTAAATTCTGTCCATATTTGATGTATCTCGTTTTACTCATAGCAATTACTCTGTTCTAATTTAATGAATAGAAGGTTTATCTTCTTTGTTAAATGAACAGTTATGTACAAATCTTCGCACTGGGATTTATCTAAATGTGATGGTATGTAAACTATAAGATTGTTGTTGTTTTATGTCTTGCTTGTTCTGTCATTCGTATTCAAAGAGCATTGATGCTTCCTGTTTACGAGAAGCTTGTGGAAAATCTGGTGCGAGTTTCTCCCATCAAACAACTGAATCGAGTACTGTGAACAGGACAAATAGGAAGCGCTTCTACAGGTCAGTTTGTTTGTGTTATTCAATTAGTTAGTTAATATATAAACTTCTTGTAATATGAACATCTTTCATTGTTCATCTCTATAGTTCAGATTTACAGTTAGGATTGTTATTTTAATTGCTTAGCTTAGATAGTTTTCGTTTTATTTCTTTCTCATAAAAATTATAAAAATAAAAAATGATAGCTTCGTTGTCATAAGACAATTTACAAATGATTTTTGCAAATTTCGATCAAAATTTGTAGTCTGTAAATATTGTACATATATAATTCAAATTTAATTTTGTTGATAGCTGAACATTTAAATAAGTAGAATGATTGTTTTATAATATTAGTTAGTAAACTGTATTTTAAATTTGTATATAGTTTGTTGTAGCTCTTTTTTCACTTAGATTAGTTTCTTTAGCTTAGTTTTTCTTTCGGTTTTTTTAGGACTTATATCGGCCAACGGAGATGCTAAACCCGTTGGGGTGGATTATTCCAAACGGCTTGGGTTATTTAGACAACCCTAGACCGGATCCACCCCTCTAGTTGACGAGTGGTCAATTTCGCCTGTCAACAAGATTCTAGTAGGGAACCAAAGAGTTGCTTCAGCTCGGGAATTTTGAAGTTCCATTGACCAAGATTAGAGACCATGGATGGAGGATTCGACTAATTGAGAAAATAAATAAAAAGAATGTTTTGTTATTTATTCCCCATCGTGGGTATGTTACATTCTATGCATTTATAAGGAAGTTCTATAGAAAAAATATTCAACTAAGGCTCTATCAAGTTTATCACCAAAACTAGGGATCCAAAGCTCATTAATAGCTAGCAACAAATTACCTTTCTCAATGTATTGAATAAGACCTTGGTTGAGACCCTAGCTCGAGGAATCATGTATAATCTCCCACAAATCACCAGACCAAAATAAATAGACTATATTAAGGGTTGATTCATCCTAGATAATTCCATTGTAGTTTGGGAAGGGATGGAGTGTGCTCATTGTATTGGGATAAAATATTTTTTCATCAAATTGGAATTTGATAAGGCCTATGATTGAATAGAATGTATGCTTATTCTAGTTATGCTTCAAGACCTAGGGTTTGGTCTAGTGTTTTTGTAAGTCATCGAGACCCTTTTTTATGATGATTTGGCATGTCCTTCTATCAATCACAACAAGTTGTAGGGAATTGGTCTCTTCCACTCAATCAATGAAGTATTCCCTTTGGCCCCTACTCTTTATGTAATAGCTACAAAATCCATGGGTTATTTTCTCCACCACATGACTACTCAAGGAATGATTTAAGGTATTTTCCTTCTCGGGATGAATGTTGTCTAGATGGTCAATGGGAATTTCATAGATGACTCCTTTCTCACCAATATAGAGGATATAGAATCTGTGGAAAACACAGTAAGGTGCATTCATATTTTCAACAAAGCATTGAGCTCTAACATGCAAGTTTCCAAATCCTAGTGTGACCATATTTCCCAAGAGATCACTCTTGAGGGGTTTATAAGACAATTTTGGTCTTGGATTTAGTGGGCCAAGTCCTTAAATTCTTAGGGATTCCTTTTTCGTTTCAGGCCTCATTGATGAGACTTATGGGACATAGTCCTTTAGATGATTTATCAAGTTTTTTAGGCATTTATCTTGCCAAAAATGTTACAAATATTCTCTAAATTCCTTGTTGCAAATAAAGTCTATTATTCATCATGTTGGGTCAATTTCCAAACAACATACCAATGGTTGGAGAATATCTTGTGAGACTTTCTAGAGATCATCCTTCAGGGAAAAAGGGTTTTAATCGAGTTAATAAGGAGTTGTGTTATAGTCTAAATGACCAAGGATTGAGGATGACCGTGTTTACTCAACAAGCCTAGGATATATGTATTAAGTGGGTTATCAAAGCAGTGTATGGCCAATAAAATTGTAATGATTTACTACATAATTGCATCATTACAGGAACCTCATTAGATAAAATCTTTTGTAAAATCTCAAATTCCAAGACCTATTACTTACTCCTACCAAAGTTCATATCCAAGGGACATTTATGTCCCAAAACATCTAGAAATCATTGGAATCCATTATTTGGCATCTTAGTTGGCAAGGGAGTTGTTACTCACTACCTTATCCTTCAATTAACATTCATTTGGTGGTCACCCTTACTTCTTTTGAAGGAAAACCTTTAAAAGAGTGCTCTTGGTTTTCATTCAAGTGACTCTTATATAAGGGATCTCTCATGTTGAAGACCTTCATTTCTGGAAGCCATGGACATCACTGAAGAGAAAATTATAGTTTATGAGAACTTTCAAAGCTATAATTGAAAAATTGTAGGAGCTTATTATCGATGACTTGTTTCTCAATCTAGGTATTAGTATCCCAACAACATGATGGAAGGATTGTAATTGAATGGAACTTAGCCTTTTAATAAACTTTAACATGAAAATGGGTATAAATAGCTCAATGTTTGACCTATGCTTGATCTGGAGCTTAATAATATTTATATGATGCATTCTAGACCCTCTAAGATGTTGATTAGGCTGCATACAATATGAAAGTCCTTCTTTGAGCCTAAGAATGTTTTTCTTTCCTAGTATTTTTTTTTGGATGGCCTTCCTCTAGGTTATTGAAATATCTAAGGGTTTCTCAACCTGAATGCCCCTTCTATCACAAAAATCAAATAGTAAATCATGTTGTTGGTTTCTGTGTGGATGTCAAATCAACTTGAGCTTGGGTTTCTAACCAATGTTGTTAATTCCTACCTAGGGATGTTACCTGGAAATCTACTCTCTGTCGAGCAATTTAATTGCTTAAATTGTTGATCATTAAATTATCAATCTAGGAGCGCGTAAGCTTGTGAGACACTGACACTATGTGTGCAAGACTAGGTAGCTAAACTAATCCTACAAAATTCAAATACAATTTGCTCAATAAATCATTTCTAGGATTTAGGACTTAACAACTCCCGTAATTTTACCAAGCATAAAACCAAATCAAATAAATTTTGTGATATAAAACCTAATCCAGAAATATCATAGTTGTAGATTCGAGTCTTATGGCTTTGCATCTCTTTCAAGACATCAGGGTTAACAAATTCCTAAAATTTTCAGAAAAAAACCACACACAGTCATTAACATAATCGAACATAATTTTAAAGAATGAAAATAAAGTAAAGGCATAAGAAAATTAAGCAATCGAATCTTCAAAGTAAAAGCAAGCAATTTAAACCATCACACCATTCATGTGGAAAAGAAACACACCATGTTTATATTTAATGAAGAAAGCTAACTACAAGTTCAAATTACGTAAATAAAATAAATAACCACCATGCTCTCATGGAGTGAGCTCTTTCTCCTAAGAATTTGTGGAAGGGAATTAAACTATGACATCATAGAATTTAATCAAATCATAAAACACAATAAAATTACATACTTACAATCCATTTAAGAGAAGATCCTGAAATGTTTTGTTCACTCCATCATGAATTGGAACTTTTCTCCAAGAGTCCTCCCCTTGGAATGGAGAAGGAACTCTTATTTATACATGAGTTTTCTTTGAGAAAAGGATAAGAAAATAATAAATTCAGATCTACTTTTCTCTCAAGTGGTTACAACTATTTACTAATGAGTAAAAACTAAAACCAACTAGTAAATGATTACAAGATCTTTGCTAATAATTCAAAACAAATTACATTAATCTTGTCTATGGTCCAAGATTATTTCCACACCAAAGATGGTTGATGTTGATTCAAATCTATGACAAATATTCAATGGTTGAAGATGAAATTCGAATTTGGAGCTAAGTGGAAAAAATCTTCATTATTCGAAACTCCAAATATACCTGTAAACATCACCAAACTCATTCAACTTTTAAGGTTAAGTGAGAACATGCTATTTTTCTAATATTTAATCATAAACTCACTTAAAATACCAAAATAAATGCATTGGAAAATAAGAAGTCTAATCCCTCATATAAACATTAAAATGGTCTTAATGCAACGTTACGAGAAAACAGAAAATGGTTAAAAGTCAAGGGAAAAGGGTGTGAAAGATTACATTTTGGTGACTAAAAAATCTCCTTGGTGATCATCTCCAAAGGGTTGTAGAGCCTAATGCAGCATGGAAACTCACTATAATAGAGATGGTATTTATCATTTAGAAAAAAAAATGAATGGACCTTTAAAAATGTAAATTTTGTTCATTTCACATGGTATGATGGTGCTCTAATCTATGTCAATTTGAGGTTACATATTCAAGTTCAAGATGGGAATATAGAACTAGATTTGGCACATCTCCACTAGTTTGTAACACCTTGGTTCCCCCAGTTTGTAAATATAACCATATTGGCCGAGAGACTATGGAAAACTCAATATGTCTGAATGTTTGATTTGATGGACCTTTGTACAAAAGGTCAATGAATGTAAATTCTGATATTTACTAGAAAATGGATAAGTGTTGCATGATTGATGGAAGGGGGGTGCACTAAGAGAGACCATGAATGCTATGAAAGAGATGGTGAAGGGAACCAGGAATGGTTGTGTTAACCTCCACCAAGCCAGTACCTTGTTGGATATTAATTGTTGAGGACCATAACAACCCTCTGACCCATAATTGAATTACAGATGTTGGTAGGTGGGAAGACCTCCTCAAGAGTTAATGAGGGGATGGGGAACAACACCCATCTGTAAGGCTTTCAAACCTGACCACTGGCTAGGAATTTGAGCCACACGCAACCTTGTTGATAAAGGAAAGAAAGGAAGGTGTGGTGGGAAGAGGAAGACTTGTGAAGAGTGCATAGAAAAGAGGCTAAGATCTCGGGTTCAAGGGAGAACTAAGGAATGAGCATTTTGGTCACAAGGAAAATGGCTAGCAGGTTTATGATACAAGTTGATAAATGAGGCTAGTCCTCCTTGCTGGTATTGTTTAAATTGTTGCCAAGATCCTGTGGGAGGAGGAGAGTAACCTCCGTCCCTACTGTCATTGATCCGGAAGGAAGGATTTTATCACAAAGCATCGTGGTCTAGCTCAGGGGTGGCTAGTGGTAAATCCTTTAAGAGTGACTGAGCCTATGGTTGGGTCAAAACGGGCACCCCTTTTAGCAGTTGCTTCACGCTATCTGGTTCTGATAAGTATTTTCATATTTTATGTATTGAACTGAATTAATGGAGGAATGCATGAGTTTATGTGTATGTGTGTATTTATAAATGGTTTATGGGTGGAATGGATAGGATATGTGTTTGCATTTACCTCCTCCTAAACTTAGGCTTCTGATTGATAGTCTGCACACCCAAAGCATAACTCTTGAGTCTTGTTAGGACATAAGCTTGTAATACGACCGAGATAGAGATATCGTGTCAAACTGAACATGGTTGTCTGAAGAGGGTGCCTCTCTCTGATTTCCTTATGGTGTGACCAGGACTCCAGACCCAATTCCTTAACCATTTCAAAATAAATCTTAGGAAGGATAGTGAAGATCAAGCCTTGATAGGAGAGGTCTCTTCATTTGGAAGACAAGCGGACAAGATCTGTTCAAGCGGACCCAAGTGACCAATACCCAAGAACCTTAGGCTAAGCCTAAGTAAACTATGTCCTCCTGGCTTCATAGCTCTGGAAGTCCGAAACTTTGGAGTATGACTGACCTTACCAGCCTTATAGTAGTTGAAGGTAACTGAGAGACTCGGTTTTTCGTAAGGTTGACCAACGTTTGGAGGTTTATCAGGTCATTAGGTGAACCTATCTTACCAGTTAAACCGAGAGCGAAGGACTCAGAACCGTAGATCAAGGGATCCTTCGGGTCCCTTCCCAGCCGTTGATATATCGGGGATGTGTGGCACTAGCCCCTTTTGTTCAACAATTGGGCACTTCAGGAGGTAAGAGGAGTTCACATCACAACACTCTCGAATAATGAATCCCCGAGCTAACTAGAGCCATAGATCTATAAATATACGTGGCCGAATCTCGACCGTGAGATCTGAGGAATGTTAGAATCATGTCATTCTGGGGGTGATGTGGTGCAGTGACGCCCCCCAGGGTGACATGGACCCCAGCTTGACGTGCCATGTGTCACTTA
This sequence comes from Picea sitchensis, assembly GCA_010110895.2. NCBI lineage: Eukaryota > Viridiplantae > Streptophyta > Pinopsida > Pinales > Pinaceae > Picea > Picea sitchensis. The sequence continues at coordinate 633,704 of SNQJ01S0000421.1, forward strand.
GTTTCGTGTGTGTCACATGCCCTATAGGCCCATTGGAACGTAACACATGCCACCTTGACCCCTCCTATGTGTCAATTCCTTATACGTGTTCGCCTAGCCAACGTGGTTTATGAAGTGACCGGGACTTCGGGACTCCGAAGGATCTGGGATGTAGTATGGAAGAGAGAACGAATGGCTCAAAGGCTGGAGCCATGTGGTGAGCTTACGGGACTTCAAAGGTTTGGAAATCCGGGAGGTCTCGCATGTAGATAATAAAGAGGTGTAAAGTGTTGAATCCCTCTGCAGTTGACATAGGAGAAAGAGAGTAGGTCCAGTCATGGAATCAGACTATGTATGGTCTTCCACCGTAGAGGAAGGAACTTGGATATAGTACATGTGAGGTGGATCCACGAGGCCCTCAACCAATGAACGCTCGAATAGACTTCAGAAAGATATATTCGTCRGTTCTGGGCTCGGTTTTGAGCATGGATATCGTGGTTGGAAAACTCTAGACGAGCAGAGTGTGGTAGAGACCCCAAATGAAGGATTTGATCACCTAAGGAGAAAAAAATTTTGAGGCCCCATCCCTAGGAAATCCACTTAGGGGTCGGGTGTGTTACAAATTGGTATCAGAGCATGGTTACAATGCTTGGCCTGCTTGGGCTCATGGATGAGTTGCATAAAAACCATATTTAAATAATTTTAAGGGTGACACCCTACCATACCTCTTTCCTAAAGAGTCTGGTTAAACTCTTACTAAAGAAAAGAAAGAAATATTTCTATTGTGTGTGTATTTAAGAAATATGAACTATGTGTTGCTCATGGACTAATAGATTGTTGTCTAATAGCCAGTGTTTTGTCAGCACTCAAGCAGTCAATGAATCACAGGAATATACAAGAATAAAGGATGGTGACGTGCCATGAAGTGGGGGATGGCTCCCACAATAGAGACAAATAATCTCACAAAAGGAGGGCAGTGGAAACCCCTCTGGATATGGCTGAAACTATAAGGAGCCTCATGGCCAAATTACAAAGTTTCAAGGCCGACAACAAAAGATTGATAAAGGAGCAAGAAAATCAAACGAAAACTAATATAGTCTTGTTGTAGAGCTTATCTGACATACAGAGACACTTGCACCATGGACCAGCAACCAGTCATGTGGAACGATGAAATAGGAGAGAAGTAAAAGTCCACCTGAGATACGAAGGTGTGGTCCCTTAAGTGTCCACACCAGGAGGAGTACCTCGATAAAGGTCCAACCTAGAGACAGGGGACATTTATCGAGAGAGTCCTCTAGAAAGGAAATTGGCAACTCCGAGGGATCCTCTAGTAGAAAAATTAGCTCACATTCTCAAAGAAAAGGGAAGAAGCGAAAGAATTCCAAAATTCATGAATCTGAAGAATTCAAGAAAGCCAAACCACCCTCTTTCAATGGAGAGATTGATAAGCGGGGAGAGGCAGAGGCTTGGATGCTTGGTTTAAATAAGTACTTCATATTCCATAACTACTCTGAAAACTTGAAGGCTCGAATAGCCATCTTCAACCAGAATGGAAAGGCTTCCATTTTGTGGCAAGACCTTAAGAATGTGAAAGGAATCCATGAAGAGGACTTATCATGGAAACATTTTGAGAAAAACTTCAAGAAGAAGTATCTTTTAGAGAAATACTTTGACAGTAAAACTAAGGAGTTCTATGAACTCAAGTTGGGACAACTCATCATAGAGGATTATGTTAATAAATTCCTTTAGTTGCTGAGGTATCTGCCCTACATAAAGGATGAAAAGTTAAAAGTGCAACGATTTATCAGTGGGTTACCTCAAACCTACCGGAACAGGATTTAGTTTGATGAACCAAAGACCTTATAAGACACTATCTGGAAGGCAAGGTATTGTTATGAATAGCTTGGGAGTCAGACAGAACCTCGCAAGGATTGGAAGAAGAAGAGTGATTCATGATTCAATAATAAGGGGTTCAAATCCTCAAGATTTGAGAACTATAGAAAGGAATCTAAGATAGTCCTTCCTACTAGAAGTGTATGTCAACAAAATTTCTCATCCCGGAGTGGAAATAAACCTTTTGGAGAAACCCCAGGAAGGATTGATAACCCAAACAAGGAACCCTTGAAATGTTCGGGTTGTGGAGAAGAGCATATGTTGAGGGATTTCCCCCACAAAAATCAGAAGAGTAGGAGATTCTATAACATCCAAGAAGCTACCATAGTTAATGATGTGACTAGGAGCATGCCACATATTTATGCAACCATGGATAATAAACAAGCCAACCACCAAGGTTCAGTGGTGAATATTAAAGGTATGATCGGCAACCATCTAGTTTCTATTTTAATTGACCCTAGTTCTAATTTGAGTTATGCGGCCCCTCATACTGTTGACAAGTGTAAACTGCAACCAGTTATACATTCTAAGCCATGGTTAGTACAACTAGCCATTGGAACCAAAAGAAAAGTAACAGAGGTCATACCATCTTGCCAATTCATCATGGATGGATTTCCTGCCTAAGCTACCCTTAACATAATTCCCCTAGGATCTTATGACCTGTTGATTGGTATGGACTGGCTAGCTGCTTATAAAATTAATTTGGGTTGTTACCATAAAAATTTGGAGTGTGTAAATGAATAAGGGAGAAATATAACCCTCCAAGGGATTCAGAAGCATGTCTCAGTGAGACAAATATCATCCCTTCAAATGAAAAAGTATTGCATAAAGGGATGTCCTCTATATGCAATACAGGTGTTGGAATCTATTGAGGGTGACAAACCAAACCTAGAGGACTACCCCATATTAAGAGAGCATATATACGTGTTCCCAGAAGAGGTATTGGGTCTACCTCCGAGAAGAGACATTGACTTCTTGATAGAACTTGCACTAGAAGCAGTGTCATTGTCTAGGACACCCTATAGGATGAGTACACCCGAGCTAGTTGAGATCAAGCTACAGCTAAAGGAAATGATGAACAAAGGATACATTTGGCCCAGTGTGTCTCCATGGGGAGCACCAGTCTTGTTTGTGAAGAAGAAAGATGGCACACTCCAACTTCTCATAGATTATAGATAACTCAATAAGACAACCATAAAGAACAAGTACCCCTTACCAAGAATCGATGACTTGTTCAAGAAATTAGGGGGTGCTTCCATTTTCTCAAAGATTGGCTTAAGGTCTAGGTACCATCAAGTTTGAATCAGGGATGAAGACATCCGCAAAACAGCCTTCAGGACCAAATATGGTCACTATGAATTTATGGTGGTGCCATTTGGATTAACCAATGCCCCCGCCACTTTTATGTGCTTGATGAATAATGTACTCAACCAATTTCTAGACATATTTGTATTGGTTTTCATTGATGATATCCTAATATACTCCAAGAACAAATAAGAGCATGAAGAACATCTTAGACTTGTACTTCAAGTACTAATAGAGCATCAACTCTACACTAAGTTTAGAAAGTGTGACTTTTTCCAGAAGCAAGTCCATTACTTAGGCCATGTCATTTCTAAAGAAGGAGTGGCAGTATACCCTGACAAGATCAAATCTATTATGGAATGGCCTACCCCAAAGGATGTATCTGATATCATATCCTTCATGGGCTTTGTTGGATACTATAGAAGGTTCATAAAAGGATTTTCCAAGATTGGTTGTTCGATCACTGCCCTTCAGAAAAAGGGGGTTAAATTCACTTGGACACCATAATGTGAAGAAAGATTTCAAGCACTGAAATACCTTATGACCCACACACCCATGCTGAAGATTGCAGACCCTGATAATGACTTCCTCGTGTGTACAAATCCCTGGAAGGAAGGACTTGGGGGAGTCCTTATGAAAGAAGGACATGTAATTTGCTACGAATCTAGAAAATTGAATGAGCATGAAATAAATTATGTGGCCCATGATCTAGAGTTGGATTCCATAGTAAATGCTTTAAAAATGTGGAGGCATTACCTCATAGGTGGGAGATTTGTACTTATGACAGACCGCTATGGATTGAGGCACTTGTTTGATCAACCAAAACCCAATTCTAGACAAGCTAGGTGGATGGCTCTCCTTAGTGAGTTTGATTTCGAAATCAAACACATCAAAGGAAAGGAAAATAGGGTGGTTGATTCCCTTAGTAGAAGTATGAAAATGATTCACCTGGCATCAGTGAGCACCTATGAAATGGATGTCAAGGAAAGAGTCAGTAATGCACAAGAAACAGATGCATTCTTCAAGACCATGACATCATACCTAAAGCAAGCGTCCACATGGATAAAGTATGAGGGCTATCAGATGTTGGATGAAGATATGTTGACTTATATAAACAAATTGTATATTCCAAGTTGTGATGACTTGAAGAGGTTCATAATGGAAAAAATGCACAAGAGACCATATATTGGTCACCCAAGATATCAGAAAATGATCACGGCCACTAAGAAACAATTATTTTGGCCTGGATTGAAAAACGACATAGTTGACTATCTAGCTAAGTGTCTAGAATTCCAGCAAGTTAAGGCAGAACATTGGCACCCAGAAGGGTTGTTACAACCTCTACCGATTCCAAAATGGAAATGGGAAACCATCTCCATGGATTTTATCACCAGATTACCAAAATCGGCCAAGTAGAATGATGCCATCATGGTGGTGGTGGGAAAATTGAGCAAGTTTGCTCACTTTGTTCCTGCCAAATCGAATTGCAAGGAAATAGATATTTCCAACATATTCATGAAGGAGATATTCAGACTGCATGACATGCCTAGGGAGATCGTATCAGATAGACACAAAATTAACTTCAATCTTTTGGAAATCCTTGATGGATGGTTTTGAGACTAAATTGTTGTTTAGCACATCCTATCACCCTCAAATAGATGGATAGATAGAAAGATTGAATCAAATATTAGAAGACATGCTAAGAATGCATGTAATGCATCGGCCTAAGAATTGGGAAGACTACCTGCCACTAGTAGAATTTGCCTACAACAACAGTTATCAAGAGTGACTGAAGATGAGCCCTTTCAAAGCCCTCTATGGTAAACAGTGCAAGACTCGAGCCAGTTGAAGTAATACAGTGGATAGAATTACAATCAAGCCTGACATGCTGAAAGAAATGGAACAAGTGATTCAGATCAAGCAAAATCTAAAAATTACTCAGGATAGACATAAGAGTTACGTCGACAGAAAGAGAACTCCCAGAGAGTTCAAGAGTTAATGAGAGGATGGGGCACTACACCCATCTGTAAGGCTTTCAGACCTGACCATTGGTTGGGAATTCGAGCCATATGCAACCTTGCTGAGAAAGGAAAGAAAGGAAGGTGTGGTGGGAAGAGGAAGCCCTGTGAAGAGGTTAGAGATGAGAGGCTAAGCTCTCGGATTCAAGGGAGAACTAAGGAATGATTGTTCTAGTGGCACGGAAAATGGGTAGCAGGGTTATGATACAAGTTGATAAACGAGGTTGGTCCTCCTTGCTTGGTATTGTTTAAACCATTTCCAAGATCCTGCAGGAGGAGGAGAGTAACCACTATCCCTATTTTCGTTGAGCCGGAAGGAAGGATTTTATCGCAGAGCATTGTGGTCTAGCTCAAGGGTGGCTAGTGGTAAATCCATTAGGAGTGACTGAGCCTATGGTTGGGTGGAAACGGACACCCATTTCAGCAGACATTTCATGCTATCTAGTTATGATAAGCATTTTCCTATTTTATGTATTGAACTGAATTAATGGAGGAGTGCATGAGTTTATGTATATGTGTGTATTTATAAATGGTTTTTGTGTGGAATGGAAGTGATATGTGTAACGTGTTTTCATTTACCTCCTCATGAACTTAGGCTTCTGACTAATAGTCTGTATACCCAAAGCGTATCTCCTGAGGCTTCTTAGGATGTAAGCTTCTAAGACGGTCGAGATAGAGATATCGTGTCGATATGAACCTATTTGTATGAAGAGGGTACCTCTCATTTCCTTACAGTGTAGTCGAGACTCCAGGCCCAAGACTTTAACCATTTCACTATAAAGCTTAGGAAGTATAGTGAATATCAAGCCTTGATAGGGGAGGTCTCTTTGTTTGGAACAGGTATGATTTTAAGGATGGAAATTTATTTTAAAATGTAGAAACCTTGGCGAATTTTACTAGTCCTTCATATCCCAACTATAAAATGTTTGGAGATATTTTTGTAAAAATATTCAAATTTCTAAGGATTTTATATAGTTTGTATAATTTTTTGGCAATTTTAAAGGTAAAATAATTTTGTCCTATAGAATTTGGGTGAATCATTTTTAGAATAGAGAATCATTTTTTGGGGAAAACCATGGAAAATTAGCCCATTAGCAAAATTTAGCCCCTAAAATCATCCCTGGTTTGGAATACGAGTGGACGAGATCTATTCGAGAGGACCTAGGTGACCAATACCAGGAAGCTTAGGATAATCCTAAGGAAACTATGTCCTCCTTGATTCGGAGCTCTGGAAGTCCAGAACTTTGGAGTATGACCGACCTTACCAGCCTTATACTAGATGAAGGTAATCAGGAGACTCGATTTTTCGTAAGGTTGACCGGCATTAGGCGGTTCCCTAGGTGGTTAGGTGAACCTATCTTACCAGCTAAACTGGGATCCAAAACCCTGAAGGCCAGAGCCTTGAAGGATTTAGAACCATAGATCGAGGGATCCTTAGGGTCCCTTCCCAGTCATTGATATATCATGGATGTGTGGCGCTAGCCTCTTTTGTTCGACGATTGGGCACTTCAGGAGATAAGAAGAATTTGCATCGCAACATTTCGAACAATGAATACTCGAGGTAAATAGAGTCGTAGATCTATAAATCTGCGTGGTCGTATCTCGACTGTGAGATCTGAGGAATGTTAGAATCTTGTTAGTACAGGGGTGACATGGTGCAGTAACGCCCCCCAAGGTGATGTGGACCCCAAATTGATGTTCCACATGTCACTCGGTTTCATGTGTTTCACATTCCCTATAGGCCCATTGGAACGTAACATGTGCCACCTTGACCTCTCCTACGTGTTAGTTCTTAATACATATCTGCCTACCAAATGTTGTTGGTGAAGTGATTAGGACTCTGGGATTCTGGGACTTTGAGACTCCAGAGGATCTTGGATGTAGTATGGAAGAGAGATCGAACGACCCAAAGGTCGGATCCACGTGGTGAGCTTATGGGACTTCAGAGGTTCAGAACTCTGGGCGGTCTCATGCCTAGATAATAAAGAGGCGTGAAGCGTCGAATCCCTCCATGGCTGACATAGGAGAAAGAGAGTAGGTCCAATCATGGGATCGGACTATGTATGTTCTTCCACCATGGAGGAAGGAACTTAGATATAGTACGTGTGAGGTGGATCCAAGTGTCCCTCAATCAATGAATGCCCGAATGGACTTCGGAGAGATATATCCATCTATTCTGGGCTTGGTTTTGAGCATGGAGACTATGGCTGGAAAACTATGGACGAGAAGAGTGTGGTAAAGACCCTGAATGAAATATTTTCTCACTTAAGGAGAATGAAATTTTGAGGCTCCATCCCTATGAAAGTCACTCAGGGATCGAGTGTGTTACATAGTTGATGGAGTTTTGGGGCATGTCCCCTTTCATTATGTATCAAGTTCCCTTGGGAATTCACTTCCCTTCTATCTTAGGTCATTCACATTGGTCTAGTAGTAGTCCATGCCACAAGACGGGTTACAGCTTTAAGAGCACAATGAATGATGGAGTTAGAATCATTTCTTAGAACAATCACATTTTTTTTAGTGACAGTCACAAGCATAAGACTAAAATTGTTCAATGTAAATAAGAATCACAATACCAAAATTTCATAACATAACATCTCATTTGCATTCTATGTACAATTAATAGGCATAGGCCATTGTTTTATTCAACCCAAATATTTATCGTAAAAACAAGAAATCCCTAATATTTGCATTCTACATATTGGCATTGATAACTCACAAAGTTCACATCTTGTTTTTTCAGTTATGTCATAATCAAATCCTAACTTTCGAAGGCATGTCATTGACATGGAGCCTAAATTTCCAAATCTTTTCGTCAAGCTTACTCTAAATATAGACATTATCTTATCATTAACATCACTCTATTGATAAATATCACTCTTATCACTTATACTACCATCTTGATACTTTAACATATTTTCTCTAATTAAAAACACAAATATATAAAACATTATCTTAGTTTTTTTCTTATCCTAATTGACTTGGACTGAAGTGCAACCACTTATTTTACTGAAGTAAAATTTCTTAAGGATTCAATATATTTCAAAATGAAATCCATAAAAACTTGAAGATAAACATGTTAGAAAAACAAGATCACAGAACAATAACATAAAAAAATGAAGAAATAAAACACAGAAGATACACAATACGTGGTTCAACCAGTGTGGGCTACATCCACTAGAGAAATTTCGAGGTCCTTCATTTTTATTATCCAACAAAATGAAGGGATACAACCTACATCACACCCATTATAACTTCCTCTTCTTTCTCTCACAGTCTCCTCTCTTAGAATATAATATTCACAATTATACATAGTTGTAATGCAATTCCATCATAAAAGAGGGTTTCCTTATAGGGAAAAAAAAACCTAACATAACTTCTACCATCAAATATGCGACCTTATAATAAACGGTTTAGATTTACTATGAACATGGATGAAAACAAAGACCTCTGAATCAGGAAGATAATCAGTCTCCACAACAAACAATCTCCCACTTGGAGACTAATCACAACAACTCCATTGTTGGTGTATCTATTGGACTATGATCCTTCTTGGACTTTGAAAATTTCTCATCTTCACCTTCATGCTTGAAGATCAACTGAAACTAAGAAGGAACTCAGTTTCTCCCTGGTTACTCCCTTTGTTAACATGTTTGCAGGATTATGGCTAGTATGCATATTTTCCAACTTTAAATGTCCATCTTCTAAGACAGATCATATGAAATGGTACCAGAGTTGTATATGCTTAGTATTTGAATGGAAGGTTGAGTTCTTTGCAAGATGAATGGAACTTTCACTGTCATAGTACAACATGCTATTCTTCTGCTTCTTTCCCAATTCCTCCATAAACCTCTATAACCAAATCATTTATTTACTAGGCTCTATAGAAACAACATACTCCGCTTATGTTGTTGCAAGTGCAACAACCTTTTGTAGTTTTTAAATCCAACTTATTGTTGTTCCACCTATAGTAAAAACATACCCTGTGGTTCTCCTCCTACTATCTTTATCACCTGCCATATTTGAATCAACATATACCTGTAGGACAATGTTTGAACCTCCAAAACATAATGCATGAGTAGAAGTACCTCTCAAATAATTTAGAATCCACTTTACTACCTCCCAATGTTCTTTACATGGATTGTTCATATACCTTCTCACAACTCCCACTGCATGTGCAATATATGGTCTTATCCAAACCATCGCATACATCAAGCTGCCAATTGTTGATGAATAAGGGACCATGTACATGTATTCTATCTTCTTTTGTGTCTTGGGACACATTTCCTTAGCTAGTTTGAAATGGTTGGCCAAAGGTGTACAAACTGGTTTTTCACTTTACATTCTAAACCTCTCCAACACCTTCTCTATGTACTCACACTGAGACAACGTCAATTTGGGATTTTTCTTGTCTCTTGTTATTCTCATACCAAGGATTTTATTTGTAGCACCCAAATCTTTCATCGCAGATGAATTAAATAATTTCTTCTTGAACACATTTATATCTTGCATATTATACCCTACAACAAGCATGTCATCTACATACAATAGCAAGATAATATAGCTTCCATTTTCTAGCCTTTTAAAATAAGCATAGTTATCAGAATTACATCTACTATAACCTTGTTCTATCATAAACCTATCAAACTTCAAATACCACTTCCTTGGATATTTATTTAGGCCATACAATCTCTTCTTCAACCTGCATACCAAATTTTCCTTCCCTTTGACATCATACCCCTGTGAATTCTGCATATAAATCTCTTCCTCCAAATCCCCATGGAGAAAAGTTGTTTTTACATCTAACTGTTCAAGATGCAAATATTCTACTGCCACAAGACTTAAAATAGTCCTAATTGAATTACAAGAGAAAATATTTCATCAAAATATATACCTTTCTTTTGTGCAAACCCATTTACAACAAGTCTAGCCTTGTGCCTATTTTTTCCTTCATCTTCTTCCTTCAACTTTTAAACCCATTTATTCTGCAATGCTCTTTTTCCTGCAGGTAACTGAACCAAGTCCCAAGTTTGGTTATTTACCAAGGAATCTATTTCCTCTTCCATGCCTTGCTCCCACTTATTTTTAGTGTCTACTTGCATTGCCTCTTCATAACATTCTAGTTCACTAGAATAAGTCAACAATAAATAATACAATGAAAGAGAGTATCGTTCAGGGGGTCTACTTAACCTGGTAGATATTCTAACAGCACTTGCAAGGGTTTGAGGTACATGTTGATGATGTTGTTATACATTTTTATTTTTTGGTACCTTTGGAATTTATTTTTCAGTGATCTCATCAAACACTGTGTATTCTAGTTTTTCTTTTTCTTGTATCTTTCCCTGCAACTAATCTTTGTACATGACCTTCTCATTGAATATGGTATCGCTACTCCTAATGATTTTGTTATTTTCATAATCCCATAAGCGATAACCAAAATCATTAACATCGTATCCAATAAAGGTACACTTCTTGGATTTTGTCTCAAGATTTGTTCTATTTTCTTTATCAATATGGACAAATGCTTCACAACAAAAAGTCTTCAAAAATGAATAGTTTACCTTTTTACTTGTTCATGCCTCCTCTATAATTCCTCCATCCAAAGAGATTGAAGGTCCTTTGTTTATTAAGTAAACAATAGTATCTAAAATATCTTCCTAGAACTATAAGGGAAACCCAACATGCAATCTCATATACCTTGCACGCTCCATGATTATCTGGTTCATCCTTTCTGACACACCATTTTCTTGTGGTATTCCTGGAACTTTCTTATCTCTACGAATCCAATGGTATGAATAGTAATCATCGAACTCCTTGCTACAATATTCACCTCTATTTTCTTATCTGAGACAGTTCAACCTTTTTCCTGTCTCATTCTGAACGAAAGCTTTCCAATTCTTAAAAGTATCAAAAACATCATATTTTTATCGAATGCAATAAACCCAAGTTTTTCTAGTTGCATCATCAATAAAAGTAACATAATAACAAGAGCCACCAAGAGATGATACCTAAGTTGGTCCACATACATATTTATGCATAAGCTCTAACCTTTCAATCTTCTTTTCTTTTATGACTCTAAGAAATTTGACTCTCTTTTGTTTTCCATAAACACAATGCTCATAGAAATCCAAATTAATTTGCTTAAGATCTGGAAAAAAAATTATTTTATGAAGTATTTGCATTCCCTTCTCACTCATGTGTCCAAGCCTATGATTCCACAGTGTTGTATCCACTCCTGTAGAAACTAAAGAGATAGAAGAATTAGTATTACCAGTACATAAATACAATGTACCTACCTTCTCTCATTTTTCTATCACCAGTGATCCTTTGGTGACCTTCCACACCTTATCTGTAAATATAGATATACAACCTTCACTTTCCAACTTCCCTGTTGAAATTAGATTTTTCCCTAGATATGGAACATGTCTTACCTCTTTCAACAACCGTTGGTTTCCATTCCTTTTTTCTTTTTTTTACCTTTCCCATTCCAACAATTTTGCATGGTTCATCATCACCCAAATGAACCTGTCCAAAATCACCTTGAACATAATCTAGAAAATGTTTCCTATGGGGTGTGGCATGAAATGAAGCCCATGAATCTACTACCCAAGACTCAGAAATATTATCAAAGCATCAAAGCATATTGTAACACATCACCTGTTACATTTGCTTCTTGATTTTTCTCATGTTGTCCATCTCTTTGTTTCTTTAGAGATCTGCAGTCTTTCTTCAGATGTTATTTATTACTGTTGGCGACGGAGGTCACTCCTGGATTGCTATCAGGAGCAGAGCCCGACGCCCATCAGTTTAGTGTCACGATTGTTCATAGATGGGTGATCAAATGGAAGGAAACTCTAAACAGTAGTGTCCAACTCTGAAAACAGGCC